>BSBM01000961.1:6762500-7362500 GCA_027924585.1 Larix kaempferi | reverse complement strand
AGTCCATATTGATCTCTTGAAGAAGAACAACAATCTTTCAAACCAATTCCAATTCAATTTCATACAACCATTTTTCATTTATGTTCGGATTTATATGTTGATCATGAATTCATTCACTAATGCTTGAGGCGGTTTTCTTCTTTTCTTCAATATTAGGTGCAGTGTTAGAACTGATTGGAAACTATCAGCTTATGCTACTTATTAGGATTTGAATTACTGATATGTCACATTCTTTTTGTCATAATTTTCAAATATTTGTCCTTTGACTCATTCTCAGGTCTACTCATGTTGGCAATATGGCAGTACAGGTTGCCATTGATTGCAAACATATGTGATGACAGAAAATAATGTGATGAGAGAAACAAAACAGAGTGAGTGATAGCAGCAAATAGAAGAGAGACAAAAGCCCCTGTCTTGGAGATGAACAAATGTGGCCTTATGTCCATGGTTAAGAAGGCTTCTAAAACTCAAATGTTGGCAATTTTCATTTCAAATTTAACAAAGATATTCTGGATGTCAAAAAGTTATTTGTATCATGCCTATACATTGTACAAGCTCTATAATATTCAGAAAAGCCACAATAAAACTTGGCATAGAAATATTTGCAGCTGATGGCATCATCTGTATTGTTGGCTACGATTTCTATACTGCCCTGCGATCATAAACACGGGGCTCATCATTTTGAACTGGAGAATGAGAATAAAAGGGGTTCGAGAATGGCCAGTCTGTTTGGGATTTAGTTTGGATTCTAAATATGCCCACCGATCGATCCCTGTCAACTGCAGACTGGAGATGGATGATGCGCCACGACCCTAGTCCGAGATCCTTGCAGGTCATGAATTGTTATCATTGCGTTCTCAGCTCCATGAAATAAGGGATTATGAAGCTCAAGAACATTCTGGAAGGAATTTCTGAGCAGCACTTCAGTTCCGAAGAGTACATTGTTTCAATGGTACTACCTGCATTAAGGGAGAAACATAATGAGTTTATGTTGAGAGAACTTGTAAATCGATGGGGGAATCAAAAAATAATGGAAATAGCTTGGGGACCGCAGCATATGAACGATTGAAACCAGGGTGCAGAATCTTGCGAATGTGCATGGATCAATGGGAATCTTTGGTGTTGCTATTGAATTTCAACACAGGTTAGTTGAGGCATGTGAAAACCATGGGCCTACTGTTAAGGATGAATTGAGAGAAGCAAATCGACGTTTATCATATCTACAGAGACGATCTAAATAACCTGCAAGAAGGGCAATTAGTTGATCAATGCAAGAAGCAAAGAATATGGAGAATCCATCACGAGAGACTTAGGGACCGTTCGATCGGATGATCGACGGTGGTGATTAATTTCACCATCAAAAATTATCCCACATTTGCCACGGAAGTTGATTTTTATGTATTTATATAGCCCGACCTCCCCTATTACTATCGATGCATACAGAAAAGTTTATGGTGGGGGCTCTAGGTGACTGGACACCATTCGAATATAACCATCCCAGAGCCCGGGACGACCTGTCAAGCCCCCTAACCGTTTGGCGAATGTGGCACTCAGGCGTTGGCGAACGTGGCACTGATGCAAACGTGGCGAATGTGGAACTGAGGCGTTGGTGAACATGGCACTGATGCAAATGTGGCATTGTTATGGTCATGTGTAATATGGTTGAGCGCTAACATCAAAAAGTATTTTTTTTGCGAAGCGCTAAAGATTTTTTTAAGAAATAAAAACCTTGATTTAAAATGAGACAAGTATTCGAATTCGAATATGCATATAAATAATATAAAACATAATTATATTATTGTTATAAGAATTAAAAATTATTTTAAAGACTTAAATAAAATAAAATGAAAAGATATGATGACTCGAAGAGGTATGAAGACAAAGGTATGGGGCAGTTTTGAAAATGATTGTTTATGAAAAGATGTGTCTGTCAGGCCCCCTAACCTTTTGGTGAACGTGGCATTGAGATGGACAGACAGGTGAATGTGGCATTGAGATGGACAGACAGGCGAATGTGGCATTGAAGTCTAAACATTCGGATGTTGATACTACTGTTCTTGTCGGAGTTTTTGGTATACTGCCAATTGTGGAGGCTCGCCAAAGCTAGTTAAAGACCTGCACAACACAAACACAAAGACAGTGACTCCGATAACATCACATTATTCGATGAAAGTCCTGGTGTGATAACTACAATTCATAGCTAATATTAAAATAATAATTTAGATGCTATTTGATAACACGTGGGTAGTTTGGTTAGTTTGAAAATACAAAATATCTATTTTTTTTTTGTATTAATAAAAAGTTTCTATTTGATTAGTAAAAAATACAAAATATAAACTATTTTAATTAATATAGTAGAACCAAAGCTTAAAATTGGATTTATGACCAAAACCTATAATGTTTTACTACCACATAAGAGGTAAAAGGTGATGCTAAGAAAATTGTTTTATTCGGAAGGTTAATTAAGGTGCTTGTTATAAGCAATAAAACACACTATTATGTGTCTAGTTGGATTCAATGTCAATTTGTATGCTTATAATGTTGGAAAATGTGTAACATATACTAAACATCTTAGTAATTTGATAAGTATTTTGGCCTTAGAATTGTATTTAAATTGGCCTTGAAATATCTGATTGGATGAAATCCTTCCTTGGTAACTACTAGCCATACAAAGGAATAATTATTAGTTCAAGATATTTCCAACAGACCTAAGGGGATTACTCCCAACATGGAAATACCACATGGAGCACTCTACATTACAATGATTTACATGTGTAAAAATAGGATTTATACAACCCCCAAAGTGAAATTCCATCCAAGTCATGATCTTGGCCTCAATGCCCCTCCTTGGAGATGGTGCAGTATCCAACAAGATGTTAGTTCAATTCCCCCTCTCCTACAATGATCCACTATCCATATGTCCCCATGTAACATTTTACTTCTGTAACCATGTCCACATATCCTCACATGTGCCCAATTCTACTATCATGTGTGCCAATGTGGTCACAAAGTTCAATTGCTTCTCCTGAACATATGTGTTCAGGTCCATCACTAACCTCCATGAAGTATGCTCTTCAACCCAAGCATCCTTATATCAAGTATACAACCTCCAATATATAATATATCACATGATCCCTATATCCCTCCTCCAAATACCCAAGGCTTCTCCTTCTATGTAGACACCTCAATTGACCAAACGATCAACTCCCCCATTGTGTGCACCCAATGGATTAGTCAACATGTCAATATATTAGTCAACATTTCAGTAAGGGTAACTACCTCGTAGGTAATGACATCATGTTAACACTCTAATTAACCAATATCAAGAATCCACCCAAACTGAGTTATCCAAATGTCAATGAGTCATCAGTAAGGGGCTAGGAGACATATTTCCCTCCTAGTAAGGTGAATAGTTTTGGAGTAACCCCAAAAGATAACATCATTTACGTATGCAAATGAAAGAAATTGTTGCCAAATTATATTTCCCTCTTCAATCATGAGCATATAAAAAACTTCCACTATGCTTCCATCTCTAAAGCACTTTCTACAAATTGAGCGTGGAGAAGGATTGAAAAAAGGTCTTTGGTAAATGACTCTATAGGAAATATATCCACTAAGTTTTGATGGATGAATGGTTGAGAAGCCCCATAAAAAATTCCACAGTGTATCTACAATTTGGAAGGATTTGGTTGTTTCTTTTCCCTTGGTGAAAATTGGTTAATTTGGAAAATAGTAAAGGGTTCCAAATTTTAGGTGGGATTGGCCCCATGGGTTGGATATATTCATATGATTTTACATTTGTGAGCTAGAGGAATTGTCACTCTATCACAGGTGACTAACTACAACAACGCAAGTATTTGGCAATAGGATTGGATGTTTGGAAGGGATTTGGGGTTCAATTATGAAGATAATGAAATATAGGATATTTATCTTGATAATATTTAGATAAGAATAATAAGAAGAAAGAATTAGGATGACTATCTCCTTTGGTCAAAACATCCAAATGGGTTTTACACACCAAAGGTTGGATATAAGACTTTAATTGAGCAGGATGACCTAGAACAATCGAAATGGTGATGGAAGGAGATATGAAAATTTAAATGTCCTTCTAAATCCCTACTATTCATGTGGATGTTTCTTCATAGCAAATTCCCAACTTGGGACATTCTTCAAAAGAAGAATTTTGCAGGTCTAGGGAGGTGTAGTATTTGTTAGAATCAAGAGGAGACCAATTTTCAATTGATCATGAGTTTTCCATATGCTCGATAGGTCTGGTCCCACGTAACAAGAATCACCGGTATGGAAGGTATATGGACTGGATATTCCATTGAAGAAGGAATAAAGAAGTGGATTGAACATGCATGGACAAAAAATCTAAGAGCTCTGCCACTTATTATGGCATGGGGCATATGGTTGGATAGAAATTCATTAATATTTGGTGACAAAATGGTACACCCTTTGGATGTGGTAGTACAAGTAATAAATATAACAAGTTATTTTAAGCAACAAAGAACTGTTAAAACTTTGAGAACAATCAAGGAAGAGACTAATGACAATATTAGGGCTTGGGCCTATTTTGATGTAGCCTCCCAAATGGAACCTAAAATAAGAGGTGTTGGAGGGATATTATATATCTTAGAGACTCACTATGTTAGTTTGAAAGTGGGGATTGGTGATTCCACGGCAATAATCAAATGGATAAAGGGAGAATATATGATGAGGAACTTCCATTTACAGCCTCTATTGGATGATACAATTAACATGGAAAACACTTCAATAACTTATCTTCAATTAATATTTTCGGTCTCTAAGATGTGTAACACCTTTAAACCACATTAGCAAGGCACAAAAAAACACTTGCAAGTATTGTACGAGGGTGCGAGGAGACCCTTTTATGCATGAATTAGGGCTCTCGAAGTAAATAAATATTGTTTTCCATGAATAAATTATCCACTGTATAGACACTATGAAATAAGTATGGCTTTAAATATGCCCCATAAGTTGAATTTGGATTTTTCAATCATTGTGTCAATTTTTTTCTAGATTCATGTGCCATTCCACAAGCTTTCCTAAGTCATGTAAGTCAAATTTTTATAGTCCCCTAAGAAATCCTCAATAATTCCAATAATTTATATTTATTGCATATGTAATGTATACCAAATTTCTAGTGAAAATAAATTAGGTGTTAACAATTATGTACTGAGGTTTGGTGGATGGATATATTAGGATTCAGGAATGTTCAATTAGTGTATTAATATTTTGTTCGCATGAGTGTGTTAACTCATCTTACCACATTTGATCCCTCATATAATAAATATATTTCTCTCAACTGTGTAATTCTTAATTTCTTTAGGATGGATCCATTTAAATTGTTACTAATGTGCTAACATATGCAAGACTAACTCATTCTTCTAAGTCTTTCCTTATGTGCATGTTTAATAATATGGCTATATCAATCTTGATATTATTCCTCATTTCAATATTTACTTTGATTGCATTTTCCTTATGTAAGTGATCATTGCTTGTATATCTGATTTCTTACCCTTGAATCACAATAATAAGATAGCCTCTTATACCACAAACTATTTTTGAAATAAAAAAAAGGACAAAGTAGTATATGAAGATTTTTTTTATCAATAATTAAATATGACATAAAAGGGGGGAAATCATATCCCATTGATCACTAACCCATTAAAAACCACTAAATAACTAAATATTAATGATAAATTGGCCCCTAACCCCAGACCTCCTAGTCTATAACTAGCCAATAACAACCTCACACCTAACCTACTAACTTTTTCTATCCTCATCCTCTAATCAGTCACTAACCCACTAACCCCTAATCCCCTAACTGCTAACCTTTAACGACCAACCCATTGACATATTATCATTACTAAACCTTATCGACTTAAACCCACTAACACTCATCTTACTTATCTTTATGACCCGTAACTAACCATATAGTACCTCCACTAACCCAACTATGCTTACACCTAACCCACTCACAACATTGACATAATTTTATTTTTCCTAGTTTAATTTTTATCACTAACTCTTATAGTTTTTAATCATCATTGGTGATCGAAAGCCTTAATTTAATAAGGAACCCCTAGTTATTTAGCCTTAGTCGTTTGAAACATATATTTTTATTATATAAGATACGCCTGCTAAATGAAACAACTCAAGAATACTTTTCATTTGAATAACTCAAACACTACTATATTTCACACAATACTTATAACAAGCTAAAAAAATTACTAAGTCTACTAAAGTTGGGAAAACAACTCCATTTCTATTGTCTCCAAGTGAATTCCTATGGATTGGTGTTGATTATGAAACATCTTAAAAGGAGGTCTCCACTTTAACTTTTAATGCTAAAGTTTAAGTTAATGAAAGTAAAATGTAAAATGTACATATCAATTATATGTTACAAATTATAGCAATAGGATAATCCCTAAGTCACTAGGAATGATACTATTAGGTCAATAATTCAAATTATGGTACACTACTATGATGCAAATGGTACACTTGTCCTTGGAATGGGACAAACAATATTTTTAGTGACCTTTTTTCATCCCTTTTGAGTACCTTTTGCATGTATTTATTCAATCTTTTTTTTACTTTGTTGTCAGCTTTTTTCTATTTTGCATCCTCGTGCATATTATTTGCATCCATTTTACGGTTTTTTGAGGTTCTAAGGAGACCCAAATTAGATGTGAAAAAAATCACAAAAGGAGACATAAAAAACAACACAAATTGGATGTCAATAGGATGCAACAACAATGCAAAAAATATGAAAAATAGAAGGAAAATATGCATAATCAATGAAAATTAGAATCACAATGGACACAAAGAATAAAGACAAGATGGTAAATAGGCATAGAAAAAGGATTCTACCTAAAGTTTCCATTTTTGCATACTTAAAACTTAGGAAAAAAAATAAAAAGGATAGGGACATAAAAGAAGATTATCCACGACTATAGTGTAACAGTGAGTGGAAATTACTCCAGACAAATTAAAAAAACAACATCAAACTCATAGGCACCCCCCAATTTTCTTGGATTTTGCCTACCTAATCCATTCATTACTGCCAAGAGACACGGTAGAGGGAGACTGATTGAGAGAGTTGAGAGCATCAAGAGCATAGTGTGTGAGGAGAAGAGGAGATCGATGCGCCCAGAGGAGATGACCATTACATTCTAGAGGAGACCAAGGCAGCCAATAGACGGACGAAGATAAATAGGAGCCATCCAATGTCTTCGGTAAGGCCATCTGAGCCATGGACACAATTCTGGCGTTTTGAACCTTCAATTTTTTCAATAACATAGCTAGCACATCTTGTATCTATCTTTGTGAATGTTTAAACACTGGTGATATTTCCTAGGGTTTGAAAATAATCAAATCTGCCTAAGGTAACTGTGTAGATGATATGGTGAGGACTAGAGTTCGAATCCCAACGATATTCTGAATTTAATCTACCTTGGAAAATTGCTCAAATACCCAAAGCTTGCTAGTACAAGTTCATATTTTCATGTTAGGGATTGTTACTGTATTCATAGAAAAATGAGCAATAAACATGTTTCTAAATGCTAGAGGGCTTATACAATGAATAGTCTCTTCGAGTCACGTTAACTAGAATAGATTGAAACAAGGCCACTCCTCCACGCAATTCACCATGCATCTTGATCATCTCTACATGAGAAAATCAAGGGAATCAAATAACTTTCTGACACATGGCATCTCTGCAAATACCTAGATTTCCTTACATCCCAAGTTCCTAACACTTTTGGAGGATTTTTGATGTTTTTCTGTCAAACTGAAAACCTCATCTAATTTGTGCATTTGGTGACATATTTAGGGATTCAAAGCCTTTCCCAAAGGGATTTTTTGTCTCCAACGTCTGCAGAGGTGTCCAAAAGAGGGGTCCACTATAGCCTAAGTGCTAGCATATTTTATTTTTCGGGGAGGGAAAATCTCACCCAAAGTGTAGTGTCAGGACAAGAAAAACTATGGGGCTTGAGCAATGTGAGAGTTGTGACCAACCAAAATGCAGGTTAACTCAGAGGTTCCCATCAATCAACCAAAATGCTGCAACCACTCATAACTAGAGAAATAGACATAACCGTAGAAAGCATTGTGCTTAACCATTCATCACATAAACTAGATAAAATGTCCATCATTGGACACCATAATAGATATAAAATGCAACTTCATCAACATAGATGAATGAGACAATCATATTTTTCAAGTGGGATCTTATTTCATTATTGAATATGATAATCCAATACATGGCTAGGTAATACAAGTAATTCTAATGATCAAAACAGTCTACTATCATCATTCTAATCGGGCCTAAGCCATTAATTATATCCATCGCAGAGTGATGGGAAGGCACATGCAAATCTTGGCTATCAACATTGTCTTTCTGCTCAACTCTGCTTGATTGGTTCCTAGTTTTCTTTTTCTTCCTCATCCAGGTGGCACTCTCCTTACAGTTCCACCCTAGTTTAACTCTGAAAACAGTAAACAAAATATTTACTCCAAGAAAACAAAGAAGAAAGGGGGAACATCACTGTTAATTTCCTATGAGGCAAATCTCCCAACAGGAGAATGCTCAACATGGATAGTTGCCTAGATGAATTCAACCTTCAACATCAACATGATTGTGAGAGCAACTTAATGGAGCACCAATATGTGTTCTGAAGGTTAAGCAGTTGTTACACTGAAAACACATCATGTACTCGGGTAGCTCTTCTACAAAACTAGTGAGCACAGTGACTCTGAGCCATATTTAGTCTTCAAATCAACAGTGTTTTTAAACTTCATAAGTTGTAAAAGTTTGATTTTTTGTATTGAAAGGGAGTTAAATCTAGGTGAAATTGAACAGTGGTATTTTGTGTTAGGGTAGATTCTTAGAGTGGTTACACTCATTAAAGAGTTGTTAACAGTCATTAATAATTAGGTCTCTTGATAGTTGAATATGTAACCAATTTAATGTAATAGATTGAAATAGTCGCCATAACTCTACAAAATGCTAGTGGCTTCGACCATCTTGAATGAGATTAGGCTCTTAGTTTGCAAGTTTGACCTTGGAATAAAATGCTTTAGGGTTTGACCATTTCAATGAGTGA
This sequence comes from Larix kaempferi, assembly GCA_027924585.1. NCBI lineage: Eukaryota > Viridiplantae > Streptophyta > Pinopsida > Pinales > Pinaceae > Larix > Larix kaempferi. The sequence continues at coordinate 7,353,369 of BSBM01000961.1, read as the reverse complement.
GATCTGCAAGTCAGTGCTAATGAAGGAGATCCAACAATATTATATATTTTTTTAAATCAATTATGGTTTGTGACAGCTAAGCATATATCAATAGCATATCCATGAGTGCTAATGAAGGAGATCCATATTTATTGGATGGTATATCCATGTATGAACTGTTGAAGATACAAACAACCAAACAACCTTGAGGCTATAACAAGAGTTGTAGAAAAATGTAATTTATGTGTAAAATAAGTTTTAGAATTGGTAAAATGCAACAACAATGATCCATACATTGTAATTATAACCAAAGCATCAAGACGCCTTAAAGTTACCATCCATCATCATCTTGATTGGAACTGTAAATATTTAATTTGTTAAATCCCTGACTGTGACTAGATGAGACTATTTAATTGTATTTACTATCAATCCCCCCATTACGGACCAGAAACCAACAAAATATTAAGAAGTTCAAGCCAAAATCCTATGAAGGTCAAGCTCTATGTAGCAATGGAAGCATGGGAGCACCTTTAAAATACACAAAATAGTTATAACACATATGTAAAAGCAATGGTTGAGATGGAATTAACAAAAAAATACAAACGGTTGAGATCCAAGTTGTCCAAAGCTCCAAATGCAAGGGAGGGAGAAGGGTAGGTTGTCAAATGACGACACATATGGAGATTCATATCTCCTACCAATGGAACTTATCAAACATATCATACCCACCACCATGTTAAATGCCGCTCGTCATGCCTAGTACTGTGATGGACATATGGTCCCTTTAAAACCAATAACTAAATAAACAAATCTCAAGGGAAACAAGGATAGTTAGTCTTTTAACTTAAACCTCTTTCTCCCTAGGACTAGAAGTGGATGAAATTAAACACCATAAATGCTAAATGTATAATATAATTTTCAGAAAAAGACATACACACGTATAAACCAAATCATTTCTTCTAAATGATGGTTCCGTAGTGAACTAGGTCTCAAGTTGGATGTCCATGGCAGGCAATGAACTTCCCAAAAGTCCATGTGGTATTCTTTTGCACTGGGGCCATTTTCAGCATATGGTTCAACCCATTGAGCCAACCCTTGGGGTTATGATAACCCTATTATAGGGTAGAGTTAGGTGTGAGGATTCCAAGAATGCAAAAATGTAGGGGGGTGATTATTGGAATCCCAATGCAACCAACCATGATTATCTTTCATGACTATCAAGAAAATCCAAAATATGCTTATAAAACACTTCTATCTGGACAAAGAATAGATAGAGTGATGGGTGGGGTCATTAGTATTTCATTGTGAGAGGAAGGTCCTAATGTTAGGGTGCATAGGCGACCTCAACCAAGTCGTAGAAAACATGGAGAAGTATTATATTATAAATGTCTCGAATTCTTCTAAAAAGATTGTCAAACTTGCATATAAATCTACTCATTATCCATATATATATAAATAAGTTGTTTAATAAGAGTGTGGAAATTGTTTGAGAATATCTGTCAAGCCCTAACTTTTTTCTTTTACAACAACTAATAGTATTTGCATTGATATATAATAGGCTACAATCGAAGTGGTGATTGTAGGTACCACCAAAATAATCAATTTTGCACCTAAATAATGTTTGGATGCAATAAATAATACCCAATTTTAATGATTGTAGGTACCACCAAATAGGTAATTGGTTGAAAGCGGGACGTCTAATACAATATATAATAGGTCAAGATCAACTAGAGGTGAAAAGGTAAGGAGAAAATTTTGTAGACGCATGGAACTTTTTGTTTCTGAAGGAGGATCATGTGGTTATGATAACGAGTGCATAGGTGACATTGAGTTGCCCCTGAAGTATAGACATCTTGAAAGTAATTTGGAAACCTATGTATGAGTTTTAAAATTCGACGTTTCGGGCTAAATAGCGTAGCCCATCCTCAGGAAGAAAGAAATCTTGAAGAAATATAAAGCCCTCATAGCCTATTAATAATGATTTCATTATGAGCTCAGCAAAACCTTTGTAAGAGTCGGTGAGAGAAATTATTTATAAAATTATATTTTTTTAGAGGTGATGATCTTTTATAGATTTTAATTATTTTTAATGGTAATTAATAAATGTCAATTTTTATATTGTTAATTATATGTATATATTATAGGATGAATTAGGTAGATATATGTATGTAAATTTGAAAATTGTATGTAAAATTTTTATTAGATAGAAGTAGTTAGTATATTATTTAAATTTTTTTTAAATTATGTAGAATGTTGAAATTTTTTTAAATTATGTAGAATGTTGAAATTTTTTTATTAAATAGATAGAAGTGTTTAAATAGACGTATATATATTTGTGATTAGTTTTAGATTAATTTAATAGTGATTCCAAGCAACTATATATTTGTGGTCAATTGAGTTTTAATAATTAATTAATTAATTAAATTATAATTTATTTATAATTTAAATAATTGTAAAATTTTTAATTAAGAAGTTGAAAGATTTTAACTACTAACGCTATGCTTAGATGTTTTAATTCTAGTTTGGTTAATGACAGGGGCCCATGAGCTGCTCAAGGTCCATCCATCATCTCGATTGAGATTGTTAGGGTTTTTAGCAATTTCAATAGCTTCGCGGACATGTCGTTTGGTGTAATGGTCAATGTTGCTAATGACTTTTGCTTTTTCTATGCAGATATGGTGTTTAGAGGAGTGTGAGTGCTCTGCTAGGGAATATTTCTTTAATCTTCCATGACAGATATCTGCGCTATGTTCTTTTAGTCTAGTATAAATAGAGCGACCTGTCTCACCAATGTAGACTTTATCACAGGCACACGGGATCAGATAGACTCCTTTACCCTTTTTTGGATTAGATTGGTCTTTTGCATGGTCTAAAATTTTACCTATTGCATTTGGAGGAGAGAAAGCTACCCTTATTAGTTTTTTTCATAAGATATTAGCGATTTTGTCCGTGATGTAAGGAAGAGAGATGGTTTTACAAGGGTTGTTGTTGTTCTTAGATTTCGGCTTTTTTCTGTTACTCCTTCTAATGGATCTTTTGATTATTTTCTCGTCATATCCATTTGTTTTGAAAACTTTTGTTAGATGCTTGATTTCCAGACCTAAGTGATCCAAGTCTGAGATACGTTTAGCCCTAACAAACAGAGTGTTTAAGATGCCCGCTTTCTGAGCTGGGTGATGGTGTGAGGTTGCCTGAACATATTTGTCTGTGTGAGTTTTCTTGCGATATACTCCATGAGATAAAGAACCATATTCTTTTCTAGACAAGAGTATATCCAAGAAAGGTAGCGATTTGTCAAACGATGGCTACCCAAGGAGCTACCCCAAGTGGACACGGATTTCTTCCTCAATGGGAGGACTTATTGCATTGCTCCATCCTCTTTACATGGACTGGGGCTATTTTCCATGGATGGCATAAAGGTGTCATATGGCACTGAAATTGAATTGATGGAGTATGTCGGTCCATGCTACAAATACAATGACTGGTTGTTGTTGGTCTGATATACGCGAAGTATGAGGACATACAGAATGGCATCAAATTATTGTCAACTATTGGACAACAGTCTGAAAAAAGGAGCAATTGTGTATATTGATGGAAGGCCAAAAGCTTCAAGAAATATCGCAGGGTTTATAAATAGCACACGACCAGGGTCAACACATAAGCTACCCAATTGCCTATTTGAGGAGCGTGAAGTAAATCGTGTATTCATATGTGCAACAAAATCAATAGCTACAGGTGAAGAGTTGTTGATCGATTACGGTTTGAATCGAACAGATGCGGGGGTTGCTATTATGGGGTTAATTTTCTTATACAACATTTAAGTCAACCTTTGATCTATGATTTGTTATTTTTCTCTTGCATCAAGTTTATTTATGTCATGATTTTTATAATATACACATGGCTAATTATATGTCATGCTTTTCATTAATCACATTTAAGAGACATTGTTATATATGTAATTTTCATTTTTAATATGCCTTAATTCTTATATTGTGGCAGGGTGATCGTGGCCATATGCCACAAGCTGACCGTGGAAAGTCACCAATGGTGACGCATGAGGTAAATGTTAGTTTAATAGTACCTAATAGCATCAATGTAATATAACTACAATTCATGATTATATTACATCTGTTAACATTTGACATTTTTTTTGCTATTGAGCTCAATATTTCAATATGATATCATTCTTATTGTATTGTGGTAGGGGGCTGGTACTCAGAGCACATCTACAGCTTCTGGACAGGTAAAGCTGGCTGTCATAGTAACAATAATTTTTTTTTTATATTAATCAAGTTTATTATACATGGTTCAATTTTTAGTTATCGATATGAATATGTCTTTTTTATTGTATTGTGGAAAAGTGACCGTGGGAAGGCACCAATGCTGTCGCATCAAGTAAATAGTACCTAAACATGATTATAGTACTTTTTTTTGTTATTATAAGCATTATATATTTTCTACGTGATTTTTTTATTGACGTTCATAGAGCACACCACATCAAGATGATGTTGTGGTCAATGAGGAAGAGATAGATTATTCAACCGACCCAACGGATATTGTGAAACTGGCTTTGAAAAAGTGCAATCGAGACCTTCTTGATCTTATTTAATGGATCCAATGACTGAAGAAATACAAGCACAAATGTATGAAATGAGGAGAAAGATAAATAAAAAAACGGGGGGGTAAGTGGTATATTTGAAAGTTTTTACGAACTACATATATTCATTTATGTTATTTTAGTACTCTTTTTTTGATATGTTCTAATCAATTGAAGTTTTATTCTTTAGGATTATTTGAAGCCAAAACCCGTGTATCAAGAACAGGTTGTAGGGGTAGGTAATGGTAGTAGCGATGGTTCAACACATCATCAATCTACCGTACCAACGAGGCTATTTTCCTCTCCTATACAACAATGCACTTAGATGCCATGCCCTCAACGGATGTTGGAGGTCAACATGGCCCTTCAACCACCACTATTCCACAGGATGATGGAGAGGACGGTGGCATCGAATGTGATAGTTGCTATCCTGGCGCAATACGTTTGGTTAGCAAGGGATCATTGTCCATTAGATTCTTGGTGAACAATGACTGTATTCCAATCAAGATACTGAATATTGTAGGTATTATTTAATTTATTATGTGTTTTTTTTTCATGTAATTTAAAGCCACATAACTCAAATTAGTTTTAATTAATGATCATATGTTTTTTGCAGGAAATAATGTTTTTTATAAGAACCTGCATGATAAGGCGTTCGATATTTTTGGGCCCACCATTCGTACACGGTGGAATGCCCAAAATGACAAATTGAAAGATGATTTGATGAACCACATGGTCAGCTTGTTTGGTGAAACCTTCAACAAAAAAGGTGCTACCACAACAGCAGAGTTAAATTTGAAATATGTCAGGGCAGATTATAGGGACAATCTGCAAATTAACCACAAGTATGAGCGTCCAGCGATGGTTTCAGAGAAGGAGTGGAAGGCGCTCATCGAGGATGCAAAGGAGAAGGCATTGAGAAAACAAGGAAAGACCAGGCCAATCAGTTCAAGAAGGTTTGGCACATATCATATTTTCAATGAACAATGTTCATTTTTTTTTAACTTTTAAATATATTTAAGTTGCGATATCTAACATATTTGAAACCTTTCATAGGCTCTCCGACACATCTAAAGCAACAAAGGCAAGATTAGAAAAATATGGGCAGCACAAACTAGGCCAGGGTGGATATCAGAAGCTAAGGGCACAAATTGTAAGAATCAAACGATCATTATTTGTAGCCAACAATTAATTGATTTTTCTAACTGTAGCGAACAATTAATTGATTTATCATAAGCACTTTACATGGTGTTATGCATTGCAGGAAAATTCTTTTCAAGAGGAAGCCACTAATGAAGACTTGAAGCTCGACTTCAAGTACGGTTTTCAGTATGTGTTGGAACATCAAAAAAGCTTGGGGCAAACCCCAATTTCCCCATTGATTCGCGCAGAGGTAAATAAAATCAATAAGGACATCATTATAATGTACTTGCATAATCTATTCATGAATGATTACATTGAAAAATGAATGCTTTTTTTTGTTTTTAGGGTGAGACCAACAAAAGCAGCGAGGGTAGCGGTATCGAACCAATACCACGCGCTGGTGGGGAGTTGCCTAGCCATTTAGGTATGTATGCTATAAAACAGATGTATTCAATATGATTTTAAATACATAATTGATGACGTTTACTAATTAATATTTTTCTATGAATGGCAGAGCATGTACCTTCTCATGCTCAGCTGGGAGAGGAACAAATTGCAGAGCCAATGAACACTCCAGTTGACTCAGCTAGTCAGCCAAGATGTAAAGATCATTGTAATGATATTGGAAATAATTAAATATGTATCTCAATAATAACTTCACATTTATATCTATATAATTGTCTTGGTTTTTGCAAATGATGCCCCTGTCCATCCACCTCCACCCCCTGCTAATCGACGTACCAGAATTATGGTACATGGGTGCATATCCACACAATCAAAGGAAAAAGAGGGCACAACAACTACAACGGGTGAAGACAACGAAGATGAAGTCCACCTCTTCGAATTTATGAGAAAAAAACCAAAACATAAAAAAAATGTAGTTGTAAACATTTGAGATTTGTATTTGACTGAGTGAAGGCATGAACTATTTTCAGTTTTGTTACAAGTTCCTTTATCTAGTCAGTGCATGGTGATATTTTAGAATTTAGGTTTCACATCTGTATGTTATTGCTCGGATCATATGTCTGAATGTGTGTGACATATTTAGATGACTATGGTTATCCTCAAGGGACTGGCCACCCCTTCTTGAGTTAACCTGAGGAATATGAGATGACCATATCGTTTATAATTGGTTTACTGCTATTACTGTTTTTGTTTTCAGTACTTTAATGATTTATGTAGCTTTATGTTTGATAGTACTATGCTGATTAGAAAAATTAATATAACTATGTTTGTGCTTTTTGAAATTTATATACGAAATGTTTGTTCACTTTGTTGCATAGCTTATTTTTTAATATGTGTGACATCTTCCGAGGACTATGGTTATCGTCAAGGGGCTGGCCACCCCTTGTTGAGTTAACCTGAGGAAGATGAGATGACCACATGACCTTCCTTATCTTGGGACGATGATTATGAGATTCCTCTCATTGCATGAGACACATGAGACGTATGACCACATACAATTGAGAAGGTTGGGTAACCTACCTTGACAATGACTTGATGTGCATGAGCCTGGTATGATGTCGTGTTGCCTTATTATGATACGTTGACTTGCATGTTTACTTGTATGTGATGTTTAGCCTTGTGATGACTCGTGATTGACCCCTTGCATCGTAGCGTTGAGCTATACAACCCTTAATTGTTGACGTCCAGCTTGTTGATGACCAGCGTGACCCCTTAGGATTGTTTTCCACCCTTGCGTTGACCTAATAGACCTCCTTAGGTGCCATCCACCACAGCATTACCTTATATGACTTTTTTGGAGTACTTTGTCATCGTTTTTTATTGTGTGTTGGTCGTGCTAATGTGCTGCTAATGTTTTTGATTTGTGAGGGTTGGATGATCTATTTTAGGGTCTTTTCCAATTCAACGTTCTCTCCTTTAACATGTATGTTGGTCTAGTTGAGTCTCATGCAACTAACCTAACGCTAAGAGGTTGAAGTCTGAGGATAAGGGAGGTATGCCCAACATCTAAATAAATTTTCTTTCTCCTTATTCATTTCAACATTGCAAATGATAATGCGACATGTCCACAATAATGAATTTGTTTTTCTTCTCAGTGTCAATGGGCATGCTGTAGTTTCCATCTTCAAATGCAACTCAAAATAGCAGTGCAATTATTGAACTTCTATACTTCCTTATATTGCTAATATGTTTGTTTGTATATGATTAACTAACATCTTCGTACATTGCAAGCTATGCATGACTTTAATGGATGTGCATTTTTACATGTTGGATACATTGTGACTTCATGCTTATTAAATGAGAATCATGACTTCTTACGATTGGTTATCAATACTGTCCGCAATGATATTATTGGGTGGAATGAGACGTTTCAAATTTTCAATGTTTGGAACTTACTATGGTAAGATCTTGTCTTGGAACCTCTATTCTGAAATAAATTATGTTGCTTTCTAATTATAGTAGTTTTCCTATTTAACCTATGGTGTGCATCCAGACCACTACATGATTGGGAGCTAAACTGGTTGTTACTTAAGTTAAATGTAGATTTCCCTGTGCAATTGCAAAGATGTTAAGTGTCATTTTTTCCAACAAGTGTTTGCAATATTGGGCTTTGGATTTACATAGAGATATAATCTATAGACTATAATGTTAGCTAGAAGAAATTTAGCAAAAAAACAAATTTAAGCATTGTTCCTTTGATCAAAGCCAATTCTAAATAACAAAAAAAATCAAATGCGTAGATGTCATTACAACTTTGAAGAGTTAGCCTTAGTTGTTGATGTATTTGTAACTTCGGAATGTATTTCATATATGTATATTGTATTCCTATAGAGATGTTATTATTCCTCTATACGGAAGTGTCGTCATTTATATTGTAAGTGTCGTAACTTATATTTGATGGGTTATTAGACCACCTTGTTGGGGTCGGCCATGTATAAGTCATGTGGGTTAAAGGGTTATTAGACCACCCTATTGGGGGTCAACCCTATCAGCATTATGTTATGTGGTTAAGTTAAGGCCGACCTTGTAAAGGTTATTAGGCAAGTCAAGTCAAGTATAAATAGAGTGCGGGAGGCACTCTATTTGATTATTCACTTCTCACTCATACACTGATTTGAGAGTGGCGCACTATTTGAGGAGGAGAAGCTGCTGCTAGGAGTATATCTCTTATGCTTGGGTTCTGTATCATGGCTCTATCTATCTCTGAGGAAGTTGCGGGGTTTTTCACCTTCTTGGTTTTACCCGGTGAAACTCTGTATCTCTTGTGTGCTTGCATTATTGTGTCCATGATTGATATGTTGTACATGTTATTCTCTCAATTAAGATCCTAGATCAGATTGAAATTTCTGAAAAACTAACATGGTATCAAAGCTAGCCTGAAAGAAGGCATGGTATGGCATTTATGACACTTGTTGCACTTGCGAAGCTAGGGCTTGATATAGCAAAAACCATTCATCATAGAACTTTCGCTATAAATTCATTTCGGCGAGGTTGTAGGATCTGAAAATATTACAGGTTGAAGATAAGATCCCCATGTACCTTGTGTCTGAAGGAGAGCCTCTAATTCGTTGTACTTTCAGATTTATGATATGTACAATATAGGGTTTCTGCCTCTTCCATATCTCAGTCATAAACAGGTGACCTAGGAAAAAAGGTCACAACTTGGGCTAGGAAGCTCCAAATGAAATTTTGGAAAAAATGATAAGTAGGTCACAGACTATACTTTCACAGGTCCGATTCTCAGAGGCTGAAATTGAACCAGTGACACATGGCACTTTGTACAAGTTCACTCTCCTATTTTATCCCATAAACAGGTCACGTTGTGAAACTTGGAATAACTCTCTCTCAGAGAATCCATTTGAGGTCAGACCTGTGGGGTTGGAAAGATAACAGGTCAGGATACCACAGACCGAATTTTCAGACCCTGTAGATCTGAAATTGCAGAGTTACATCATAAACAATCAGGTGCATATTTCTGTCAAAACAGAATTGGATTTTGAGCACCTTCATTCATGGCTCCGAGAATATAGGGTTTTGGAGAATGTTGTAATTTTTGTATCGGAGACCACGGCTGGATGCTCCTCATCAAAATCGAAATTTAGAGACCAATATCAAATTTTTTGGTTGGGCAGAAGGTCGGGCTTGATCAAACCCTAGTTCGGGACTTTGATCGGAAAAGTGGAAAATTAGGGTTTCTACAAAAGTTGGAATTTTTGAATTCAGTGACCATGGATGGAAGCTCCTCAATAAAATCAAAGTTTAGAGCTTTGGATCAAACCTTTTAGTTGGGTGAAGCTACGGGAATCTCAAACCCTAATTTAGGGTCCTCCCTAGTGAATCCGGAAATCTAAAAGGCAATTTTGAGGGGTGAAACTTTGCAGTTTTCAAATTCTGAGTATACCAGCTTGACTAGCTCAGAAAGGCGCATCTTCCTATTCTTTCAGAAGTTTGAATTTTTTAGGGTTTCTCTGACAAACCCTAATCCAACTCCAGATCTAGTTTCTGCAAATCAAGTGGATTGGGTTAATCCTAGAAGAGAATGGATTGGTCACCTGCATAAGTGAAGAAGTTCCAATTTCAGAGGGAGATGAGGCTAAGGCCTTACATAAGAAGATTACAAGCAAAATCAACAGGTATGACTTACGGGTGTGTTTCGAAATCTGTTCATGATTAAGTTTATGATATGTTTGTCTTCATTAAGATTAGTACAATCTTGATTAATTTTAGACTTGTCATATCACCTTAATAAAAATATGAATGCATGATAGAAGATATTCATTGATTAGGGTTTTGACACTTATGATTGTACTAATGAACTGTGGTGTTGTATGAGATTGATGTTGTTCGCTAACATGAAAGGTACATCAAGAAAGACAAATCATGTTCTAGTTCAAGAAAATATGACCATGGTGACATGAAGACAAAGATTCATCCATTGTCATGGATCACATAGAAGATCTACTTACGAGGTATGTATAACTTGGTTCTATAATGATTAACCTATGAGATATGCAGGTTACTAGCACAAGTCATTGAAGAGAACAAGAAGACATTATGCGGGTATGTTAGACATAACTAGCTAGCATGCTAATCCAGGTATGTTTTTCCTATATCAAGTTAGAATCCTACCTTGTGTTAGGATCTCTTATCTAAGTATACATGGCATGATTGATAATGATTATTCATTGAAGTTAGTAATCATGGGTTTAGGCATATTATGCTTCTTACTTTGATTGATGATATGACTAACCAAAAAATTCCTATGGTCAAATAGGAATATGCATGAGTAAAAGAATTGTGATAAATTATCTGTGTATGAAATGATCTTGATCATACATGTTTAAGATTACTTAGAATCATAATGTTTTGATAGTATTAAGATTATACTAATGAATGTATGTATGAGATCTCGAGGATAACACAATGATGATACTAGTAAGTATGCATAGTGATCGAGGATGGATATAAGTTCAAAGATAGGTAATCCAGGAAGCAAATATCAAGAGGGAGCACACTCCAGTAGTTCCTGCAAGGAAGCAAATATTGAGAGGGAGTCCACCCTACAACCAAACAAAGATAAGTATTTCTTGCATACTTGTTTGTTTAAATAATATTTCTCAATGATGTATATGCTTATGTTCTTAGACTTAGGGTGTGTATTATGCATATTAGAATAATTGCATTAATGAAAAGTATACTACTAATATGCATGTGATGGGTAAGTTGCCTATGGCACTGTACAACATTCCATTGCTACTTATCTAGAATGAAACCTTTTTGCTGACATGTTGGGAGTTGTGCACACTCTTAACAATGTTCTGGTAGAGATTGGAAGGCATCTAGAAAGTTATGGGATATGGATAAATTTTGTATTGAAGCATTGGCTAAAATAATTTCATGACTGTATGACATATTTCTTTATGTGTAAGAATTTGTTCTGAAAACTATGAGATGTTTCTAATCATGCAATTTAACTTGTTTTGTAGGAAAGATAGTATACCATCACCTACAAAAGAAGGACTACAACATTTGTTCCAGCAACAAAGCTATCTATTGAAGATATTGAAGTTCCCAAGATCCGGGATGAAGTAATGGAAGAATACCATGATCCGTCGATCATGAAGAAAGATGTTTGGGATGTGGTCCCAAGACCAGATGGGAAGTCTGTTGTGACTTCCAAAGATCAAGCATGCTGTAGATGGCAGCATAGAGAAATACAAAGCAAGATTTGTAGCTCATGGATTCTCCCAGAAAGAGGGATTAACTATGAAGAGACTTTTGCACCTGTAGCTAGGTACACTTCCATCAGATCAATTCTTGCTCTGGCTGCAATGATGAAGTGGAAGATACACCAGATGGATGTCAAGACAGCTTTCTTGAATGGTGTAGTCGAAGAGGAAGTGTATGTGGAGCAGCCACTCTGTTTTGATACATATGACAGGGAGTCATATGTGTGCAAGTTGAAGAAATCCTTGTATGGCTTGAAGCAAGCTCCTAGGACTTGGTATGGTAGGATAGACAGCTTTCTATCCAGTTTGGGCTTTACCAAGAGTAAAGCAGATTCCAACCTTTACTAAAAGGTTGAGGAAGGAAATCTTGTGATACTACTCTTATATGTGGATGACCTGTTTGTTACAGGTGAGGATGGATTGATTGCCGATACCAAGAGAAAGCTTGATGCCGAGTTCGAGATGAAGGACTTGGGGATGATGCACTATTTTCTAGGCATGGAGGTGTGGCAGAGTGTAGATGGGATCTTCCTTGGACAAGGGAAGTATGCAATAGAGATCCTGAAGAGGTTCGGGATGATGGACTGCAAGGCCATGGCCACACCCATGGCATCGAACCTGAAGCTTCTGTGTGATGCTTTATCTGAGCCGGTTGATGTCACGATGTATCGTCATATGATTGGGTCCTTGATGTACCTAACGAACATGAGACCAGATATTTTCTTTGCGGTGAACACATTGAGCCAGTTCCTGATGGATCCCAGAGGTGTTCACTTGGTTGTTGTAAAGCATATTCTGAGGTACCTGAAGGGTACAATTGATTACGGGCTCAAGTATGATGCGAATCAAAAGTTTAACCTGTAGGGTTATGTTGATTCAGACTGGGCAGGCAGTGCCGCAGATAGGAAGAACGCATCTGGGTGCTGCTTCAGTATGGGATTGGGTGTGATCTCTTGGTTTAGCAGGAAGCAGTCCTGCATAGCACTGAGTACAGCCAAGGCAGAGTATGTTGCAGCTTGTTCAGCTAGTTGTGAGGCAGTATGGCTCCGAAGCTACTGTCTGAGTTATTTGATCTCCCGCTAGATGCTACTGGTATCTTTTATGACAACTAGAGTTGTGTGAAGTTGTCTGAGAATCCAGTGTTCCACGACAATTCGAAGCACATTGAGATCAAATATCACTATATCATGGATATGGTGTAGAGAGGAGCAGTGAAGCCCCTGTATGTTGCGACGGATGAGCAGGTTGCAGATGTGTTGACGAAACCACTAGCTAGAGTGAAGTTTGAGTACTTCAAAGAGAGGCTTGGTGTTCTTCAGGTTGACGACACTTCAAGGAAGAAGTGATGGACATATTTGCAGGAGCCATTCCAAGCATGGTGAGAGGAGGATCCTTCCCATGGCTGTGGATGTAAGCGATGTGTGATGAGCATCAGGACGATGCTCCAGCTACTGCTCTATATATGCATCATGTTGGATCCTGGATATGATCAGTTGGATCATGTATATGTATATGCATCATGTTGGATGCTTGTTATGATCAGTTGGATCATGTATATGTATATGCATCATGTTGGATGTTGGATATGATCAGTTGGATCATGTATTTGTATATGCATCATTTTGTATGCTTGATATGATCAGTTGGATCATGTATTTGTATATGTATCGGGTGGATACATTGTATGATCAGTTGGATCATGTATGATGATATGTATCAGGTGGATCATGTATTTGTGTATGTATCAAGTGGATACATTATATGATCAGGTGGATCATGTATGATGATATGTATCAGGTAGATACTTGGTATGCATCAGGTGGATGCATTGTATGATCAGGATGATCATGGATGATGAGTATCAGGACGATGTTCTAGATGACATGCATCAGGACGATGTAGTGATGATGATCAGGATGATCATGTGTATCAGGATGATACTCTGGATTATATGCATCAGGATGATGCTATGATGATGATCATGATGATCATGTACATCAGGATGATGTATGGTGAGTATCAGGTTGGTACTCTGTGGCCATGGACAGGTTGTGCAGATGAGCATATAAGTAGACCTGGGAGATCCGATAGGTTGGGCTGTGTGCCCGTAATAAGTCCTGGGATGCTCTTTCGAGGCATTGTTCTATGGCATATAAGTAGACCTGGGAGATCCGATAGGTTGGGTTGTGTGCCCGTAATAAGTCCTGGGATTCTCTTTCGAGGCATTGCCATGACCACATTAAGTAGACCTGGGAGATCCGATAGGTTGGGTTGTGTGCCCATAATCAGTCCTGGGATGCTCTTTCGAGGCATTGTGGTAGGAGTCACATGTAATACGTCCTGGAGATCCGGACAGGTTGTGCTAGTCACATAAAAGGCCTTGGATTCTCTTTAGAGTTCTTGCTAGTCAAGACATTCTTTTAAGGTTTTGTGACAGTTACATGTAAGTGGACCTGGAAGATCTTGTCGGTCGTGCTTCGGCACATAAAGGATCTTGGGATACTCTTTCGAGGCATTGTGACGCACGTTATAAGTCCTGAGGATTCCACAGTATGGCCAGTGATGATGAAGACCTTTAGGTGGTGGGCCTACATCCAGCATGAAAAAGGGTTGGCTCTGTAGAATTTCCTATGACGAGTAGATTGGAGATTGATTGAGATAGCAGCAGTAGAGATAATGACGATGACTCGATGACGATGCTCCAGAGAAGAAGACTTGTCCTAGAATACCTATGTCGAGAAATACCTTCCTAGTTAAGAGGGAGTGTTGATGTATTTGTAACTTCGGAATGTATTTCATATATGTATATTGTATTCCTATAGAGATGTTATTATTCCTCTATACGGAAGTGTCGTCATTTATATTGTAAGTGTCGTAACTTATACTTGATGGGTTATTAGACCACCTTGTTGGGATCGGCCCTGTATAAGTCATGTGGGTTAAAGGGTTATTAGACCACCCTATTAGGGGTCAGCCCTGTCAGTATTATGTTATGTGGTTAAGTTAAGGCCGGCCTAGTAAAGGTTATTAGGCAAGTCAAGTCAAGCATAAATAGAGTGTTGGATGCACTCTATTTGATTATTCACTTCTCACTCATACACTCATTGGAGAGTGGCGCACTATTGGAGGAGGAGAAACTGTTGCTAGGAGTATATCTCTTATGCTTGGGTTCTGTATCATGGCTCTATCTATCTCTGAGGAAGTTGTGGGGTTTTTCACCTTCTTGGTTTTCCCCTGTGAAACTCTGTATCTCTTGTGTGCTTGCATTATTGTGTCCATGATTGATATGCTATAGATATGCTGTACATGTTATTCTCTCAGTTAAGATCCTAGATCAGATTGAAATTTCTGAAAAACTAACATTAGCAAAACTTGAAGTCTTTATTTGTAGTATACGTGATGGGAGGACCATGGAAACCAATTCCAATTCCCAAGGAAAAAATAGAGTCTCAAGATAATCCCCTCCAATATTATCATTCTCCAAACGCTGCTAAACTAGGCCAAATATAAGACTCAATGTGATGATAATCTTTGACTACAATATTGGGCTGACTTAAGGTCATTTTCCATGCCAATTTCACTTCCTAGAATGCTTGAAAATAATTACCTTAGTTTTACAAGGTCAAATAGTTTTGATTGCTTAATACTAACCTAGACCTCAAATAGTTGCTCAGAAAGAATTAGTTTGGCTAGATCTCAAACCAGAAATGCAAACATTTAGGCCAAATATGCTTTGGACCCTCTTATCTTAGCTTATAATGAGGCCACATAAGGCTGAGAGACCTATAGAAGACTAAATCTCAACTGTAAATTTAAAAATGCCCAGGAATTCAACAAGATGCAATTTTCATAATTTGAGTGAACAAAATGATGACCTAGAGTAAAAGGAAATCGAGGCATATTTTGATTACCTTCTTTGGGGACGCACCGATGTGCATCATAAAAGAAGCACCGGTATCAAAATATTTTGTTGGAATTTTTTATAAATATCTATTTTATTTTCCTGGAAAACCATGTCTTGTGCGTCGAAATGAAACAAACACACTGGTGCATACAACATTGCAATGCATCACAATAGAAAAAACATGATTTTAGTTTACCTGTTACAACTCTCTTATGCGTTAGATATATAAATACACACATTTTCTTAACAAGATACCACACATGGTATGATATGTAAAATCATTTTTTTTAAATAGATTGTCGAGCAGTGCTTACTATTAAACAAAGCACACCAGTGTGTATCCTAAAAGCATGCACCAATGCACCACTAAATTAGCCACACCGGAATAAGGTAAAATAAAATAAAAAAATGGAACTGAAATTTCATTTTGTCATTATTTCAGTTTTGGATACCGCCTTGGCCGACCCATGTTGGGGATTCAAATCCATCATTAGGGGTCGAAATCCCGTTATTTGGACCTTCAATTTTTCCCATTTTTATATTGTCGCCCCATGCTCATTGTCTAGGGAGAGACAATTACAACATTCTCATACCTTGACAGTCTATTGGAGATCAACAATTACAACATTGTCACTATGTGCTCTGCCTTAGGGGAGCGACAATCATGTTTCCACCATTTGAGCTTGGATCTAGGATCTTGATTTGGGCATTATTTTGTGAGGTTTGTTGCATCTTTTGAGTGTGATGTCATTTCTATTCAAGGTGGCCTTGATCTCTTTGGATCCATATTATCCTCCCTTGATCCACCCCTCTCTCCCAAGTAGTTTGGTCTCTCCATCCTATAAAATGAGGCCAATTCTTGAGTGAAAACATGGGGACTTGGAGATACCACACTTATTATTGTGTGATTGTCAAGACATGAAGAATAGTTTAGAGAGGTGGTCCTTATGTTCTTAGAGTGCTCAAGGGGATTCTTATTGAGAGCTTGGAGGACATGTTGCTAGTGCAATATCGGGTATAATCATGTTATGTACTTTATTCCTTAGGATTCTAATGAATAAACTTGGCATATTCTCCCAAATTGTGCTTCTCATGATGAATGCATGTTTTTTTTACTTGTTAGTGAATAGATTTGGTTTAATACACTTTCTCTTGGAAGGTGCGTATCCCTTTTATTTTTTTTGTAGGTTCATCTACTTGGATTCTCAAGCTTGGAGATGGATCAACAAGGAGCAGCGAGGACAACCTTCGGAACCGAGGTAGGATATCTACCCATTCTCATCCTTCTTATCCATGTGCTTGCTTGGATTAGCTTGTGTGTAAACTGAATCTAGGAGAAAGTAGCAACCATTCGTTTATTTTATGTCTTGGGTTAGTTGTCTAGGGAACCTACTTTATCCCAAGAGGAATCCTACTTATCCATAGGGAGGATTTCCTAACACATCGTTGGACTTCTCCCGCGATTTGATTGGTCATAGGAGTTCTGAAATTTTTCCACGTGGTTGGAAAATTCGGTTTCTTCTATACATTGAAACAATGCCTCTCAGGAAAACAAGAGTCTGGGAATTTTGTTTACTGCCTTATCATTTAATTTTTTTAAGGAATAAAAATTGAAAATTTCTTTGAATTTTCCTTTTTCTTCAAAAAATTGCATGGTGCACGTTTTCAATTTGGCTTACAGTGGCCTCGATGATAACTACAATGTGTTTAAACACATAGCACACCAACAATGGGTGACTTTTTAAATATGTTGATGTATATGTAACTTTGGAATGTATTTCATCTATGTATTTTATTATACTCCTATAGAGACGTATTATTCCTCTATACGGAAGTGTCGTCATTTGTATTGACAAGTTTCACAAGTGTCGTAACTTTCCAATGGGTTATTAGACCACCATGTGTGGGGTCGGCCCTGATTAAGTTAACCTAGGGTTATTAGGTTGAGTTAGACAAGTCGGCCCCATAGGTTTATTAGGCTGCTCATAACAAGTATAAATAGAGAGCGGGATCTCTCTATTTGATCACTTCATTACTCACTTATCCATCACTCGGAAAGTGGCGCACATGTGAGGAGGAGGATCAGCTGCTAGGAGGAGACTATCTCTGTGTACTTGGGTTGTACTTTGGTTGTATTATTGCACTATCTATCTCTCAGGAAGTTGCAGGGTTTTTCACCTTAGGTTTTTCCCCATGGAAACTATGTGTGTCTATTGTCTCTTATGTTTGCATCTTGTGATGTTTGATATGCTTGCTATGATTGATATGCATTGATATACTATACATGTTATTCTCTCAGTAAAGATCCTAGAGTATATTGAATTAATGCTTGAAAATTAACATGGTATCAGAGCTAACCTGAGAAGAAGACACTGTGCAGTTCCAAAAGCTAGGGCTTCTTGTTTTTGGGTTTCTCTCCACAGATTTTGGAAAAGCAATATGATAGATTGACTCTCCTCAGTGAGGTGAATATTGTTGTCCAATCATAATTCAATTCTGAGCACTTTCAGTTTTGGCCCTAAAAATTAGGGTTTCCACAAAAATAGGAATTTCTAAACTATGAAGACATAGCTGGAAGCTCCTTGAAAAAATCAAAGTTTAGAGCTTTGGATCGAGATTTTTGGCTGGGTAAATCTCCGGGAAACTCAAACCCTAATTCAGGGTCCTCCCTAGTGAACCCAGGAAGACTAAAAGTCATTTCTGAAGGGTAAAGCTTTGCAGATATTAAATTCTGAATACACCAGGCTGATCAGCTCATCAAGGCGCATATTTCTATTCTTTCAGAAAGTTGAAATTCACATTTTGAATTTTTAGGGTTTCTCTGACAAACCCTAATCCAGGACTAGATCCAGTTTTTAGCAAATCAAGTGGTAAGACCTAAATCTTTTCTATTTCCATTTGAAGTACTCTTTAAGATGTCTCACCACACTAAGCTTGAGGATAAGCTTGAAGGGGCTGATAACTTCCGAGCATGGAAGTATAGGATTGGGTTAATCCTGGAAGAAAATGAATTGGATACTTACATAAGGGAAGAGGTCCCTATCCCAGAGGGAGAAGAGGCTAAAGCCCTCCACAAGAAGAACTTGGTCAAGGCAAAGAGAATCATTGCTGATTCTATCAAGGACCATCTCATCCCCCATGTGTCATCTCTAAAGAAACCTAAAGAGATGTTTGATTCCATATCCAAGCTCTTTGAAGGGAAGAACATAAATCGGAAGATGACTCTGTGGAACCAATTGAAAGGGGTAAAGCTTCAGAATGGAGAATCCATTCAATCTTATTTTTCTAGGGTCTCTCAAATCAAGGAACAACTAGAAGTAGTGGATGAAATGGTGGAGAATAGTGAAGTTTTCATGACCACTCTGAATGGCCTACCCAGGTCATGGGATTCCTTTATCCAAGGAATCTGTGCAAGAAAGAAGTTGGTATCCTTCAGCAAACTGCAGGAAGAATGCTCACAAGAAGAAGCAAGGCTTGTGGCACGAGAAGAAAAGATGGGCAATGAAGATCAAGCTCTCACATCTCACACCAAGGGAAGCAAGTTTAAGAGGGAGAAATATCATAACAAGAAACATTCTCACCCTCATCACAGGAAGAAAGATTTATCTCATGTTCAATGTTACGAATGTAATGAAATCGGACACTTTGCTTCAAATTGTCCCAAGAAGAAGAAAGACAAAAAATTCAACAAGAAGAAGAAGAATAACAAAAGAAGATATCATGCTCATGCTGTTGAGGATGATGAACCTCCCAGGAAGAAAGCTAGAGCAAAAAGTGATGATGATGACTCATCAAGCGAAGAAGAGTATGTTCTAATCTCTGCTCTCACAGTGAAACTTGGGGATGATTATCAATACCCTATCAAAGGAAGTGGGGAAGCCTCCTACAACCTAGAATCTGGAAATTCCTTGAAGATGAAAGATGTGTTATTTGTACTTGGGCTCAAGAAGAAGCTACTCTCCATCTCTGCATTGGATGCAAAAGGCATGAGGGTTGCATTTGTAGATGGCCAAGTCCTAATGTGCCCAAAGGGTAAAACTATTGATGATGCAGTGGTGATTGGAGAGCAAAAGGGAGGATTGTACAAATTGAAGGGACAACCTGAACATGCCATGGTACATGGATCCATGGAGCCAAATGAACTTTGGCATCGAAGGCTTGCACATGTGCACTATAGAGCACTACCAATTGCAAGCAAAGTTGTAGAAGGTCTTCCTGAAATCAAGACCAAGCATGAAGGTGTTTGCAAAGGTTGTGCAAAAGGAAAGAACATAAAGAAGGCATTTCCAAGCAGTGAAAGCAAATCAAAAGGAATCTTGGAAATTATCCACTCCGATGTATGCGGTCCGATGTCATCCAGTTCTCTGAGTGGGTATGTTTACTATGTCTCTTTGATTGATGACTTCTCCAGGAAGACTTGGGTTTATTTCTTGAAGAAGAAAGATGAAGTGCTTGACAAGTTCAAGGAATTCAAAGCCTTGATGGAAAATCAAACTGATAAGAAAATAAAGACATTCAGATCAGACAATGGCAGAGAATTCACTTCAGGTGACTTCAAGAATCTATGCAATGATTCAGGGATTAAGAGGGAGTTGACTGCTCCCTATTATCCACAACAGAATGGAGTTGCAGAAAGGAAGAATAGAACAATCATGGAAGAAGCACGAGCAATGCTGCATGACCAGGATCTACCTATGCATCTATGGTCAGAAGCAGCTAGGACAGTTATATATGTGCAGAACAGAACTCCCCACAAGATATTGGACAACAAGACACCAGAAGAGGTCTTCTCTGGTAAGAAACCTGAAGTCAGCCATCTCAGAATATTTGGTTGTCCAGTATACACTCATGTCCCAAAGGAAAAGAGGACTAAGATATATTATTCAGGAAAGAAGGGTATCTTTGTGGGTTATAGTGAAAGCTCGAAGGCTTACAAAATATACTTTCCAGGGTTCAAGAAGATTGATGTCAGCAAGGATGTAACATTTGATGAAAACTCAGCATTCATCAAATCAAGGAAGACACCTGTTGAAGATCATGAAGAACCAAAGGAAACCAGATTTCAAGACACTACCATGACTGAAGCAATTCCAGATGCTGATCATGAAATTGAAGATTCACAAGAACCTGTAGATCCACCTCTTGAGAAGTACTCTCACAAGAGGAACCCTGCATGGGCTAGAGAGCTCATTCAAGATGCAGAAAGGTATGGCATTCCAGAAGAAGAACACAGAGCAAATAAGAGGATCAGATCACATACCAGCTATGTTGTTTTACTCTGTGATATCATGAACAAAGAACCTTCCAGTTATGAAGAGGTAGCGGAAAAGAAAGAATGGAAGGATTCCATGGTCGAGGAATACCAATCACTAATGAAGAATGATCTTTGGGATGTTGTCCCAAGACCTGAAGGGAAGTCTGTTGTGACTTCCAAATGGATCTACAAGATCAAGCATGCTGTAGATGGCAGCATAGAGAAATACAAAGCGAGATTTGTAGCTCGTGGCTTCTCTCAGAAAGAGGGAATAGACTGCGAAGAGACTTTTGCTCCTATAGCCAGGTACACTTCCATCAGATCAGTACTTTCCCTAGCTGCAGTGATGAAATGGAAGATACACCAGATGGATGTCAAGACAACTTTCTTGAATGGTGTAGTCGAGGAGGAAGTGTATGTGGAGCAGCCACTTGGTTTTGAGACACATGACAGGAAGTCATATGTGTGCAGACTGAAGAAAGCCTTGTATGGCTTGAAGCAAGCTCCTAGGACTTGGTATGGTAGGATGGACAGCTTTCTATCCAATTTAGGCTTTACCAAGAGTAAAGCAGATTCCAACCTTTACTACAAGGTTGAGGAAGGCAATCCAGTGATACTACTTCTGTATGTGGATGACCTATTTGTTACAGGAGAAGATACTTTGATTGTGGATACCAAGAGGAAGCTTGCTGCCGAGTTCGAGATGAAGGACTTGGGGATGATGCACTATTTTCTAGGCATGGAGGTGTGGCAGAGTGCAGATGGAATCTTCCTTGGACAAGGGAAGTATGTAGTAGAGATCCTGAAGAGATTCGGGATGATGGACTGCAAGGCCATGGCCACACCTATGGCATCGAACCTGAAGCTTTTGTGTGATGCTTCATCTGATTAGGTTGATTTCACGATGTATCGTCAGATGATTGGATCCTTGATGTACCTGATGAACACGAGACTAGATATTTTCTTTTCCATGAACACATTGAGCTAGTTCCTGACAGATCCAAGAGGTGTTCACCTGGTTGCTGTAAAGCATATTCTAAGGTACCTGAAGGGTACAGTTGACTATGGGCTCAAGTATGATGCGAATCAAAAGTTTAACCTGTAGGGTTATGTTGATTCAGATTGGGCAAGTAGTGCTGCAGATAGGAAGAGCACATCTGGGTGCTACTTCAGTATGGGATCAAGTGTGATCTCTTGGTTTAGCAAGAATCATGTGTAGCACTGAGTACAGACGAAGTAGAGTATGTTGCAGCATGTTTGGCTAGTTGTGAGGCAGTATGGCTCCGGAAGCTACTGTCTGAGTTATTTGATCTCCTGTTGGAGGCTAATGGTATCTTTTGTGACAACCAAAGTTGTGTGAAGCTGTCTGAGAACCTGGTGTTCCACGACAGGTCGAAGCACATCGAGATCAAATATCACTATATCAGCGATATGGTGCAGAGAGGAGCAGTGAAGCTCCTGTACGTTGCGACGGATGAGCAGATTGCAGATGTACTGACGAAACCACTAGCCAGAGTGAAGTTCAAGTACTTTAGAGAGAGGATTGGTGTTCTTCAGATCAACGACACTTCGAGGAAGAAGTGATGGGCACATCTACTGGAGCCATTCCAAGCATGGTGAGAGGAGGATCCTTCCCATGGTTGTGGATGTAAATGCTGGATGATGAGCATCATGACGATGCTCCAGTTACTGCTTTGTATATGCATCAGTTGGATGCTCTGATCAGTTTGATCATGTATTTGTATATGCATCATGTTGATGCTCTGATCAGTTGGATCATGTATATGTATATGCATCATGTTGGATGATTTTTATGATCAGTTGGATCATGTATATGTATATGCATCATGTTGGATGCGGGATATGATCAAGTAGATCATGTATTTGTATATTTATCAGGTGGATTCTTGTATGATCAGGTAGATCATGTATTTGTATATGTATCAGGTGGATACTTGTATGATCAGGTAGATCATGTATTTGTATATGTATCAGGTGGATACTTGTATGATCAAGTAGATCATGTACTTATGTATGTATCAGGTGGATGCATTATGTATATCGGATGGATGCATTTGTATGATCAGGTAGATCATGTATGATGATATGTATCAGGTAGATACTTTGTATGCATCATATGGATATACTATTTGATCGGGATGATCACAGATGACGAGATTCAAGATGTTGCTCCAGATGATATGCATTAGGTTGATGCTATGATGATGATCATGATGATCACAGATGACGAGATTCAGTATGTTGCTCCAGATTATATGCATCAGGATGATGTTATGATGATGATCAGGTTGATCATGTGATGATGTACTTCAGGATGATGTATGGTGAGTATCGGCTTGATACTATGTGGCCGTGGACAGGTTGTGCAGGTATCATAGAAAAGATCCTCTAAAATCCAGATAAGTAGAGCAGTGTGCTCGTAACATCCTGGGATGCTCTATCGAGATCCAGACAGGTAGAGCGGTTTTCTCATAACATCCTAGGATGCTCTGAGTAGGTTTTCCTACAGTTTCGCATAGAAAAGATCCTTTAAAATCCGGACAAGTAGAGCGGTGTGCTCGTAACATCCTGGAATGCTCTATCGAGATCCAGACAGGTAGAGCGATTTGCTTGTAACATCCTGGGATGCTCTGAGTAGGTTTTGCAAAAGTTCGCATAGAAAAGATCCTTTAAAATCCGGACAAGTAGAGCGGTGTGCTCATAACATCCTGGGATGCTCTATCGAGATCCAGACAAGTAGAGCGGTTTGATCATAACATCTTGGGATGCTCTGAGTAGTTTTTGTGAATGTCAACATGTAAAAGATCCTGGGAGATCCGATAGGTTGAGCAGTGTGCTCGTAATCAGTCCTGGGATTCTCTTTCGAGGTTTTGTTGAGGCACGTAATTAGTCCTGAGTATTCCACAGTATGGCCAGTGATGATGAAGACCTATAGGTGGTGGGCCTACATCCAGTATGAAAAAGGATTGGCTCTGTAGAACTTCCTATGACGAGTAGATCAGAGATTGATTGAGATAGCAGCAGCAGTGATGATGACGATGATTCGAGGACGATGATTCACTGATGATGATCCAGAGAAGAAGACTTGTGTTATTAGATCTGTGTAGAGAAATACCTTCCTAGTTAAGAGGGAGTGTTGATGTATATGTAACTTCGGAATGTATTTCATCTATGTATTTTATTATACTCCTATAGAGACGTATTATTCCTCTATGTGGAAGTTTCGTCATTTGTATTGACAAGTGTCGTAAGTGTCGTAACTTGCCGATGGGTTATTAGACCACCATGTGTGGGGTCGGCCTGATTAAGTTAACCTGGGGTTATTAGGCTGAGTTAGACAAGTCGGCCCCATAGGTTTATTAGGCTGCTCAGAACAAGTATAAATAGAGAGCGGGATCTCTCTATTTGATCACTGCATTACTCACTTATTCATCACTTGGAAAGTGGCGCACATGTGAGGAGGAGGATTAGCTGCTAGGAGGAGACTATCTCTGTGTACTTGGGTTTTACTTTGGTTGTATTATTGCTCTATCTATCTCTGAGGAAGTTGTGGGGTTTTTCACCTTAGGTTTTTCCCCACGGAAACTCAGTGTGTCTATTGTCTCTTATGTTTGCATCTTGCGATGTTTGATATGCTTGCTATGATTGATATGCATTGATATACTGTACATGTTATTCTCTCAGTAAAGATCCTAGAGTATATTGAATTAATGCTCGAAAATTAACAAAATAATTGATGCATCATGTGTGGTGCATGTTCATAACTGGTATGCATTGTTTTGTGGTGCATGAGAATAAATAACAATGCATCGCTAAACTTAACAAACAATTAATTTTTTAAAAATTATGGTGAGATTGAAATAAATGAACACACCATTATCAGTGCTTAACCATAAACATGTCACATTGTTCATAGGTCATGAACCTAAATGCACTCACCGTTTAACCCAAAAAAATAGCACATGCACCGTGCAATTGAAATATTTAGACTCATCATTCAAGGTGTGTTCCTTTATTTAATGCACACCATAAAAATTATTTTGAAAACATGTTTATAAATTTAACACCCAAATCATGTAATATATTTTACAATATATCGATCATCATTATATGCACGGACACACCGATGATACAAAGATATTGACAGTGCGTCTTAATAATAAGCACCATCAATTATATTAATAAAAATGATTTTTGATTGTTGCTTTGTTTATATACAGATGCACCGATGCGTCTAATATACAAAGCACCGAAAGTTTTATATTTTAAATAAATAAATAAAAATATTTATGTGGTGTGCTTTAAATATTTTCAAGCACTGTTTTTGGTGCGTGTTGTATAGCATTGTGCACGGTACGATTAGTTTACATAAGCACCGGTAATGGTGCTTGACTATTTTATGGACACACCAAGAAACTTTGAATTTTTTTGTGAAAAAAAATCTTTTGATAAACACAAATATACTCTAGTAATTTTGTATGTTTTATTTATGTATATATCTCTCTATCCATATGTTTATGCTGAAATTTATATGTGTTTAATCAGAGATAGAAGCGATGAGAGTAGTAACAAGGTCGATGGTAGTGGCAAGACCAATATAATGTTGTCCGAGAATGGGAGATCAGATAGAGGGAGAGGGATTTACTCCCTCAATCTATTACCATGTATCCTAGATAGCTCTTACACCATGTTGGCCTCAAAAAAAATTATGACAAGGATACGCCATTGAAGGGGTGTTCTCAACTGCTAAAGAAATTGATCTATCATTGGGATCATCAGTGATAGAATAATTTTAGGGTGGGTATTGATCTGTGTTTCCAACCCACAAAGGAGTACATGTACTTCATCATAGGATTATCCAAGAGAGGGGAATATTTTCCCCATTTCCCTGATGTACCACCTGGATTTGTAGAAGATATTTAAATGACATATGTATGGAGATATATCAGTGAGGATGCCACTACGCGTAGTGACTTCCGGGTAATTGGTGGCTAGCTTTGAATATCTTCTTCTCATGCAAAGGAGGTTAGGTGCCTCTCGTTTTTGGTCATGAAAATGGCCCATGTCACGACTGATAGTAAATGTATTAGTTTCCCATTATTATATTATGTTTATTCTTTAGTGTAGAGACCTACATGCATCAGGTGTTTTTCCATTTTGTGCGGCATTTTTTTTTCTAGATCCTTGGCATCCTATGTTCGATGCTAGGACAATCTTTTAGTTTGATTCAAGTTAGTTTTCCTTATTTTTAGAGGTTTCTGGTCACTCTCCCTCATTTAGGAGCCATCCTCCTAGGATGATGACTACGTATGCACATGTGGGGATAGATGTTTCCCAAGAGGGGCCAGTCCGATTTCCCTAGCAAAATCACTAAAGAGTCACTTGATTTACTTTCCAGTGACGATGATAACACCCTAGATATGGTACCATACCCATACGCAGGGTTGGATTGGCGAGGATGTCCCAACATACTATTCATCGTGAATGAGCCACCAAATAATAGAGGTAATATTAGCTTTATGCTTTTATTAATCTAGTTGCATTTTATTGTCTACTTTAATGCATATGTAGTTTATTATAACATTTTCTTTACATTGTTTAGTTCAATTGTCTAATTATTGTTCTCTACAATTTTGTATATATCGGCAGTTATGTTTAGGACATGCCTCCCCAATACAACGATCTTATGGAATAGATAGAGGATCTTCCACAATTACAGATACTCAACCTTTGATGAAGGCCCAATGCGAGATCCAGTCAGGAGATGGTGGATCAGTTGTCTAGTTTGTCGGCTCAACAGAGAGTGCGCCTTGTTCGAGCCAAAGAGACCATGAGAGACCTAGAACTTGATTATATGTATAGGATCCTCCCACGTGATATGACATCACTAATAACCACTTATACTATGAAATGAGAACTTTATACTATGAACGAGAAATCTAGACATAAAAACGATGTTTTTTGCAAAAAAAACACCAAAAACGCCCCCCAAATAGAAAAGTATTGATACCAGTATACACGATTTTTTTGGGTAAAAAATAGAGCCATGGCCTAAGCATCCCATATTGTTGTTTCCAAAAAATTTAAAATCAACCCCTTAATTGGAAAAAAAAAAATCTTCAAGAGATAAATTACAACTTTTTTTAAACTTGCATATGAAACAAACAAACAAAAAAAATCATAAATAATTTCACCACTCTAACTATATAAAAACAAATAAATTATGATTCGTTTCATAATGAAATAATATATTAGACCATACAAGAACAAATGATTCATATAAATATTCAAAAACTCATTTAGAGTTTCAATTACAAACATCATACTAATAAAAAACATCTAAAATGCTTCATGTGTAATTATTCAAATTCATCCATGTGAAAATTAAAAAAAAAAACATTAATAACTACCCCCAACTCCCCCTAAACTATATATTAAAAATAAAATAAAAAATAAAAAACATTAAAATTACCCCCAACCCCCCCTAAACTATATATTAAAAAAAATTTAAAAAAAACATTAAAAACTACCCCAACCCCTAAACTAAACTATATATTAAAAATTTAGTTTAGGATGACAAAGAAATTCATGGCATTGATAAGTCGCTACTTTGATTTTTTTTTAACTCCATTCCAATCTCCAAACTACTTCTCCGCTAGGCTTTGAGTTGACAAAGAAATTTCCACAGTTAAAAAGACTAACCCCCGTGAGAGCAAAGCAAGGTTTTCAGCGTTAGAATTTAAACTTGGCTTCCTGGACTTTGAAATGAATTTAGCTGCCTATTGTTAAATCCATATACTATTACTCAATTTCAAAAATATTACCATTGCAAATGACCTCATAGGATTCCTTATACCATAATTCTTATGTGGCTCAAGTGTACATATCACAAACTTTGCACTTAAATAGAAAATTGTCTATGAAAGAGGAGATGTGGAATTTTGTATACATCTTATTGGAAAGACAATTGTCGAGAATATGCCACTTGTTTGTTATCATGTTATACTAGCATTGAATACTACAATACATAGTTTGCGAGTAACTAAAAACCGATATTGTGTTGGTTCCATTGCTGCAATTGTAACAAGTTGCTGACAAAACAATAGCATTTATGAATTGAACATAAAATATGAAGAGTCTACATATGACACTGCAATTGTGAGTATGTTTTCATTTGCATCTTCTATATTCCTTCACTATTGACCCTTTCAAACATGTTCCTTGAATTTATTTCTAAAAAAATATATGCAAGTACAAATGCAAACTAAATATATGCAAGTCCAAATGCAAACTATCGATTAGTATATAATCAAAAATAAACATAATATTTATGGGTCTCAATTATAAGTGGACTAGGTTTCTAAAGATTTATTCCTTTTAAGTCCAATATCAACTTAGCTCAAGATCCATACTCATGTATTTATCTAAAAATGTCACTAGAAATGGCTCAAATGAATTTGTAAACCTATGTCTTGGAATGCCCACTTTTTTTTAACCTCTAAGCATGAGATGGAAAACTGGGAATGTCTTTCATAGTCCAATCTCTAAGAAATTAATTTCACTCGATGCTCATTTTTTTAAAAGATTAAATGTTAGATACTTTTAGTACTTTGTTGTTGCTTTCTTTTTTGACAAACATACATGTTTTCCAATTATATCTGCTTTGATTCATTTTTTACAATCTATACAAAAGAAACTAAATAAATACATCTATTTTATATTGCAAGTGTAAAGAATTCTAGAAGTCAAAATTGTTTATACACCTCTATTTGAACATTTTTGCAGTAACTGTAACTATATCATTCTTGCAACTTCTTTACAACCTGATGATCTATGCTACTACGTTAAATGCTAAAAAAAACAATGTTATCTTACAAATCATAGTCTTCACTACATAATAGAAAAACGAAGATAAATATAGTAGATACACTCTGAGGTGACATGTTCATGAAAAGATACTACCAAATCTAATTGAAGTTTCATACGAACAATACAAAAATGACATTTCATTGACTCCAGAGTTGCTACAAATGTTTCAATATATATAACCATACATCCATTGAAGACTATTTTTCCATTCCATACGTCGATGGACGGCAGGGCATATAAACCAACCAATGACACTTGAGTTTGGGAATTGAAACTGCCTCATCGTATGTACGTCGTATAGAATTGAAGTTAGCCAGCGCTACTTGTAGTGGTTTGGTTGTAGGCTTAATTTAAATATAATTGTACAATGAATTTTTTTTCGGATTTAAATGAAATGGTTGATGGTTGGAATTTAAATGAAATGGTAGACAATATATATTGAATTTTTCAAATGATTTTAAGCATAAAGAAAACTTACATGTGATTAGAACTTAAAATCCTAAGCTTAAGACAGTCTTATCATAAGTCTCAAATCCAAAAAATATAATTATAACAAGCATATGATTCTTCAAATAATTATCTCTAAAGATTCTTAGCCTCTATCTTTGACCAAAAATAAATACACATATGCATTCTACAAATTTAAGAAAAACAAAAAAAGTCTCATGACTTCATAGCGAAGTTGCAACTTGTTAATGGCATGTATGGAAAATAAGTAAACAATGCAATTAAGTTTATAATACTAGCATATAACCCTTTAACTTATTCTAAATTAAATTTATAATTTTAACACATCTACGTAACTTAAATTAGGGGTGACAGTGAATCAATCAACAACCTCATCTTCTTAACAAATTATATGGCAATTACCTCCACGCCATGATCTCAGTATAAAATTTTATTTTAAAATAAAAAATTACCATTACAATTTGCATAAAACATAAATAAATGACCTTAAAAACGTTTATGTAAACTTCCAAGAGATCAATGAACAACTTGATTTGCTAGTTATTTTAATTTACTCTAACAACAAATAGAAATTGTACCATCCTGCATGCCAGCATCACACAACGTCTGGTCAAATACTTTACGGTTATTTGGATAATCGGATAGGTAGTCCAATCGGTGAATCCCACTCACCAATCTTTAAGCTTGCACTGGAGGTCAATGCCTTCTGAAATGGGTAAATTTTCTCCATATGTAGCTTAATAATTTCCCTTTGAGTTTTAAATGCTCCCCGACTTACCTTTCCTTACACATAAGTTCGAAGAATGGAGCAAAAACCCGAGAAAACTATATGCCTACTAGGGCGTTGAACTAGAGAAATTGTCTATGCAGTAAATGAAAATAAAGCCTAATGATCAATGATTTAAGATTTACGAGTTCCTGATTCTCATTTTTTGGTGTCGACAAGAGAATTTATTAACAGAAACATAAATTTCCTGAACTAACGTTACTTGCAAATAGTCTGAAAATGCATCATTACCATGATGGGATTCTGTAAATTCTCGACATGCCATATTAGTTATACTAAACGGAAGCTCCGACAAGCCATTGGAACCATTGGAAGAAGCAGTCCACGACCTAAACTTCTCTTCAAATTCAGCAATTAATGGATAACAGGAACTGGAAAGGACTGAGGGCCACACAGCGCCAGGATCTCAGCGATTGCTCCACTCACTTGGGCGCCAAAGGGAAATGCCCGTGAGGGGCATCCCTTTGGAACCCAAGTGATCGGAAGTGAAAGGATCTCCGCTCACTTGGGCGCCAAAGGGAAACCCCTCATGGGCGGCGCGATGCTGAGAATCGTGCCGCCCGTGACAGGCGGCCCTTCGGCGCCCAAGTGAGCAGAGCAATAGCTGATCCTGGCACTGTGCGACCCTCAATACTTTCCAGTTCCTGTTATCCATTAATTGTTGAATTTGAAGAGAAATTTAGGTCGTGGAGTGCTTCTTCCAATGGTTCCAACTTCCAATGGCTTATTGGAGCTTCTGTTTAGTATAACTGATCTGGCATGCCGAGAATTTACAAAATCGCATCGTGGTAATGAAGCATTTTTAGACTTTTTGCAGGTAATGTTAGTTCAGGAGATTTATGTTTATGTTAATAAATTTTGAAATTTCAATTCATAATGCTTTTGTTTCTTCTACTTATTTGCAGGACTATGCGTGCACTGAGGATGAAGACGGGGATACATTTCATAAATTTAAAGCAAGAGAGCATAAAAAACATTTTGTACCATTTAAATTGAATTGGAATTTTGAAAAAGTCCGTGGATGTTTCAATAATTAATTCGTAAATTCTATTGTGGCTCAGTACACAGCCTCGTATCAGCTTCAATGGGAAACACTCTTCTTAAGCATGAATTTACTGTAATGGAATGGACATATAAGATGCATGTAGGGTTTATTTAAAGGTGCTTATTTTAACCCCATCAAATAGAAACACTTTTGTACTCACTCCTTTCCTCTGAAAAGTAAACACACTAGTTTCGTGATCAAGGTTTTGCTCGTTGAACTATAAAGTTTTCGCAATGACGAAAAGTAATGAACTGTTTTTCCATTGCTCCCGCCCCCCAGGCGGCATTAGTTCAATTTTGCATCTGGTTGGGCTTGAGATTAGTACAATTAATGATGAAAGCTACAACTCAGATCATGGACTTTATCAATAAAAGATCTAAATGCTTCCCATGTTATCATATTGTTCCAACTCCTTACCTTAATGGTGGGGTACTCTTATCTGAAGAGTTTAAAAATGCAAACATTAGTTATTAGTGTGGACGAAGTAAGAAATTATATGGAGGTTATAGAGATAAAAGCCGACTTGCTTTCTTTGTTGCGGTTCAACCCCGTACGTCTCTTACTTAGCACACCCCCATTCCCCAGATATGTTGGAATATTCTCCCCATCATTTTTCATTTTTACATGCATGCATGCATCCAGTCATCATCATGGTGGTCCTCCCAGCACCTGGAGCTTGCTTCTAGCTCTCCATAGCCTGTCTACAGCCCCCAGAGGGCCTCCCACCTACCTAATGCGCCCTTCTTCAGTCTTCTGCATGCCAAGTATGCCTTTTCTCACCTACCAGTCAATTATCTCTCAGTTAGAGCACCTTAGATCACCTACCAGCAGTTATCATTCAATTAGAGTCTTGATTGATCAATTCTTCCACTGATTGCTCATCCTACCTGCCTACAGCTCCTAGTTAGCCAGTTATGGAGTTCCACTAACCCTTTTGACAGCCTCATGCACCTCCCTTGGAGTCTCCCTTCCCTGATTTATGCCTAGATGGTTCTGCTAGACTCGGTTAGACACACTTGACTGACCTTTACCATTTATGACTGATACTACTGACTGGATGATGACTCCACTATTATCCAAGCCAGACTCTGAGTTAGGAATTCGAATGCCCTACTTGGCTTATTCGAATCCTATATTATGCACCTTGCAACTCTATTGTACTCATTCACTTACATTCTTATTCATTGTATGATACTGATTTATTGTCTATTATTCTGTGTTTATGAGTGATCATTGAGTGTCTCCTTTTCTTCTTCTTTGCAACATACTTGATAGTTTGATTGTGAGTTGCTACAGTTGCTAGATATCTTGCAGATTCTTACATGGTATCAAAGTAGGAAGCAGCTATTCGAATTCCAGTAGTTGCAGCAGCAATAGATGCAACATTTCTTGAGCAACTATATTTCACTTGTTCCAAGTGTTCTTAATGTATTGTTCAGTCGAAGTGTAGCATTCTCCATCAGCACAACTTTTCATGTTTTGCAGGTTTCGAAGTTTTTTCTGCAGTTGCAGCAGTAGATTCAAATTGAACAACATCTTCTATGTATCTGGAAGGAGTTCCTTCTCTCTCTCCATTCAACTATGATGAGTGGAAACCAAATATGGCATCATATCTGAAGAGACATGGTCTTTTTGATGTGTGTACTAGTATCTAGAGAGATTTTTCTTCCGATGGAGAGAAAGAAGATTGGCTTGATGCTTGTGAAGCAACCTCGGGAAAAGTATGTCTTACTATGATTTCCAATATGGAATATTACATTGATCTCGATGAACATCCAAGTGATCTATGGACTAGATTGGACAGATTATTTGGAATTCATAAGGAAGAGGTTGATGCTAGTCATGTGGAAAGCAAGCTCATTGATACTTCCTATAGTGCTCTCTCTATTCAAGATTCGGCCTCTATCATCGCCCATGATGAAGTTGTTCAAGAAGAAGTCGAATATATGGTTTCAGTTGTTCCATCTTCCTATCTGATTTCTGAGCAAAATATATCGGCTACTACTCTAGAAGTTGAAGAGATCATTGAAATCTTTACTTCCCATGAGCTTGTTGATGTTCAAGATGATGACCTACTGAGTTTTTTGAAGAAAAAAATAGATTTGGAAGGTAATGCATTCACTCTTCCTCATCATATGCTTTCTTTGATCTCCTACTTGGTCATTGGCACATGCTTTCAGAACTTCACCGAAGATAGAAGACTCTACCATTCGCTTGGATTCAAGTCTCAAGCATATCCTTGTGATTTTGGTTTTGATCTTGTTAGTTTTTCAGAATTTACTTCAATCTGATCTAGGATCTTAACTGAGAGAACAACATGTACAGCATATCTACAGCATATCAATCATGGACACAATAATGCAAGCACACAAGATACACAGAGTTTCACCGGGGAAAACCAAGAAGGTGAAAAACCCCACAACTTCCTCAAAGATAGATAGAGCAATGATACAACCCAAGTACAAGAGATAGTCCTCCTAGCAACAGCTTCTCCTCCTCCACTAGTGCGACACTCTTTAATGAGTGTGTGAGTGAATAAGTTAATGATCAAATAGAGTGCCTCCCGCACTCTATTTATACTTGACTTGACTTGCCTAATAACCTTTACTAGGTCGGCCTTAACTTAACCACATAACATAATGCTGATAGGGTAGACCACTAATAGGGTGGTCTAATAACCCTTTAAACCACATGACTTATACAAGGCCGACCCCAACAAGGTGGTCTAATAACCCATCAAGTATAAGTTACGACACTTACAATATAAATGATGACACTTCCGTATAGAGGAATACAAACACTTTCGTATAGAGGAACAATAACATCTCTATAGGAATACAATATACATAGGTGAAATACATTCCGAAGTTACAATTACATCAACACTCCCTCTTAACTAGGAAGGTATTTCTCGACACAGATCTGCTACCACAACTCTTCTTCTCTGGATCATCATCATCGAATCATCATCACCGAATCATCATCATTGCTGCTGCTATCTCATCAATCTCTGATCTACTCATCATATGAAGTTCTACAGAGCCAGTCCTTTTTCATACTGGATGTAGGCCCACCACCTGCAGGTCTTCATCATCACTGGCCATACTGTGGAATCCTCGGGACTTATTACGTGCGTCACAATGCCTCGAAAGAGTATCCCAGGACTTATTACGAGCACACAGCCCAACCTATCGGATATCCCAGGTCTACTTATATGTGACCCCCACCACAATGCCTCAAAAGAGAATCCCAGGACTTATTACGGGCACACATCCCAACCTATCGGATCTCCTAGGTCTACTTACATGTGGTCACCACAATGCCTGGAAAGAGCATCCAGGACTTATTACGGACACACAGCCCAACCTATAGGATCTCCCAGGTCTACTTATATGTGTTCATGGCAATGCCTCGAAAGAGAATCCCAAGACTTATTACGGGCACACAGCCCAACCTATCGGATCTCCCAGATCTACTTATATGCCATCCCAGAGCAATGCCTCAAAAGAGAATCCCAGGACTGATTACAGGCACACAGCCCAACTTATCGGATCTCTCAGGTCTACTTATATGCTCATCTGCACAACTTGTCCATGGCCATAGAGTATCAACCTGATACTCACCATACATCATCATGATGTACATCATCACATGATCATCCATATCATCATAGAATCATCCTGATACATATCATCCGGAGCAACATCCTGAAGCTCATCATCCATGATCATCTTGATCATACAGTGCATCCACCTTATGCATACCAAGTATCTACCTGATGCATATAATGTATCTAATTGATACATATCATCATACATGATCTACCTGATCATACAATGTATCTACCTGATACATATCATCATACACATGATCCAACTGATCATATCCAGCATCCAACTGATCATATCCATCATCCAACATGATGCATATACATATACATGATCCAACTGATCATAACAAGCATCCAACATGATGCATATACATATACATGATCCAACTAATCATAACAAGCATCCAAGATGATTCATATACATATACATGATCCAACTGATCATAACAAGCATCCAACATGATGCATATACACATACATGATCCAACTGATCATAACAAGCATCCAACATGATGCATACAGAGCAGTAACTCGAGCATCGTCCTGATGCTCATCACACAGCGCTTATATCCACAGCCATGGGAAGGATCCTCCTCTCACCATGATTGGAATGGCTCAAGCATATGTGTCCATCACTTCTTCCTCGAAGTGCCATCAATCTGAAGAACACCCAGCCTCTGTCTAAAGTACTCAAACTTCACTCTGGCTAGTGGTTTCGTCAACACATCTGCAACCTGCTCATCCATCGCAACATGCAGGAGCTTCACTGCTCCTCTCTGCACCATATCCCTGATATAGTGATATTTGATCTCAATGTGCTTCGACCTATCGTGGAACACCGGGTTCTCAGACAGCTTCACACAACTCTGGTTGTCACAAAAGATACCAGTAGCATCCAACGGGAGATCAAATAACTCAGACAGCAGCTTCCTCATCCATACTGCCTCACAACTAGCTGAACAAGCTGCAACATACTCTGCTTCGGCTGTACTCAGTGCTACGCAGGACTGCTTCCTGCTAAACAAAGAGATCACACCTAATCCCATACTGAAGCAGCACCCAGATGTGATCTTCCTATCTTCAGCACTTCCTTCCCAGTCTGAATCAACATAACCCTGCAAGTTAAACTTTTGATTCGCATCATACTTGAGCCCATAATCAATTGTACCCTTTAGGTACCTCAGAATATGCTTTACAGCAACTAGGTGAACACCTCTGGGATCCGTCAGGAACTGGCTCAATGTGTTCACCGCAAAGCAAATATCTGGTCTAGTGTTCGTCAGGTACATCTAGGACCCAATCATTTGACGATACACAGTGACATCAACCGAATCAGATGAAGCATCACACAGAAGCTTCAGGTTCGATGCCATAGGTGTGGCCATGGCCTTGCAGTCCATCATCCCGAACCTCTTCAGGATCTCTA
The DNA here is from genome assembly GCA_027924585.1 of Larix kaempferi. Taxonomy (NCBI): domain Eukaryota; kingdom Viridiplantae; phylum Streptophyta; class Pinopsida; order Pinales; family Pinaceae; genus Larix; species Larix kaempferi. The sequence continues at coordinate 7,317,072 of BSBM01000961.1, read as the reverse complement.
CTGCATACTTCCCTTGTCCAAGGAAGATTCCATATGCACTCTGCCACACCTCCATGCCTAGGAAATAGTGCATCATCCCCAAGTCCTTCATCTTGAACTCAGCAGTAAGATTCCTCTTGGTATCAGCAATCGACCGATCCTCACCTGTTACAAACAGCTCATCCACATACAAAAGTAGTATCACAGGATTTCCTTCCTCAACCTTGTAGTAAAGGTTGGAATCCGCTTTACTCTTGGTAAAGCCCAAACTGGATAGAAAGTTGTCTATCCTACCATACAAAGTCCTAGGAGCTTGCTTCAATCCATACAAGGCTTTCTTCAACCTGCACATATATGACTCCCTGTCATGTGTCTCAAAACCAAGTGGTTGCTCCACATACACTTCCTCCTCGACTACACCATTCAAGAAAGTTGTCCTGACATCCATCTGGTGTATCTTCCATTTCATCACTGCAGCCAGGGAAAGTACTGATCTTGTCATGTCCCAAATTTGGCATTGGGTCACAATGGCCTAATCACATTGGCCCTATTCATTAGAGTTTGTCAAATTGATGCTAAAGGTCAAATAATTGCCAAGGAGGAAAATTACCAGTTTCCTAGGTTTGGGGTGGAAGCTTTGGGATTTGGAATAATGGGGATAATAAATGACGTTTGAACATTAGAATGGCATAAATATTTAATAAAGGAGCTAAATAAATATATACAAGTGAAATTCAAAGTGGCATTTGATCATGAAGACACATGGAGGAAGTGGGACCCACATATGTCTAGATTTCCCCACTACACTTGGCATCATTCTCTCACCAATTCGAATTCAAGGTGAATGGTAACATACTTGGGGGAGTCCAAAAGGTATTATTCATGGCATGACTCATCCAAGGTCGAAATATATAGGAACAGTAACTCCCATGGAAGAGGAAGAGACAATTTGGAGCTAGTGAGACACTTGGGCTAGATTCCCTAGCTCTATGACAACAATGATGAAGATGCTATGACACCTATGAAACAAATCAGACCTGAAGGCTGACATATGACATATATGACATGTTAGGGCTAAAAATAGACTCTACAAGGGCGCTCAAGGGTGTTAGGTCAGCTAAGATGCTTCCACATGTGATTTGGTGGAAGTGGGAGACTAGGAATTGTTGTACAAGTGGCGTTCTTTGGAATCTCTTCCCAACTTGAGTTGGCATGAGTCTCTTGGAAGGAATTCGACCCATGGAGGACATTAGAACTTTATAAATTTCAATAAAAAAGAATAAAACCATCTTTTTATCATTTGTAGAATTTGCAATTGCATTTGTGAAGAGGGAGAGCTAGTGGATGACTAGTTGCTTGCCTTAGCCAATTTCGAGGGTGAAAGATTCCCATCCAAGTTGGTAATTGGAAAGGCCATTCAGACCTTTCACTTGGAACTTTAATGGAGACTTTATTTGCAGGTGTAAGATATAGGGCAGCTCATGGTTTCTTCTATTGCAGCTCACTCCTTCAACCATTTCCAATTTTGATGGCATATTCTTGATCCTTGAGGGAGGGAATTTTTGGTGAGCTATTGTACTCTTTGGGGGAGCTTATAATGCCCCATTTCTTTTGTAATATGAATTAAATACTCTTTTCTTAATATTCATAAATTTTCAGTTCGAAATTCCAAGTAGAAATGTATAAATCTCAATTTTAATGAAAGGACGGTGCCATTTCCCCACTACCTTGTTGTGAATCAATGTAATGCTAATTATTTCGAATGAATGGATGATTCTCTGATGCATTTGTGATTAATGGACTGCCATAGATGTATTTTACAAGTTTCATGTACTGTACTTGAGCATTTGAATTATTTTTACTCAGTTTAATTGCATTGGGAGAAGAAATAGTGCCATTTCCCCGAGGGTCGAATTGGTGATTTTTGCAGTTGAATGGGAGAGGGTTGTAGAAGATATAATAATAAATTAATGGTGCACATGAAACCTTAATAACATCCTTAATACATTCCCTACCTCTGTTCATAAATTTGAGTGGGTTTGGAGGCATTTGGGAAGCCATTTTCAGTACTTACCCCAGGGGGATTTGAACCTCAAATTACTAGTAAAATTGCATACTTGGTCCAGAATCTTAAGAGAGTTTGAAGAGGTATTTTGGTGGCCATATTTCATCTCTGAACATCATATTCAAGTCCTAATATCATTCATACACCTTCCTTGAATATTTGAAGGGATTTGGAGTCAATTTGGGACCTAGAGACCAATACTAGTCAAAGGGAAATCACTAGTAAAGTTACCTACATTGACCAGAATTGAAAGAGGATTTGTAGAAGTATTTTAAAGGTCCAAAGGAATCCATGAAACACATATTTATCTTATAATATCATTCATATACCTTATCAGAATATTTGGGATCATTTGGGGCAAATTTGGGACCTAGAGATCAAAACTAGTCAAAGGTCTAACTAGGGAAAAAAGTGAAAAATTGCCATTTTAATAAAATTCCTAACAAGGGACATTACAGATCTGATGGAAGTGTACCTGGCTACAGGAGAAAAAAGTATCTTCATAGTCTATTCTCTCTTTCTAGGAGAAGTCACGAGCTACAAATCTCAGTTTGTAATTCTCTATGCTACCAACTGCAGCATGCTTGATCTTATAGATCCACTTGGAAGTCACAACGGACTTCCCTTCAGGTCTTGGGACCACATCCCAAACATCATTCTTCATGATCGACTGGTACTCTTGGATCATTACTTCATCCCAGATCTTGGGAACTTCAGATTCTTCAATATCTTCAATAGATAGCTTTGTTGCTTGAACAAATGTTGTAGTCCTTCTTTTGTAGGTGATGGCATACGATATTTCCTACAAAACAAATTAAATTGCATGATTAGAAACATCTCATAGTTTTCAGAACAAATTCTTACATATAAAGTAATATGTCATACAATCATGCAATTATATTTAGCCAATGCTTCAATACAACATTTATCCATATCCCGTAACTTTCTAGATGCCTTCCAATCTCTACCAAAACGTTGTTAAGAGTGTGCACAACTCCCAACATGTCAGCAAAGAGGTTTCATTCTAGATAAGTAGTAATGGAATGTTGTACAGTTCCATAGGCCACTTACTCATCACATGCATATTAGTAGTATATTTTTCATTAATGCAATTATTCTAATATGCATAATACACACCCTAAGTCTAGGAACATAAGCATATACATCATTGAGCAATATTATTTAAACAAACAAGTATGCAAGAAATGACAATTCAAATACTTATCTTTGTTTGGTTGTAGGGTGAACTCCCTCTCAATATTTGCTTCCTTGCAGGAACTACTGGAGTGTGCTCCCTCTTTGCTTCCTGGATTACTTGTCTTTGAACTTATATCCATCCTCGATCACTATGCATACTTACTAGTATCATCATTGTGTTATCCTCGAGATCTCATACATAATCATACATTCATTAGTATAATATTAATACTATCAAAACAAAATAATCGTAAACATGTATAGTCATGATCATTTCAAACAAAGATAATAAGCATTAGTATTCAAGGTTTCAGGGAAGACTTCTTTTACTCATACATATTCTTATTTGACCATAGGACTCTTCTGGTTAGTCATATCATCAATCAAGGTAAGGGACATAATATGCATAAACCATTGATTACTTAAATTTCTAACTTCACAAATAATCATTATCAATCATGCCATGTATACTTATATAAGAGATCCTAACACAAGGTAGGATTCTAACTTGATATAGGAAAAACATACCTGGATTAGCATGCTAGCTAGTTATGTCTAACATACCCGCATAATGTCTTCTTGTTCTCTTCAATGACTTGTGCTAGTAACCTGCATATCTCATAGGTTAACCATTATAGAACCAAGTTATACATAGCTCGTAAGTAGATCTTCTATGTGATCCATGACCATGGATGAATCTTTGTCTTCATGTCACCATGGTCATATGTTCTTGAACTAGAACATGATTTGTCTTTCTTGATGTACCTTTCATGTTAGCGGACAACACCAACCTCATACAACACCACAATGCATTAGTACAATCATAAGTGTCAAAACCCTAATCAATGAATATCTAATATCATGCATTCATATTTTTATTAAGGTGATACGACAAGTCTAAAATTAATCAAGATTGTACTAATATTAATGAAGACAAACATATCATAAACTTAATCATGAACAGATTTTGATACATACCCGTAAGTCATACCTGTCGAGTTTGCTTGTAATCTTCTTATGTAAGGCCTTAGCCTCATCTCCCTCTGAAACTGGAACTTCTTCACTTATGCAGGTGACCAATCCATTCTCTTCTAGGATTAACCCAATCCACTTGATTTGCAGAAACTGGATCTGGAGTTGGATTAGGGTTTGTCAGGGAAACCCTAAAAATTCAAACTTTGAATTTCAAACTTCTAAAAGGATAGAAAGATGCACCTTGATGAGCTGATCAACCTGGTATACTCAGAATTTGAAAACTGCAAAGTTTCACCCCTCAAATTTGCTTTTCAATCTTCTGGATTTACTCGGGAGGACCCTGAATTAGGGTTTGAGTTTCCCGGAGCTTCACCCAACCAAATAGTTTGATCCAAAGCTCTAAAATTTGATTTTTTCAAGGATCTTCCAGCTATGGTCATAGATTTCAAAAATTCCCAATTTTGCAGAAGCCCTAATTTTTCACCTTTCCGATCAAAGTCCCGAACTAGGGTTTGATCAAGCCAGGCCTTCTGCCCAACCAAATTCGATCTTGGTCTCTAAATTTCAATTTTGATGAGGAGCATCCATTTGTGGTCTCCGATTACAAAAATTCCAACTTTCTCCTAAACCCTAAATTCCCGTAGCCATGAATGAAGGTGCTCAAAATCCAATTCTATTTTGACAGAAATATGCACCTGATTGTTTCTGGTGTAACTCCAAAATTTCAGATCTACAAGGTCTGAAAATTCTTCCAGTGGTAGCATAACCTGTTATCTTTCCAACCCCACAGGTATAACCTCAAATGGATTCTCTGAGAGAGTTATTCCAAGTGTCGCAACATGACCTGTTTATGGGATAAAACAGGAGAGCGAACTTGTACGGAGTGCCACGTGTCACTGGTTCAATTTAGGCCTCTGAAAAGCGGACCTGTGAAAGTAAAGTCTGTGCCCTACCTGTCACTTTTTATGAAATTTCATTTGGAGCTTTCTAGCCCAAGTTGTGACCTAGGTCACCTGTTTATGACTAAGATCTGGAATAGGCAGAAACCCTATATTGTACAGATCATAAATATGAAAGTACAATGAATTAGAGGCTCTCCTTCGGACAAAAGGTACATGGGGATCTTATCTTCAACCTGTAAGATTTTCAGATCCTGAAACTTTGCCAAAATGATTTTATAGCGAAAGTGCTACGATGACTAGTTTTTGCTATATCAAGCCCTAGCTTCGCAAGTGCAACAAGTGTCATAAATGTCGTACCATGCCTTCTTTCAGGCTAGCTCTGATACCATGTTAGTTTTTCAGAATTTACTTCAATCTGATCTAGGATCTTAACTGAGAGAACAACATGTACAGCATATCAATCATGGACACAATAATGCAAGCACACAAGAGACACAGAGTTTCACCGGGGAAAACCAAGAAGGTGAAAAACCCCGCAACTTCCTCAGAGATAGATAGAGCAGTGATACAACCCAAGTACAAGAGATAGTCCTCCTAGTAGCAGTTTATCCTCCTCCACTAGTGAGCCACTCTCCAATGAGTGTGTGAGTGAATAAGTGAATGATCAAATAGAGTGCCTCCTGCACTCTATTTATACTTGACTTGACTTGGATAATAACCTTTACTAGGTCGGTCTTAACTTAACCACATAACAAAATGCTGACAGGGCCGACCCCCAATAGGGTGGTATAATATCCCTTTAACCCACATGACTTATACAGGGCCGACCCCAACAAGGTGGTCTAATAACCCATCAAGTATAAGTTACAACACTTACAATATAAATGACGACACTTTCGTATAGAGGAATAATAACATATCTATAGGAATACAAACACTTCCGTATAGAGGAATAATAACATCTCTATAGGAATACAATATACATAGGTGAAATACATTCCTAAGTTACAATTACATCAACATATCTCACCACTATTGGTTCAAAGAAGATCATAAAAAACCATTCCCAAAATCTTGGATCTGATTTGAAGTTCAAGCCATCACCATTATATGGTTCATTTGGTTCTTATCTCACCCCTGCTAGTTCAAAGGAGATATCAAAGAACTACATACACCTTCATGGATTTGATGCACCTGTTGATGTGCAAGATGGTGATCTACTGGGTATTTTGAAGAAAACAAATTTGGAAGGTAATGCATTCATTCTCCCTCATCATATGCTTTCTTTGGATTCCTGTTTGGTCATTGGCACATGTTTTCATAGTTTCACTGATGATGGAGGACTCTATCATTCACTTGAGTTCATGACTCATGCACTTTTTTGGGATTTTGGTTTTGATTTCACCCCTGTTGGTTCAAAGGAAATCATGAGAAACCATCTTCAAAGTCTTGGATCTGATTTGCTTGCATCCATTATTGGAGAACTCAAGCACATGTTTTTACAGCATGATATATTTCTCCCCAAGAGGAAGATAACTCTTTTTGAGAGAATGATAGATCCAGATCCACAAGAACCTAAATATCTAGCACCTATTGGTTCATGGGCCACCACCACTATTGCATCCACCAGTGATCTTGTTGAAAATTCACCATCATCATGTCATAGTTTCTTTGGTGATAATCACACCTATATCGGTTCAAAGGAGATATCAAAGAACTATCTACACATTCATGGTTTTACCTCAGTTGGTTCAAATTACATGCTTCATGATGATCTTCATATTATGTTTTTGCAGCATGATCCTCTTCTTCCCAAAAATAAGATACCTCCTTCTTTGATTGATGATCAAGAGAGAGATGCATCATCACATAGATTTCAGATTCAGAATCTAAATATGGAGATGATGATGGAATGCTAGATCCAGATCCACAAGAACATGAAGGTCTAGAAACTAGTGATGAAGATGAGAGAATGGGAGATCTAGATCCATAAGATCCTGAAGATCTCTCACCTGATATTCCTCCTCTTTCTCGATGGGCATCCATTACACTCCGATCTTCTAGTGATTTGATTGATCAAGGGTGAGAGATGATATGCTTATTTAGCATCCTTCGTTCTATTTTGAGGGAGTGATTTCTTCCCACTGGGTTTTCCTCTTTCCTCACTTAGTTTATTTAGATTGATTGTATGGGGTGACCTTTGGTCTCAGTCACCAAGGCCCTATCTTGTTGTTTTATAGGGTGACCTTTGGTCTTAGTAACCAGGGCCCTATTCTTCAATTATTTCCTCATAGTATAGCTTGAGGGGGGGTGTTGGAATATTCTCCCCATCATTTTTCATTTTTACATGCATGCATGCATCCAGTCATCATCATGGTGGTCCTCCCAGCACCTGGAGCTTGCTTCTAGCTCTCCATAGCCTGTCTACAGCACCCAGAGGGCCTCCCACCTACCTAATGCGCCCTTCTTTAGTCTTCTTCATTCCAAGTGCACCTTTTCTCACCTACCAGCCGATTATCTCTCAGTTAGAGTGCCTTAGCTCACCTACCAATAGTTATCATTCAGTTAGAGTCTTGATTGATCAGTTCTTCCACTGATTGCTCATCCTACCTACCTACAACTCCTAGTTAGCTAGTTCTGTAGTTCCACTGACCCTTTTGATAGCCTCATGCACCTCCCTTGGAGTCTCCCTTCCCTGATTTATTCCTAGATGGTTATGTTAGACTCAGTTAGACACACTTGACTGACCTTTACTATTTATGACTGATACTACTGCTGGATGATGACTCCACTATTATCCAAGCCAGACTTTGAGTTAGGAATTCGAATGCCCTACTTGGCTTATTCGAATCCTATATTATGCACCTTGCAGCTCTATTGTACTCATTCACTTACATTCTTATTCATTGTATGATACTGAGATATTGTCTATTATTCTATGTTTATGAGTGATCATTGAGTGTCTCCTTTTCTTCTTATTTGCAACATACTTGATAGTTTGATTGTGAGTTGCTACAGTTGTTAGATCTCTTGCAGATTCTTACAAGATAAACACAACCCATTGAATATATGTTAGTTAGGGTTGTTGGCCAGACATATTTTAATACCTTTTCATTTAGCCCTTTGCTTTTGTCAAAACCTTATTAAACTATGTCCTTTCCAGAAGTTTCACTAGTGGCAGGGCAGCAGGATATAGCCGGAGAAATAAGTTCTCCATTGGTTCATAAGACATTCTTGGATACATATGAGCATATTGATTTAGATATGCGTCCACCATAGGAGGGTCTCCAATCAATAGCTATACCGCATATATACGTTTAACTTGTTCCTTTTAAAGTAGTTTAATCTTACTAAGTAGATGTAGTGCAACTGGGAATAATTCACAGGTGATGATCCAATGGGAGGAGGAATAAGCCACACATGTATCAATATTGAAATACATGTCAAAATATTCAAAGGCCGCAATAGGTCATCCCATCTCATATCGGAATCCAATCATCTCATCCCATTAAATATCATATCTATTAAGTAATGATAAAACTAAACCAAATCAAGGTTTATATCACATTAGCTAAAGGTGTATTTGTCAATCAACTAATCATTCGTATCACAAAATAGACTTTAGATAATAAAAAATAAAAAATAAAAACACATTAGTTAATAAACTAAAATTACAAGAGGGAACTACACCTTTCAACACTTCATTTATCTCAATTACTCTTTACAACCCTCAAGTTTATTCCTTCAACATACATCTATGAAGTTTGTCCCTTGAACCTTCCTAATTAGAGGGATCATAAAATTAAGAAAATCCACAAATGCTTCATATTTTATATTTTCTAAATTGTATGTAAAGCTAGTTACCTCATTCAATTAATTGAAGCTTAATGTACTTTAGTGGGGTCAAAAAATATTATTAGGCATTTTCATTTGAAAATAAATTGGTAAAATTTATCAATGGTAGTCTCTATGGTAGTGCTTCTAGTATGAGTATTACTAATGAAAGTATTAAAAGAGATTTAGTTATATATTTGTTGATGTATATGTAACTTCGGAATGTATTTCACATATATGTATATTATATTCCTATAGAGATGGTATTATTCCTCTATAAGGAAGTGTTGTCATTTATATTGTAAGTGTCGTAACTTATACTTGATGGGTTATTAGACCACCTTGTTTGGGGTCGGCCCTGTATAAGTCATGTGGGTCAAAGGGTTATTAGACCACCCTATTGGGGGTCGGCCATGTGGGTCAAAGGGTTATTAGACCACCCTATTGGGGGTCGGCCCACTCAGCATTATGTTATGTGGTTAAGTTCGAGCCTACATGAGTTAGGTAAAAAGGCAAGTCAAGTCAAGTATAAATAGAGTGCGGGAGGCACTCTATTTACTCACTCACTACACACACATGCTCTCAAGGAGGAGAGGCGCACTTATGGAGGAGGAGGATTTCTGCTAGGTTATGGCTATCTCTATTGGTTGGTTGTATCATTTCTCTATCTATCTCTGAGGAAGTTATTGGGGTTTTTCACCTTTATGGTTTTCCCCAAGTAAATCTTTGTGTCTCTTGTGTGTGCTTGCATTATTGTCTCCATGATTGATATGCTGTAGATATGCTGTACATGTTGTTCTCTCAGTTAAGATACTAGATCAGATTGAAGTAAATTCAGAAAAATTTAACATGGTATCAGAGCTAGCCTGAAAGAAGGCATGATATGGCATGTATGACACTTGTTGCACTTACGATGCTAGGGCTTGATATAGCAAAAACCAGTCATAGTAGCACTTTCGCTATAAATCCGTTTTGGCAAAGTTTTCGGATCTGAAATTGTTACAGGCCGAAGCTAAGATCTCAAGGTATCTTGTGTCCAAAGGAAAACCTCTAATTCGTTGTAATTTGTGATTTATGATCTGTACAATATAGGGTTTCTGCCTTTTCCAGATCTGAGTCAAAATCAGGTGACCTTGGGAAAAAAGTCATATCTTGGGCTAGGAAGCTCCAAATGAAATTTCGTAAAAAGTGACAGGTAGTACACAGTCTGCACTATCTCAGAAAACTTTTTTAGAGGCCGAAGTTGAAACAGTGACACGTGGCACGCTGTAAAAGTTCGCTCTCCTGTATTATCCCATAAACAGGTCACGTTGCGACATTTGGCATAACTCTCTCTCAGAGAGTCCAATTGAGGTCATACCTGTCAGGATGGAAAGCTAACAGGCCGAGCTATCTCAAAAAACTTTTTCAGAGGCCGAAGTTAAAACAGTGACACGTGGCATGCCGTACAAGTTCGCTCTCCTGTTTTATCCCAAAACAGGTCACGTTGCGACATTTGGCATAACTCTCTCTCAGAGAATCCAATTGAGGTCAGACCTGTCAGGATGGAAAGATAACAGGTCAGGCTATCTCAGGAAACTTTTTCAGACCCTGTGGATCAAAAATTTCGGAGTTACACCAGAAACAATCAGGTACATATTTCTGTCAAAACAGAATTATTTTTTGGTACCTTCATTCATGGCTTCCGGAATTTAGGGCTTTTGAGAAAGTTGGAATTTTTGTAATCGGAGACCACGGCTGGATGCTACTCATCAAAATAGAAATTTAGAGACCAAGATCAGAGTTTTTGGCTGGGTAGAAGGCCGGGTTTGATCAGACCCTAGTTCGGGACTTTGTTCAGAAAAATGGAAAATTAGGGCTTCTGTAAAAATGGGAATTTTTGAAATCTGTGACCACGGCTGGAAGCTCCTCAGAAAAATAGAAGCTTAGAGCTTTGGATCAAACTTTTTGATTGGGCAGAAGAGTGGGCTTCATCAAACCCCAGTTCAGGGTCACGTCCAGTGAATCCAGAAGTTTCAAAGGCAAAATTGAGGAGTGAAACTTTGCAGTTTTCAAATTCTGAATATACCAGTTTGATCAGCTCATCAAGCCACATATTTCTATCTCGTCAGAAGTTTGAAATTCAAAGTTTGAATTTTTGGGGTTTCTCTGACAAACCCATATCCAGCTCAAGGTCCAGTTCTTGCAAATCAAGTGGATTGGGTTAATCCTAGAAGAAGATGGATTGATAATCTGCATGAGTGACGAAGTTCCTGTTTCAGAGGGAGATGAGGCTAAGGCCTTACATAAGAAGAGTACAAGCGATCTCAACAGGTATGACTCATCGAGGTATGTTTTGAGATTTGTTCATAATTAAGTTTATGATATGCTTGTCTTCATATTATCACGGTTAGTACAATCTTGATTTTAGACTTGTCATATCACCTTAATAAAATTATGAATGCATGATAGAAGTCATTCATTTATTAGGAGTATGAAACTTATGTTTGTACTAACACATTGTGATGTTGTATGAGTTTTATGTTGTCTACTAACATGAAAGGTACACCAAGAAGACAAATCATGTTCTAGTTCAAGAACATATGATCATGAGGACAAAGATTCATCCATTGCCATGGATCTCATAGAAGATCCATTCTCGAGGTATGTATAACTTAGTTTTATAATGGTTAACTTATGAGACATGCAGGTTACTAGCACAAGTCACTAAAGAGAACCAGAAGACATTATGCGGGTATGTTAGACATAAATAGCTAGCATGCTAATCCAGGTATGTTTTTCCTATATCAAGCTAAAATCCTACCTTGTGTTAGGATCTTATACTGTTGTTGATAATAATTATTCATGAAGTCATAGGTTTGAATAATCATGGTTGGATGTATATTATTATAATTGATGATATGACTAACCAGAAGAATCATGAAAGTATAGGCTTGAATAATCACAGGTTTTATGCATTTTATATCTCTTATCTTGATTGATGATTCAACTAACCTGAAGAGTCATAGGCTTGAGTAATTACAGGTTTAGACATGTTATGTTTCTTATGATTTGACTAACCATAAGAATCCTTGAATGCTCATGCTTATTATTTCTGTTTGAAATGATCATGACTATACATGCTTGAGATTATTGTGTTTTAATAGTATACTAATGAATGTATGATTTTATATGAGATCACAAGGATAACACAATCATGATACTAATAAGCATGCATAGGAACCAAGGATGAATATGAGTTCAAGAACAGGTAATTCAGGAAGCAAAGATCAAGAGGGAGCACACTCCAGTTGCTCCTGCCAGAAAGCAAAGGAGCACACTCTAGTTGTTCCTGCAAGAAAGCAAAGGAGCACACTTCAGTAGTTTCTGCAAGGATGCAGATATTCAGAGGGAGTTGATCATCTCTCTACATTTCACAACAGAAAGGTGTAGAAGAAGCTACCTCAGATTAGGACTCCAGCAGCTCCTGCAAGGAAGCAAAGACTCAGAGGGAGTCCACCCAACGAACAAACAAAGATAAGTATTTGAATTTCCATTTCTTAAATAATACTGTTCAATAATGTATATACTGATGTTCCTAGAATTAGGTTGTGTATTATGCATATTAGAATAATTGCATTAATGAACAGTATACTACTAATATGCATGGGTAAGTAGCCTATGGCACTGTACAACATTCCATTGCTACTTATCTAGAATGAAACCTCTTTGCTGACATGTTGGGAGTTGTGCACACTCTTAACAATGTTCTGGTAGAGATTGGAAGGCATCTAGAAAGTTACGGGATATGGATAAATGTTGTATTCAAGCATTGGCTAAGATAATTGCATGACTGTATGGCATATTTCTTTATGTGTAAGAATTTGTTCTGAAAACTATAAGATGTTTTCTAATCATGCAATTTAACTTGTTGTGTAGGAAAGATCATATGCCATCTCCTACAAAAGGACTACAACATTTGTTCCAGCAAGAAAGATATCTATTTAAGATATTGAAGTTCCCAGGATCTGGGATAAAGAAATGGAATGCCATGATCCGTAGATCATGAAGAAGATGTTTGGGATGCAGTCCCAAGACCTGACATGGAGTCATATGTATGCAGATTGAAGAAAGCCTTGTATGGCTTGAAGCAAGCTCCCAGAACTTGGTATGGTGAAGATAGATTGATTGCCGACACGCAGCGGAAGCTTACTACCGAGTTCGAGATGAAGAACTTGGGGATGATGCACTATTTGTTTTTGGCATGGAGGTGTGGCAAAGTGCAGATAGAATCTTCCTTGGACAAGGGAAGTATGCAGTAGAGATCCCAAAGAGGTTCGGGATGATGGATTGCAAGGCCATGGCCACACCTATGGCATCGAATCTGAAGCTTCTATGTGATGCTTCATCTGAGTCAGTTGATGTCTCTATGTATCGTCAGATGATTGGGTCCTTGATGTACCTGAAGAACACGAGACCAGACATTTGCTTTGCTGTGAACACATTGAGCCAGTTCCTGACGGATCCGAGAAGTGTTCACCTGGTTACTGTAAAGCATGTTCTGAGGTACCTGAAGGGTACAGTGGATTATGGGCTCAGGTATGAGGCGAATCAAAAGTTTAACCTGGAAGGTTATGTTGATTCAGATTGGGCTGGCAGTGCTGCAGACAGGAAGAGCACATCTGGGTGCTACTTCAGTATGGGATCAGGTGTGATCTCTTGGTTTAGCAGGAAGCAGTCCTGCGTAGCACTGAGTACAGCTGAGGCAGAGTATGTTGCAGCCTGTTCAGCTAGTTGTGAGGCAGTATGGCTACGGAAGCTACTGTCTGAGTTATTTGATCTCCCGTTGGAGGCTACTGGTATCTTCTGTGATAACCAGAGTTGTGTGAAGCTGTCCGAGAACCCAGTGTTTCATGACAGGTCGAAACACATAGAGATCAAATATCACTATATCAGGGATATGGTGCAGAGAGGAGTTGTGAAGCTCCTGTATGTTGCGACGGACGAGCAGATTGCAGATGTGCTGACGAAGCCACTAGCCAGGGTGAAGTTCGAGTACTTCAGAGAGAGGCTTGGCGTGCTTCAGATCAAGGATACTTCGAGGAAGAAGTGATGGACACATTTGCTGAAGCCATTCCAAGCATGTTGGAAGGAGGATCCTTCACATGGCTGTGGATGTCAGCGCTGGATGATGAGCATCAGGATGATGTTCTGGTTTCTGCTTGGATATGATCAGTTGGATCATTTTATGTATGTATGTATGCATCACGTTGGATGCTTGGACCATGTATCTGTATATGTATCAAGTGGATACATTGTATGATCAGGTGGATCATGTATGGTGATATGTATCATGTATTTGTATTTGTATCAGGTGGATACATTGATGATCAGGAGGATCATGTATGATGATATGTATCAGGTAGATACTTGGTATGCATCAGGTAGATGCATTGATGATCAGGAGGATCATGTATGATGATATGTATCATGTATTTGTATCAGGTGGATACATTGATGATCAGGAGGATCATGTATGATACTTGGTATGCATCAGGTAGATGCATTGATGATCAGGAGGATCATGTATGATGATATGTATCATGTATTTGTATCAGGTGGATACATTGATGATCAGGAGGATCATGTATGATACTTGGTATGCATCAGGTAGATGCATTGATGATCAGGTGGATCATGCAGCAGGATGTTGCAGTGATGATCAGGATGATCATAGATGACGAGCTTCAGGATGTTGCTCCAGATGACATGCAGCAGGACGTTGCAGTGATGATGATCAGGATGATCATGGATACATCAGGATGATGTATGGTGAGTATCAGGTTGATACTCTATGGCCGTGGATCAGGTTGTGCAGATGAGCATGTAATTCGTTGCCCTGGGAGATTTGCAGATGGTCTTTCGAGGTTTTGCCTATGGCATGTAATTCGGTGCCCTGGGACATCTGGCAAATGCTCTTTCGAGGTTTTGCTCTGGGAGGACATGTAATTCGTTGCCCTGTGAGATCTGCAGATAGTCTTTCGAGGTTTTGCCTATGGCATATAATAGCGCCCTGGGATATCTGGCAGATGCTCTTGCGAGGTTTTGTCCTATGGCATGTAATTCGTTTCCCTGGGAGATCCGATAGGTTGGGCTGTGTACCCGTAATAAGTCCTGGGATGCTCTTGCGAGGTTTTTCCATGACCACATGTAATTCGTTGCCCTGGGAGATTTCAGGTCGGAGTTGTGTACCCGTAACATCCTGAGATGCTCTTGCGAGGTTTTGTGGTGGACCACATGTAATTTGTGCCCTGGGAGATTTCAGGTCGGAGTTGTGTACCCGTAACATCCTGAGATGCTCTTGCGAGGTTTTGTGGTGGGGTCACATGTAATAGCGCCCTGGGAGATCCTACAGGTCGGAGTTGTGTACCCGTAACATCCTGGGATGCTCTTTCGAGGTTTTGTGACGCACGTAATAAGTCCTGAGGATTCCACAGTATGGCCAGTGATGACGAAGACCTGCAGGTGGTGGGCCTACATCCAGTATGAAAAAGGACTGGCTCTGTAGAACTTCCTATGACGAGTAGATTCAGAGATTGATTGAGATAGCAGCAGCAGTGGCGATGATGATGATGACTCGATGACGATTATCCAGTGACGATGATCCAGAGAAGATGACTTGTGCTAGAAGAACTGTGCTGAGAAATACCTTCCTAGTTAAGAGGGAGTGTTGATGTATATGTAACTTCGGAATGTATTTCACATATATGTATATTATATTCCTATAGAGATGGTATTATTCCTCTATAAGGAAGTGTTGTCATTTATATTGTAAGTGTCGTAACTTATACTTGATGGGTTATTAGACCACCTTGTTTGGGGTCGGCCCTGTATAAGTCATGTGGGTCAAAGGGTTATTAGACCACCCTATTGGGGGTCGGCCATGTGGGTCAAAGGGTTATTAGACCACCCTATTGGGGGTCGGCCCACTCAGCATTATGTTATGTGGTTAAGTTCGAGCCTACATGAGTTAGGTAAAAAGGCAAGTCAAGTCAAGTATAAATAGAGTGCGGGAGGCACTCTATTTACTCACTCACTACACACACATGCTCTCAAGGAGGAGAGGCGCACTTATGGAGGAGGAGGATTGCTGCTAGGTTATGGCTATCTCTATTGGTTGGTTGTATCATTTCTCTATCTATCTCTGAGGAAGTTATTGGGGTTTTTCACCTTTATGGTTTTCCCCAAGTAAATCTTTGTGTCTCTTGTGTGTGCTTGCATTATTGTCTCCATGATTGATATGCTGTAGATATGCTGTACATGTTGTTCTCTCAGTTAAGATACTAGATCAGATTGAAGTAAATTCAGAAAATTTAACAATATTATGGTAGTTCTTATAGTATGAATAGTACTAATGAAAGTATTAAAAGAGATTTAGTTATATATTCTCATATACAGGTTAACTATTAGAGCATAAAGGTCATCTCTTCATTGGAATAGGAAACATTAAGGAGGAAATAGATCGGTATAATCTATGTATGTGGTTCTCGACCAAGTGGGAGGAAAAACAATATTTAAGTAGAATGCATAATTATAACCAAGTGAACTATTATTATCTTTCAATACATTGTCTGTATTGGTGGTGGTTCAGCCTTTAGGGAATAAATATCGAGAAGATAATCAAATTAGCAATATGGTGATCTTTAATTTTACATATATGAAGTTTAAGGAAAATACAAATAAGAGGAAATTGAAGTAATAGATGGATTTTATTAGTCATATCCAAGGAATAAGCAACTGTGGCAAGGAAAAAGGCATGGGCCTAATGTATTATGGAAAAAGGTGGGCGGAACAGAATTATATGCTATATTCATTTTGATGTTGAGTTTAACTGACTCATATAAAATGGTCATTTGTTTAAGGGGTAGGTTTTAATTTTTATTTTATTTTTTTATTACATAGTTTAGGGGAGAGTTTAGGAGGGGTGTTTATAAAGGAGCACTTTGGGCATCTTGCAGACATAGAAGACCCAATGGAAGAGGACATTGATGTCCCTAAAGAAAGCCAAGCTCTAGAAAATTCCAATTTCGATGAAGAATTTGGCCTGCATGTTATTGTTGATTAGTTTCATGGCTTCAAGAAAATGTTAAATTTGACAATTTTTTGATAAGATATATTAGTAATGTTTTGACTTTCAGACTTTAATCTAGAAATAAAATTTCTATATATAATATTTTTAATATGTTTTTACAAATATATGGTATAGTTTTTCTTGAATTATGTGAATCGTCACTTTTCGGAAAATAATATGAAATTGTATCATTTTTATACACAAAATATCTAAAAATTCATTGAAAATGGTTTTAAATGTCTTTATTTTCTAGAATTTTTTACAATTTTGTCAATAAAAATGTCTTATTGTGTCCATAAAAATGTCTTATTTTATAGAAAAAATAGCAAAATGTATATGATTTTTATTATAAATTGCTTATAAATGTATGTTATTTTGTTAAATTTCTAAAAACACACTTTAAAATAGAAAGTGAATATATTTTACGACAAAGATAATTCAAAGGCCCAAAAAAAATGCCTCAAAATGAAAATGTGTGATACTGGTATCAACCCTTTTTGAAACGGAGGTAAAAATAACTACGAAAATTAGGAGAGAGAAAAATGAGAATTGTGTTGAGTTCCCATTTCATAGTATAAGTGGTTTAATGTGTCATATCGTGGGTGTGACCAGGATACTAGAGAGGTGGAAACAGACTTGGAGCGCTAGTTTTAATTCATATGATGAGGGTGGTGATCCTCCAACTCCTCCTCCTCCTCCATATCCTCCTCCTTCTCCACAGGTCAACCAACCACCCTCTTCTCCACCACAAGAACACCGAACACCCTCTCCTCCACCACATGCCATATGACCACCCTCTCCTACTCACTTGGTCGACCCACCATAGTTCCATTGACCACCCTCTCCTCCTCATCCAGTCGACCAACCATAGGTCATCCGACCACCCTCTCCTTCTCACTCAATTGAAACACCACGGGTCCACAAACCACCCTCTTCTCCTCACCCAATTGACCCACCACAGGTCGTCCTACCACCCTCTCTTACTCACCCAATCAACCCACCACAATTCAACCAAATACCCTCGTATCCTCACCCATTCATCCCACCACCCTCTGATCCTCACTTAGTCAACCCATCACCCTCTCATCCTCAAGTAGTCAACCCACCACCACCTCCTAGTACATCTCATGTTAAATTTTGAGCATTAATTCACAATACGCTAGGATATTTACTGAGAGAATAACATGTACAGTATATCAATGCATATCAATCATAACAAGCATGTCAATCATCACAAGAATCAAAAGCATGAGAGACAAGAGACACGGAGTTTCCGTGGGGAAAACCCTAAGGTGAAAAACCCCACAACTTCCTCAGAGATAGAGAGAGAAATGGCTCAACCAAAGTACAACCAAAATACACTTGAGATAGTCTCCTAGTAGCAGATGATCCTCCTCCTCACTAGTGCGCCACTTTCTGAGTGAGAGAAGTGTGACTTTTCGAATGATGAAAATAGAGATCTCCCGATCTCTATTTATACTAACCTGTTTTCCCAGTTACACTATGGGGCCAACTTGTCTATCTAGATACATCCACAATAATATATATATTTCAGGGCCGACCCCACACATGGTGGTCTAATAACCCATCGGAAAGTACACACTCTTGCGACACTTGTCAATCCACATGACGACACTTCCTTATAGAGGAATAACACATCTCTAATAAGGGTACAATAAATATATATGAAATACATAGATGAAATACATTCCGAAGTTACATATACATCAACACTCCCTCTTGACTAGGAAGGTATTTCTCGACACAGTTCTGCTAGACAAGTCTTCTTCTTGGGATCATCGTCATCAATGCATCGTCATCATCATCACTGTTGCTGCTATCTCAACCAATCTCTGAGTCTACTCATCATAGGAAGTTCTACAGAGCCAGTCCTTTTTCATACTGGATGTAAGCCCACCACCTGCAGGTCTTCATCATCGCTGGCCATACTGTGGAATCCTCAGGACTTATTATGTGCATCACAAAACCTGGCTGCAGCATCCCAGGCTATTACGAGCACACAGCTCTACCTGTCAGATCTCCCAGGAGCACATTACATGTGACCCATCACAAAACCTGGCTGAAGCATCCTAGGCTGTTATGAGCACACAGCTCTACCTGTCGGATCTCCCAGGAGCACATTACATGTGATCTCAACACAAAACCTGGCTGAAGCATCCCAGGATGTTACTAACACACAGCTCTACCTGTCGGATCTCCCAGGAGCACATTACATGTGGTCTACCACAAAACCTGGCTGAAGCATCTGAGGCCTTTTTCATCCTGTCCAGATCTCCCAGGAGCAAATTACATGTGGTCATGGCAAAACCTGGCTGAAGCATCTGAGGCCTTTTTCATCCTGTCCAGATCTCCCAGGAGCAAATTACATGCCATAGGACAAAACATCGCAAGAGCATCTTAGGATGTTATGGGTACACAACTCCGACCTGAAGATCTCCCAGGGCACAAATTACATGTCCTCCCAGAGCAATGTCTCGAAAGAGCATCCCAAGTTGTTATGGGTATGCAACTTCGTCCTATAGGATCTCCTAGACATGCTCATCTGCACAACCTAATCCACGGCCACAAAGTATCATCTGATACTCACCATACATCATCCTAATGTACACATGATCATCCTGATCATCATCACTACAACATCCTGTTGCATGTCATCTGGAGAAGCTCGTCATCCATGATCACCCTGATCATACAATGCATCCATCTGATGCACACCAAGTATCTACCTGATACATATCACCATACACAGTGTATCCACCTGATACATAGATACATGATCCATACAATGTATCCATCAACATACATGATCTACCGGATCATACCTGATACATATCAACATACATGATCTACATAATCATACAATGTATCCACCTGATAAATATATAGATACGTGGTCCAAGCATCCAACATGATGCATATACACATATAAATGATCCAACTAATCATATCCAGCATCCAACATGATGCGTATAGAAATGATCCAATTGATCATATCCAGCATCCAACATGATGCGTACATACATATAAATGATCCAACTGATCATATCCAGCATCCAACATGATGAGTTCATACATATACATATAAATGATCCAACTGATCATACAAAGCAGAAACCAAAATATCATCCTGATGCTCATCATCCAGCGCTTACATCCATAGCCATGTGAAGGATCCTCCTTCCAACATGCTTGGAATGGCTTCATCAAATGTGTCCATCACTTCTTCCTCGAAGTGTCCTCGATATGAAGAACACCAAGCCTCTCCCTAAAGTACTCGAACTTCACCCTGGCTAGTGGCTTCGTCGACACATCTGCAATCTGCTCGTCCGTCGCAACATACAGGAGCTTCACAACTCCTCTCTACACCATATCCCTGATATAGTGATATTTGATCTGTATGTGTTTTGACCTATCGTGGAACACCGAGTTCTCGGACAGCTTCACACAACTCTGGTTATCACAAAAGCTACCAGTAGCATCCAACGGGAGATCAAATAACTCAGACAGTAGCTTCTGTAGCCATACTGCCTCACATCTAGCTGAACAGGCTGCAACATACTCTGCCTCAGCTGTACTGAGTGCTACGCAGGACTGCTTCCTGCTAAACCAAGAGATCACACCTGATCCCATACTGACCCAGATGTGCTCTTCCTATCTGCAGCACTGCCTGCCCAATCTGAATCAACATAACCCTGCAGGTTAAACTTTTGATTCGCTTCATACTTGAGCCCATAATCCACTGTACCCTTCAGGTACCTCAGAACATGCTTTACAACAACCATGTGAACACTCCTCGGATCTGTCAGGAATTGACTCAATGTGTTCACAGCAAAGCAAATATCTGGCCTCGTGTTCGTCAGGTACATCAAGGACCCAATCATCTGATGATACATAGAGACATCAACCGGCTCAGATGAAGCATCACACAGAAGCTTCAGATTTGATGCCATAGGTGTGGTCATGGCCTTGCAATCCATCATCCCGAATCTCTTCAGGATATCTACTTTGTACTTCCCTTGACCAAGGAAGATCCCACCTGCACTCTGCCACACCTCCATACCTAGGAAATAATGCATCATTCCCAAATCTTTCATATCAAATTCAGCAACGAGCTTCCTCTTTGTATCACACCAAGTTCTGGGAGCTTGCTACAAGCCATACAAGGCTTTCTTCAATCTGCACACATGTGACTCCCTGTCAGGTCTTGGGACTGCATCCCAAACATCTTCTTCATGATCGACGGATCATGGCATTCCATTTCTTCATCCCAAATCCTGGGAACTTCAATATCTTCAATAGATATCTTTGTTGCTGGAACAAATGTTGTAGTACTTCTTTTGTAGGTGAAGATATACGGTCTTTCCTACAAAACAAGTTAAATTGCATGATTAGAAACATCTCATAATTTTCAGAACAAATTCTTTACACATAAAGAAATATGTCATGCAATCATGCAGTTAACTTAGCCAATGCTTCAATACAACATTTATCCATGTTCCACAACTTTCTAGATGCCTTCCAGTCTCTACCAAAACATTGTTAAGAGTTTGCACTACTCCCAACATGTCAGCAAAGAGTTTTCATTCTAGATAAGTAGCACTGGAATGTTGTATAGCGCCATAGGCCACTTACCCATCACATGCATATTAGTAGTATCCAGTTCATTAATGCAATCATTCTAGTATGCACAATACATCTCCTAAGCATAATATTATTTAAACAAAAATAGGCAAGAAATGATAATTGAAATACTTATCTTTGTTTGTTTATTGGGTGGACTCCTTCTAAGTCTTTGCTTCCTGGCAGGAGCTGCTGAAGTAGCTTCTTCTACACCTTTCTGTTGTGGAATGTAGGAAGATGGTCAACTCCCTCTGAAAATATGCATCCTTACAGGAGTTGCTGGAGTGTACTCCCTCTTGATCTTTGCTTCCTAGATTACCTGTCCTTGAACTTATATTCATCCTTGCTAACATCAATCTTCTTGAACCCTGGAAAGTATAATCTGTAAGCCTTCGAGCTTTCACTGTAACCCAAAAAGATACCCTTCTTTCCTGAAGGATCTAGTTTAGTCCTCTTTTCCTTTGGGACATGAGTGTATACTAGACAACCAAATATTCTGAGATGGCTGACTTCAGGTTTCTTACCAGAAAGGACCTCTTCTGGTATCTTGATGTCCAATATCTTGTGGGGTGTTCTATTCTGCACATATATAGCTGTTCTAGCTGCTTCTGCCCATAGATGCATAGGTAGATCCTAGTCATGCAGCATTGCCCTTGCTGCTTCCATGATTGTTATGTTCTTCCTTTCTGCAACTCCATTATGTTGAAGATTATAAGGAGCAGTCAACTCCCTCTTGATCCCTGAATCACTGCAAAGCTTCTTGAATTCACCTCAGGTGAATTCTCCACCATTGTCGGATCTGAATGTTTTGATCTTCTTGTCAGTTTGATTCTCCATCAAGGTTTTGAATTCCTTGAACTTATCAAGTACCTCATCTTTGTTCTTCAAGAAGTAGACCTGGAGAAGTCATCAATAAATGAGACATAGTAAACATACCCACTTAGAGAACTGGATGACATAGGACCACATACATCTGAGTGGATGATTTCCAGTATATCCTTTGCCTTGCTTTCACTGCTTGGGAAAGCCTTCTTAATGTTCTTACCTTTTGCACATCCTTTGCAAACACCTTCATGTTTGGTCTTGATTTCGGGAAGACCCTCTACAGCCTTGCTTGCAATTGGAAGTTCCCTATATTGCATATGAGCAAGTCTTCTATGCCAAAGTTCACTTGGCTCCATGGATTCATGCACCATGGTATGTTCAGTTTGTCCCTTCAATTTATACAAACCTCCCTCTTGCTCTCCAATCACTACTGCATCATCTATGGTCTTTCCCTTTTCCCACATTAGGACTTGGCCATCCACAAATGCAATCCTCATACCTTTTTCATCCAATGCAGAGATGGAGAGTAAGTTCTTCTTGAGCCCAGGTACATAAAGGACTTCTTTCATCTTCAAAGATTTTCCAGAATCTAGGTTGTAGGAGGCTTCACCACTTCCTTTGATTGGGTATTGATAATCATCCCCAAGTTTCACCTTATGGGGTGATTCATGTTTAGATAGGTTCACAAAAGATTCCTTAAACCCAGTCATGTGTTTGGAATCCCCACTGTCAATTAACCAATCATCACAACCATGGGAGATAGTACCTGTGAGAGCAGAGATTAGAACATACTCTTCTTCAGTTGATGAGTCATCATTACTATCATCACTTTCTGCCCTAGCCTTCTTCTTGGGTGGTTCATCATCCTCGGTAGCATGAGCATGAAACCTTCTTTTGTTTCCCTTCTTCTTCTTGTTGAAGTTGTTTTTGTCCTTCTTGTTCTTGGGACAATTTATGGCAATATGTCCTTTTTCATTACAGGTGAAGCATATTCTTCTTTCTTTGAAGTGATGTGAAGATTTCTTGGAGTGAGATGGCTCTCTCTTGGACTTCCCTTTCTTGGTGTGAGCTGTGAGAGCTTGATCTTCATTCCCCATCTTTTCTTCTCGTGCCACAAGCCTTGCTTATTCTTGTGAGCATTCTTCCCGTAGTCTGCTGAAGGAAATCAACTTCTTTCTTGCACAGATTCCTTGAATGAAGGAATCCCATGACCTAGGTAGGCCATTCAAAGTGGTCATGACAACTTCACCATTCTCCACCATTTCATCCACTGCTTCTAGTTGTTCCTTGATCTGGGAGACCCTTGAAAAATAAGATTGAATGGTTTCTCCATTCTGGAACTTTACTCCTTTCAATTGGTTCCGCAGGGTCATCTTCCGATTTATGTTCTTCCCTTCAAATAGCTTGGTCAAAGAGTCAAACATCTCTTTGGGTGTCTTTAGAGAAGACACATGGGGTATGATATGGTCTTTGATTAACCCATGATGGAAAATGGATTGGCTTGTATGATCAATGTGACTTTTCACTCTGGTTTTCATTTTGATGACGCTCTTCAGCAAGTAGAAGGGAAAATTCAATTTCGACTGTCCATTTATATGTAACAGGAATCTGAAATGGTATTTGTATACCATAGAAAATCTTCCTTCGTAGGTAATATAGCGCTGCACTATCCCCAAGACTTATCTCCATTCCTGCTTAAATTTGCTCAGATGAATACCCTTACTCCAGTCTAAGGATTTGAACTAGGGAAACAAATATAAACTCAAATCAACTCCGAATGGGAATTTTTTAAACCAGCGATCTCCTTCAACAGGAAGTCCTATTGCTTCAGCAATCAAGTCCTCGGTCAATTCAAACTTCAGGGTTTGGAACTGAATGAAATAATCTGAGAAATATTTTGCAAACGAACGAGTTACTTCAGTGTTATAATCCTTAATTCTTTCAAATAAAGAAAACCAACCAACGCTTTTGAAAAGCTCTGCAACTTCATGGAATTCTTCTGGCCATTCGGTGTTGACCAGATTGAACCTGCACAACTTACCACTCTTCTTCATTTTGTTTGCTTCTAGACACCGGGTAAGTCTTAGTCTTCTGAAATGAACTCTTACCACCTGATGAACAGATGTCCCGATTCTTCTATGCCAGCGAAATCGTGGAATTAGGGAAAACCCTTGATCTTTGCTCTCAATGCATATGGTGTTGAATTACGAGCTTGACAGATGTTCCATCATTCCTGACTGAAATCTCAGGCAAATCTCTCATTAAAAATCGTGTATGATTTTGGACAGGCGTCGAACCACGAACTTCAATGATTCAGCATTCCTACAGCACTGGTATGTGTAAACTTCATCGATTACGCTGTCGAAATACATGAAATCACACTAATCCATCAAAACATATATAAATATTCATAAAAAGGTTAGCAATAATATTAAGAAATACTTTGGAGACTGAAAATGCAGTTTTAGTAATTATAATCCAATGTTTGGGTTTTATCAAATGAAAATATAAAAATAAAAAGGTTTTAAATAGTATGGCTAAAATGAGAAAAAGTGAAAAAATAGAAAAGAAAACAATAAATCAGGAATAAAATCAGGGGTACAATTCCAATACTAACATCTAGCTCCAAGTGGGAGATGGAGTCCTCCTTGTGAGGCTCCAAGAACATGCATACTAGTGCCTTCTGAAATCAAAACTGAAATCATTATGTTGTCATTCTAAACTTGAAATTGAAACTATATATCATTCCATTGGGATGGAGTTTTATTATTCACTTTAAAAAAAAAAAAAAAAATACTCACTAATATATACAATGAGTGAAAGGACCAACATCTTCAGTGGATATAAAAATGTTTAAGGAACCGCCCATTGATTGGGGTCGAAATTCCCTCACCTTCTAGGTTTTGCATCATAAAAGTATTATTTCCCAAAAAAATTGAAATCTTGAAGGGTCCCAAACAAAAATTATCAAATTTTCCATGTTGTCCTTTTTCGTCTTTGTGGGAATCCCATCTGAGAACCATATCACCCAAAAGAAAGGTATCTTCTTTAACTCTTTTATCAAAATTTCCCTTTACCTTATTCCTGTATGTTTGAGATCTTTCTGCCAATGCTTCTCTTTCTTGCTGTAATTCAATCAGTAGAAAAATTCTCCTCTGAATTTCTTTTGGATCCTCTTCACTATCTTGAAAGAATTTCATTACTGAAATACCCAACTGAACAGGAAAAATAGTATCAGTTCCATAAACAATTTGAAAAGGAGACAGCCCTATTTTTTTTAGTGGTTATTCGATCCTCCCAAAGAGCATATTTCAGCATGGTGTCCCAAGATCTTGTGTTCTGAGATAACATCTTCTTAATGTTGTTAATGATATTCTTATTTATTGATTCTGCTATACCATTTCCTTGAGGATAATAGGGCATAGAATGTTTAAGTATAATACCATTTTTCTCACAAAAATCAATCATATATTTATATTTAAAGGCCTGAGTGTTATCAGTCAATAGTTTTCTTGGACAACCAAATCTACTTAAATATTTTCTTGTATGAAGTTGATAATAACCTCATCAGTTGCATTTCTAGTGGGAATTTCCTCTACCCACTTAGTGAAGAAATCAGTGGTTGTTAATATCCATTTATGTTGTCCACTTGAAGGAGGATTAATTTCCCCTATGAAATCTAATCCCCACTGTTGGAATGGAGCATCTATTGCAATAGGTTTTAAAGGTAAGGACTGAATTTTTTGCGTACCAACAAACTTTTGACACTGCATGCAAGCCTTGACCTGAGTATAGACATCTGAAAACAAGGAAGGCCAATAATACCCCGCTCTTAAGATATGAAAGGTTGTATATTTCCAATACTTATGACCCCCACAAGCACCCTCATGTGACTCTGAAATGACCCAATTTGTTTTTGACCTTTCCAAAAATCTAAGAAATATCCCTCTTGGATATTTCCAATACAACAGCTGATTAACAAGACAATATTTAGTAGCTTTGAGTTGTAATGATCTACATTCTTTTTTATTTAGATGAGAAGGACATTGTAGATATAGGATAAAATACACTATATCAGTATACCAAAAAGATCCAGCATATTTGTCTAGAATGTGTTCTTTATTTTGATCTGTTTGCACCTCATCTTGTATTGACTGGTTTTCTATTAAATGAAGACCCAAAGCTTCACAATTAGAATCAGCCATAAGTCTTTCCAAACGTTTCCCTTTCACCAGTTTTGTAGGCCTAATTTCAACATCATACTCCATTATTTTGGCTATCCAACGTCCTCTTTTTCCTTCACTATCAAGTTGTACCAAAATCTCTTTTACTGCAGCATTAGGTACATAAGCTATGATTTTAGAATGCAGAATATAAATTCTAAAAAATTTCAAAGCTTTAACCAATGCGTAAGCCTGTTTTTCCAATATACTATACTTCAATTCAAAATCTCTCAAGGTCTTACTAAAGAAAGAAATAGGTTGTTCTAGTCCTTCTGAGTTTTTAGGTAAAAGAACAGCTGCTATGGTGTCTTGAGAGGAAAAAGAAAAGGTCAAAAAATCTTTTCAAAAATCTGAACTTACCAATACTGGAGCTTCTATGAGAGCTAGTTTAGTTTTTTCAAATGACGATCTGGACTCAGCTGTCCATCTTAATTCCTGGTCTTTTTTCAACATTGTTGTTATCTGCTTTATGGTCTCTACAAAATTAGGAATGAACCACCATAAGAATTTTATCTTTCCAAAAAAAGATTGAACATCTTTTTTACTTCTTGGAATGTTGATTTTCATAATTGCTTTGACACGCTCAGGATATATCTTGATTCCATATGCTGAAACTATATGGCCTAAAATTATTCCTTCGTGTACAGCAAAGTGACATTTCTTAGGGTTTAAAGACAAACCATATTTTCTGCACTTCAAGAATGTTTGCTTAAGATGTTTAAGATGAGATTCATCTGAATTAGAAAAAACTAATATATCATCTAGATAAATCACCACAAATTTTTATTTTTCTCCAACAAAATCTGTATCCATATCTCTCTGAACAGTCGCACCTGCATTCATAAGACCAAATGGAATTTTTTCATACATGAAAGTTCCCCATGGAGTAGTAAAAGTTGTCTTTTCTCTATCATCTGGATGCACAGCAATTTTGTTATACCCTGAAAATCCATCAATCATCGATATCATTTGGGCTCCCACCACTTTTTGTAAAATTTGTTCAATCTTGGGCAATGGATAATTATATTTAAGTGAATACCTATTCAGATTACGGAAATCTACACACAACTTGATTTCACCATTTTTCTTACGCACTAGTACCAAATTAGCTACCCAAGAGGAATACCTTAGAGGTACTATAATCTTTACGTCTAACAACTTTTTTACCTCTTTTTCAATTACTGGTAGCAATGCTGGATTGATTCTTCTTAGTTTCTATCTAAAGGGTTTAGTATTTGGCTTCAATGGAACCTTGTGTTGGATTATGCTAGTGTCATATGTCTTCAAATATTCATAAGATGAAGAAAATATATCAACAAATTCTTTCAACAACTTTATATATCTGTCCCTTTCTTCATCTGAAAGTGCTTTAGAGACTTTAACCATTTTAGGTTGATCCACAGTACCAATATTACAGCTTAAGACATTCTCTTCTGAAGATTGTATAGTAGGCTTCAATAAAGTGTCATCTTTAGAAAATAATCTTTCAAGAGGAACAAGGCCTTTCGGAATAAAATTCCCTTTTAATTCAATTATGTTGTGATCAGCAATTGAATTTTTAGAATATGGAACATTATCATCAAACTCACCATCCTGATCCTGATCAATTAATAAGTAGAAAACTCACCAGTCAATTCCAAAAACTTCTTAATCTCCTGATCATCATGAAACACCTTCCATTGCTTGATGTTGTCTGGCACTGAAGTTATGTATTTAACTTCAATGGGATATTTTACTTGAGTTTGTTTCGAAATTCTAAAATAAGTGGCTACCAAAGCCAAAGATTTTTTTGTTTGGTTATGATCTCTAGGAATAAATGATATATTAAAATCTAGAAATAAATTATCCACCAAATACCATACCTCATTTATGTAAAATTTCAGCAACTCATGTTTTACTTGATAAATATTCTTCACTCTCTGAACTACTAACTCGGAGTCACCAAAAACAGCCAGTTGTTGAATTCTCAGATCTTTTGCAGCTCTAAGTCCCATAATTAATGCTTCATATTCAAATAAATTGTTGGTTGTCTGAAACTCTAATGTATACATCAGGCATATAATATCACCTCCTGGAGAAATGAGAACAATTCCTGCCCTTGCTCCTTCTTTGGATGACGAACCATCAAAATACATCTGCCATAAGTTATCATGATTTTCAATATTGTGTTGAACTGGTAGTTCTTTTTCCACTTGCAAAATACCACCTATATCATCATTATTCAAATGCAGCATACAGGATCCTATATCTTCTTCAACAACCTAAATTGGATGATTTGTAGGGTTATCATTGTCACTTACCAAATAAGCCAACTGCATTTCTTTGTACAACCTTCTATGTTCTCCTCCAAACACTGGGATAGTAGCATAAGAAAGGTCCATCTGCAAAGTACCACCTACTCTTTTTTCTCGGGATCTTGATAGCAACATACCAAATTTAGGTGCAATGTCAGCAACGACTACGTCCATGATGATACTTTTCATTGGTAATTGTGTAAGACTGACAACAAGGTCCTTAATTACTCCCAAACATTTGAATGCTCTTGAATCAAAGGAAAACAGGTCATGATAGGGTTTAGTAATGCTTAAACCTATGGATTCCATGAAAGCTTTGGGCATGAGATTATGGGAAGCACTGGAATCTAACAAGCAATTATGTAACATGTTCTCATGGACTATTAAAGTAATGTAGAAAGGTGGAGGAAACTCTATTTTATTTCCAATTTTCTCAGGTGAGGAAGGACCAAAAGTAATAGTGGGATGTTCATCTTGCAAGTTAACAACATCAAAAGGGATTTGAATGGTGTGTGGATTCAATATTTTAATAGCGGGATCTCTATATGAGCGTGTTTCATCAATTCTATTAATGGGACGGGAATTTTAACCTTACTAAGCTCAAATTCAAAATTGAATCCTTGGATATTCTTACCACTTTCTTCAACTTATGCGAGCTTATCTTTACTGACCTGTTGATTATGCTTATTTTCCATAGAAGAATTATGCCACTATTTGGCAGGAGCTACTACTTTCTTCTTACGAATTTGAGAAACTTGTTTAGTACCTGATCTTAAATTGTAGGATTTCTTAAGTTATGTTTGATAAACATTAGCTGAATTGATAGGACTAAAATCACTAGGCTGATAAGAATCTAGATCGAAATACATAGAATCTTGGTTCTGAGCTTTAGTAAGAAAACCTTCAGATTATTTCTCTTCAAGATGATTAATGTTCTGATCTAAATCTTCAAATTCCAATTCCTCGACTTCTTCAGCTTCATCCAACAAATTATTTTGGAAAGGAGGTTGAATTCTCTGGTCTTCATTATTTCTCCTTTCTCTTTGATCGTCATTATTCCTTTTTTCTCTAGGTAAAAACCTAGGAACAAAGGGGTGTCTGAACTAATTTGCATTTCGATTATCTCCCTCTTGGACTGGTCTATTTTGAGCTTTATTTTCAATTTCCAATCTATTGATTTTGGAAGACAAATTATTGATTATCTTGGTCATTTCATCCATTCTTCTTTCTGATTTTTTTGCTCCAGAAGTTGATGGTAATATTTCATTTTTTATTTTTCTTATCATCTTCATGATATTCTTACTTAACCTTAAGCTTGCTTGCTGCCATCAAATCTTATTCAACCTCTAAAGATGCTTCCTGCATGTTTATTAGAGAAACGGATCTTCTTTCTCTTAATAGTAAAGAAAATTCAGCATCAAAAGAATTAGCATATGTGAGTTTTGAGATGTTTCTGAAGACTTGATTTATGCGGATATCCTACCATACATCTTATTAAAATAATTTGAAAAGTCTGCAACTGCCTCATTTTGTTTTATTTTCAATCCTTCGAACTCAATGATATAATAAAGATAATATTTGGTATCTCCCCACTGTCTCATAAATACTTCTTCTAATGCTTCAATCCCATCTATAGAATTAGCTGGAAACTCCCTAAACCACTTTCTCACCTCTCCATCAAGGCTTTGAACAAAAACTTGCATCCAAACATCCTTTTGTTCAATATTTTGGTTATCAGGATAACTAAAATAAGCATTCCAATGTTCTTCAGTTGTGACTTCACCTTGACCATTAAAACTAGGAAGGTACTTCTGATAATCTCCTCCAGGAAGGGCACTAAGTGGCCAGGGTAAAATCAATGGAGCATATCTTGCAGCCACTATAAGATCCATCCTATCAGGGGTATGACCAGCCATATTTGGGTTAGTATGACTTTGTGGAGGAGGTGGAAGCTGAGTTTGAAATTGAGTAATTGGGATCTTACTTGTAAGAGGAGAATAAGGTGGTGATTGAGATTTCAAAGAACCAAAATGTACAGAGTCTAAAATTTCAGCTTTTAATCTTTTCGGAAGACAAAGGATTGGTATAGACTTGAAAATTATCAATTTGAATAGCAGGGAGTAAACTCTAAAACTCAGGAATAGAAATAGAGAGATCTTGTTTATTTTCTTCTTCTGAAATTGGAAAATCTAAAGAAGAAATATTTTGTTTGAACTCACCTGAAACTTCTGGGATTGAAGAATATTGAAATATTGTTGATGATGAAGAACTAAGCTTTTGTCTAGATTCTCTCAAAATCTTTTTTGGATCTCGAATCCCTGAATGCAATGGAGATGTCGGATTTCCCCTAGTTCCAATCCTCTTAGGATCCAGAATTACTTTTGAAGAATAGGTGAAAATGTAGTCTAGAAAAATATATTGATTTTGTTCACCTTCAAAATCAGATTTAAGGATCTCAATACCCAGGGAATATTAATACTTGTGTTTCTCTATTCCCTGGAAACGCCACCAAAAGATATTTTCACTAGAATTTGTACTTAGACCACAGAAGTGCAAAGCCAAAACATCCAAAATAAAATATGCCGAAGGTTGAATTTTATAGGTTGTGAAGGAAGTATTCAAGAATAGGGAAGTGAGGTATAAATGACATATGATGACTAGATCAGTAAATAGTTTTGGAGATCAAGTGAAACATGTCCAAAATATAAACATAAACCATTTGGAAATTGTTACTTCAAAGATCATAAATAGAAAAACATTCCATAAATGAATTTTAGAAAATCTCACAGACTCAAGAGCACTTTAAGATAAACACTTTTATCAGAATATTCAAGCTCTTCAATGAGAACATCTTCCTGAGATTCAAATAGCTCCTTTACCCTTTTAATATTTGCATTCTCTGGTGGAAATTCTAGCCGGACAGTTCTTGAATTGGACCCAATCTCAAAATTTTGAATTCTTTCTTCTTCATGAACCTCACAATTCTTCTCAACTAGTTCTGGAAAACTTTTGTCATTCCTCTTTGTGTCTTCAAAAACTTTCTCTAAATTTGATTCCACTTTCCTAATATTAGGGTCTTCTTCACTCGAAGAGTCTTCAATTGTTGTTATCTCTTGTTTTTTATATATAGGATTGAGAATCCTTCTCATATTAATCCTTAATCTATTCGTGGCTCTGGTTTTAGGTCTCCACTTTGAAATTTCAGAATCTGAGAAAGACTTGACAGAAGTTTCAATATTAGGAGAAGGAGCCATACCTTCTTCTATTATCCTTTCTTTGGTGACATTAGGAGTGTCTGTAGAATATGTAATGTCTTCATTTTGTGAAACTTGGGGCCCTTCTTCCTGTGGATGCTCTCAAACTAGTTCTTCTTTCAAGTCAAACCTTTTTGCTGAGCTTACTTCTTCACCCATCTTTATTTTCAGTATTTTTGAAATGTTTGGTTCTTTATGAATCGGCGTATTCCTTGGGAGTTCTTCTATTTCCTAACAGAGGTTTTTATTTCCTCTTGATTTTCAATCTTCTCAGGTTCGAAACCCAACCAAAAAAGGAAATGTTGCCAAGCATGATTCCTCTTCTTGAGTTCTGCTGACACCAGTAATTTGACTAACCTGTGATGGAAAATGGTTGGCTTGTATGATCAATTTGGCTTTTCACTCTGGTTTCCATTTTGATGAGGCTCTTTAGCAAGTAGAAGCGAAAATTCAATTTCGACTGTCCAATTATATGTAACAGGAATCTGAAATGGTATCTATATATAGTAGCAAATCTTCCTTCAAAGGTAATATAGCGTTGCACTATCCCCAAGACTTCTCTCCATTCCTGCTTAACATTTCTCAGATGAATACCCTTACTCCAATCTAAGGATTTGAAACCGGGAAATAGGAATAAACTCAAATCAACTTCGAGTGGGAATTTTTTAAACCAGCAATCTCCTTCAACAGGCAGTTCTGTTGCTCCAGCAATCAAGTCCTCGGTCAATTCAAACTTCAGGGTTTGGAACTGAATGAAAGAATCTGAGAATTGTTTTGCAAACAACCGAGTTACTTCAGTGTTATAATCCTTAATTATTTCAAAGAAAGAAAACCAACCAACACTTTTGAAAGGCTCTGCAACTTCAAGTAATTCTTCTTCCCATTCGGTGATGACAGGCGCGAACCTGCACAGCTTACCACTCTTCTTCATGTTGTTTGCTACTAGACACCTGGTAGGTCCGAGTCTTCTGAAATGAACTCTTACCACCTGATGAACAGATGTCCCGATTCTTCTATGCCAGTGAAATCATGGAATTAGGGAAACCCCTTTATCTTTGCTCGCAATGCATATGGTGTTGAATTACAAGCTTGACAGATGTTCCATCATTCCTGACTGAAATCCCAGGTAGATCTCTCATTAAAAACTGTGAATGATTTTGGGCAAGCGTCAAACCACGAACTTCAATGATTTAGCATTCTAGCGGCGCCGGTATGTGTAAACTTCATCGATTATGCTGTCGGAATACATCAAATCACACTAATCCATCAACACATATATAAATCTTTATAAAAAGGTTAGAAATAATATTAAGGCATACTTTGGAGCCCACTGAAAAGGAAGTTTTAATAATTATAAGCCAATGTTTAGGTTTTATCAAATGAAAATATA
This sequence comes from Larix kaempferi, assembly GCA_027924585.1. Lineage (NCBI taxonomy): Eukaryota > Viridiplantae > Streptophyta > Pinopsida > Pinales > Pinaceae > Larix > Larix kaempferi. The sequence continues at coordinate 7,283,383 of BSBM01000961.1, read as the reverse complement.
AAAATAAAATGGTTTTAAATAGTATGGCTAAAATGAGAAAAAGTTAACAAATAGAAAAGAAAACAAGAAATAAGGAATAAGGAATAAAATCAGGGGTACAATTCAACTATTAACAACAAGCATAGAATTGTTTTTCCAATAGCACACATGCAATCAACCACTTTATAAATCAAATGTGGAATTAAACAATACATTAACATTAATTCCATTGAAAATCCAAAACTACAATTACTCAATGATATTTTTCTTACACCTCAAGGGGAAATCTAAAGGAAGCCCTAATGGAAGTCATTTTTTACAAGCATTTGGTGGTCTACAAAAGTTATAGTTTATTAAAAACTTGATTAGGATATAAACTATGTATTTTATGCACAAAAACAAATATGGATGCCTTAAGTTTTCATAAAGAACTCTTTGTCATTGGAGTGTTCCTCAAATGAACAATTTACATTGAACAATGAGCACCTACATCTATTTATGAACCCTACAATGTTCCTATGATTACATGGACGACCATTGATATATAATAGGTTCTTCATCTTAAAGTTTCCCAAAGCAAAAAAACTCATGCATATACTATTCATGGAAATACTTATATGTTTGTATTTGACAATATTCAAGTAATTATATTGACTATAAAGAAGACCACAAAATGGCATAAGTGCTACTAATTGTTTGGAGGAACAAACACATGTGACAGAATAAACAACCCAAGATTTGCAGCATCTATTTTATACTTTGAGACCATGTAATTGTTACCAAAATAGAAGAATTTCATCCTGACATCGAGCACAAGTAGGGAATACGGCCAAGCACCATACAAAGCATGATTGTAATTGGTTTGGTATTTATTTTGTAGATGGATGGGAAGAGAGAATTCATTGCTACCCTCCAACAATTGAACCGACCTTTGTCTGTACTTGGATAATTTTTCTCTTAGCTCATACGACTTTTTGGATCTCCTTATGGATATGTTTTGGCTAGTATTGATATCATACATTGGCTCACTAGAACTCTTAGTTGACTCAATAGAAGAAGACAGATTGGTCAATTTAGGACAAAACATGGTTGATTTGGCTTCCAACTTTCCAAAGAATGAGCATATGGAAGTCTTCCTACGTGTATTTTATATTTCACTTATTGGATCATTGACCGCAATGGGGGGTATTCAACCGTGAACTTTGGGTATTCGATTATTAATATAATGGGACAATGCGATTTCCTAGGGTTCACCTTCAACCCTTTACATTTTGAACAACCACATACTACTGGGGTGTCATAAAAGAGATCCAGTTCATGATGAAGTACCATTGGTCCAAGATGGTTACTGGATGATGGCATGTTACAGTTGGCAAGGTAAAGAGGCCTTCCATTTTCATCTACCATATGCCTATGGTATGTTTCTCCATATAAGACCTTGCGTATTTTTGGGAGTGGTGGAATATCATGTGCATCCGAACTTGATCTGAATTCAAGATCCTACAAAATCAAATCCACAATTATTCAAATGCACGTGAAAAGACTGCTTAAATCCAAATATGTAATCAAATATAAATAAATGTGCACTTACTGGTCACGGCAACGGAGAACATGAACTTTGAACAATATGGAATGAGATAGAATTTGAAGAATTGACCATTTGATTTATTTATGTTTTTTCCCTTGCCATTGAGAGAAGAATATAATCAATACATGTCTTCACTCTTTAAAAAATAAACTAGGAAATCGGCTATGTTATTTTTTCATATATCGCAATTGGTGCGCCCAAAACTATATAGGTGCACCAGTTCATCATAACAATAGATATGCATCAGTGCCCTATTTAAATATGTGCACCAATAAAAACATTTGTGAGCACCTCCACAAAGGAAAAACCTCCACAAATTATTCATTACAAAATGTTACACTTGTATTTTCTGTCTTTCTCAAACATCGGTGTGGTTAGGTCACGAATACGCATCGGTGTGATATTAACTATTCAATGCACCACTATTTCAAAAGAAAAAATGTGCAAATATAAATGTTGACTTTTATTATGGATTACACGGTGTGCTTGTATAAGTGTACCAATGCGATATTTTTCTGAGTTGCGCACCAAAATCGAGATTTTAAAAAAATGATATTCATGTTTATCATCAATTGTCTGAAATATCAAATGAAGAAATTTAATTTTAAGACATTGATCTTATAAATAAATGAAAATCGTAATCCCTAAACCTTTTTGGCCAAAACTTTGTGGAGTGACTTATGCAAGAGAGGTTTACGAGGGATGAGTTTGGAGAGAGATTTATTTGAAGATAAATTTTGTAAGGGATCATTGTGGACACATGAAACTCTGTAGAGGAGACATTTCAAGTAAGTTTTCCTTCAATAGAATCAAAAATGGCCTAAATTTAATAAATTCTTTAAATAAAATAGAGAATATAAGAGTTACCTTCAATGCTACAAACCCTTGTGTTCTTCTCCCTTCAGATTTATCTTCCTCACTACAAACCCTTTGATTTTCAACAATGTAAAATTCTTGTTTATATATATTAGTAGAAGGTGATTTTGGTCGCACTTTGACTAATATCATAAATCATTTCACTTCAAATCCTACCTGTTCGACTGTCCTCGTCAAATTTTTAAAAAAATGCTAAGGCAGTTTTCGGTGTGCATTTTACAAAAATGATGCACCGATGCATTTATATTTATAAGATACACAATTTGAGTTTGTTTACTAAACAAATTAAAACCATTTACAGTGTGTATTATACATATATTACGCACTGATGCATTTTATGATACTGCGCATTGGTGCATTTTTTCTATAATGTGTGCATCATTTGTCCCGAAAACATTTTTAACTAAAATACTTTAATTATTGTGTAAAATAAATATTTTATGATTTATGTGTTTTACTATGCATGGCATTCATTGATCAAATATGGCCCATAAAATATCATGGACTAAAAATCACAGCGAAGGGAGTGAGGGAAATTACACATCTGACACAAATAACATGGTAAGTTTTTTGTAATTTTAATATGAAAGCAATATATTGGAATTATTTGTATGTTTTAATGATGTGTATTGGTTTATGAGTGTCATGCAGAGCAAAAAAATAAAGAAACTCTATAAAATTGTTTGTAAATTGAGTGAAGAAGAGCAAAAAAACTTCAAGAAATTATTGCAAAATGAGGACTTATGTGGATCAACAGGTGATTAACATGATGTTTTTTTTACTTCTTACTGACAATGCTTCTCAAGAATAATTGCTATCATGTTTCAAAGTTTGGTTTTAAATTTGTTGAATGTTGTGCAGGGATGGAGAACGAGGAAATAGGACTCCCTAAAAATTAATAAGAATGTAAAGAATGTATAGACTTATTTTTCATTTACAGCACAAAAATCAATACAATGGCTCTAAGAATTGGGTTATAATTAAACCAGAGGAAGCGTTTCTAGAGCAGTTGGAACTAAGACTAGTGAGACTTGCAATGGAAAAAACATACAACAATAAAAAAAGAATATTTCAAAAGGTATTACTGGTAAAAAAAAAAATCTTTAATATGTACATACTAGTCCAAAACATACTTTGTTAATATTTTTCCCATGCTTATTTTCATATAAATTTATCATGTTCTCATTGTACTTTATGTTTCTCAAAAATATTGCTAGAATTCCAAAGGATTAAGAGAGACATGATATCCGAAGCATGGCAGTAGGGATGTCGAAAAAAGGTGTACCATGAGATGGTTAAAGAAATGAACATAACCGCATCGCAGGGTAGCCATACCAACAACAACTTACATCAAACGTATGTAATCATTGTTTTATTTTTAATGTGCGTAGAGTTTAATTATCGCATGAAATACTAATTTTCAATTTTTTTGTTGTAGCATAAATGAAAATAAAATGACACCCATTCAATGCATCATATGGGATGACAAGGCAAAAAAGTGTTGATCGCAAAGTTTGTGAGTACTAGTGGTTTGCTTCAACTTTCATATTTTATGTGATGTTAATATCATAATTAATTAAAAATTTACATGGATGTTTTTAACAAGTGCTAACATATGGTGAAGAGCCATCTAATCATTTTATTGACATTGGATTAAGTAATGGCTTTCAGTATATGTTGGGGAATCAAGGGTTAATTGAAGAATTTGTAAGTAGCTATATTGTTTTATAACGTCCTTTATTTTATAATTAATGGACCAATAAGAAAACTTTAATTATATGTACACGTTATCATGGCGCATAAACTAACAGGAAACAAAGTATGGATAAGATACAATAGATGATTTATTGAGGACCGACATGAGGAATGGTTTCCAAAATATGTGTGAAATTTATGATTCACTCATTGAACTAGTATATTTTTCCATTTACACATACATGTATATTATATTATCTATAAATGTATATATACTCATCACATTTTACTTTTATGCTTGTAGATGGAACATGAAAATATGGAACGAAATAAATTCAATGAACAAATCATTTCAAATAACTCATGAAGAATATCCCCTGAAGATGATGAAGAGATGGGGCATTAAAGCATCTCAGAGCGACTACATCACTTCAAGCGATGATTTATGATCAATACACTTGAATGTTGTTACTGCAAGTTGTATATTTTGGAATTTGTATCTATGAAAAACAAACATTCTTTGTAATGTGCACATATCACCCCAATTCGATGAGGATAAGTAATAAATACTTGTAACAATGTCAAAATGGAATTTTTATTATCGATTACCTTTATGTTGTCCCATATTTTTGTATTCTCATTCGTATATAATAAAATTGGTTTCTTTTTCTATCGGATTGTCTAATGTCACAAAATGTTGTTGCATTACTGATTAAATATATGAACTTTTTTACATTGTGACTATGAATAAAGGTGTACCCACCACACTTTTCGAAACACAATAGTTAAAATATAAAAATAAATATTAATATAAAAATATTTGTGTCTCGAATAATTAATTGAAAATTTGTAAAAAGAAAAAACTATATTTACATATTAGCAATATGGAAAAATTCACCAAAACAAAATACATAATCTATAAAATAAATAAAAATGATATCTACATATCCACAACATGGAAAATTCACCATGAAAGCATACAAAATCTATTTAAATTCACCACGGTAGCATACAAAATATATTTAAATTCACCACGACAGCATACGAAATCTATTTATTTCAACTAACCAGTGCCTTTTATTCATTTCCATGAACCGATATCTATTCAAATTTTAGCCACTAGTGCTCTTTCACATAATAAATGTACTAAATATCTTTACATATTATAGGAATCGATGCTCTTTTTTATAATATACACAAAGGTTCCCATTTACATAATAAACACACCATCACATATTGGTAAAGTAAACTTACCGATTACAACATTGCACAATACAACATCTGCATTGGTCTATTTACATATACAAATGCACCAATGCTTTATTAAAATATATGAAGCACTTGTGTGTTCCAAACATCACACCGGTGCTATTAAAATGTATTATATGCACTGGTGTGTGTGTGTGCATTAAAGCATATTAACTGATGCGTTGGAAGTGAATGTACACACTAGTGTTTTCACTATCATGTATAAGCACGGGTGGATTTTATTTATAATATACGCACCGATGAGTTTACGTTATTTGTATGCACCAGTGCAGTTTTGTTATAGAAGACACAGTGGTGCATCTCATATAAATATAAATCACCGAATAAAAAACATCCGCTAAAACCTCTAACCGCCTACTTTTTTATAGCTATAGTGAATATCTGTTATAACCTCCATAAAAAACTCCACTACCAAAAATGGATTTTGTAGGAAAGCTTTTTTGGACATTTTTTGCCAATATTGTAATACCAAAAACCTCTACTAGAAGGTGTTTTCCTTGTAGTGACTATATAAAGCACATAGAGCTGACAGTGTGGAAACGACTCGCACAGTCGCATGCATAGCACAGGTTAAAAGTGTGATGCCCGCTCTATCTGAAAAGGTCATCCACGCTGAAGGTCAGTATATTTCCCGCGCTCTTCAGCATCATTGTTTTGAATTAACTCGCACGGTACGCGCGGAAGAGTGTGGTTTAGCCGCATTGTTGTTCTTTATTTTCTTTTTATCTGCATAACTTAGTTTGGCAGTCCAAATAATGCTCACTAGTGAACTTAAATTAAGGTTAATTCATATAATTACTTGATTTTTTAGTAATTAGTACACCTAGACAAAGATTAGGAAGTAAAGAGTTCATCTTTCTTGAAACTTACCTAGGTAACCAACTTTGAGGCTTCCAACGGGCCCCATTGTTGTCACTAGTATTCAAGACCATTTCTTGTTTATGCCCCAATTGACATTTTTTTAGTAGTATTGCTAGTGTAGAATGCACTTTTTGCACACAAGCAAGGACCTAAAGACCATGTTCTCCCAAATTATGCATTTCACCTTGCACTTCATGTGAGCTTGGTGAATCAAAAAAGGGTGAGAAGTGTGAAATACCTCCATAGCACATTTAGTTAACATCTTTGTTTTGCAAAGCATCATTAGCTTATTTTAGAGTTAAGAGTACATATTACTTGATATGCTCTTCTAGTTAATTTGTCAATGTCAATTTGCTTTCATCACATGTGTTTGCACCACTAGCACACACTAAGAGACCTAAAGACTCTTCCAATCCAAGTATACTATTCACCTCGCACTTCATGTGAGCTTGGTGAATAAAAAAGGTAGGGATTATGAAATACCTCTGTTACACTCCATAATCGAACACTCAAACCCCTTAAAATCAACACTATAATTTTCTTAACCAACTAAAATCCTCCACAAGAGGTCACAAAACAATATTTTAGTAAGGTGGGATTGATTGGGCTAAGCATCCATTAATGCCCATCAATCTAGTTTCATTAGTAATATTTTGAAACATAGCATTGTTGTCTCATAGGGTACTTACAAAATCTTGTTGTAAGCAAGTGTTAGAAGAAAACTCGGATCAGAAGTGTGTCGTGACCAAGGAGGTGAACGCCAAGGTATAGCTCCCTCACTCTCCCCTACGATCCACCCATCTTGTTGTAGGGATATGACACTATATCGTACACAACGAACCATTGATTCACACTTGACGCAAGGTAACTTAGTGGCCCAACTTAGGATATCACCAAGGATCAATTGTGATTGCAATTGACTCCTGAATTTAGCTATTACATTTGGGAGGTGTTGCCAAGTCTTCTTGATTGGAACGTTGGCCCCATTGCAGATAGAAATAGCTCTTTGTTACCTCCACTAGTCGATTGGTGAGTGGATACCATTATCACCATCAATTGTGCTTTTGGGAGGCCAAGTTACATTTGAGAGGAAGGACGTCGGGTCTTGTTATGGAATCTACATTTATTTTCTCTTTAACTACAAGTTCACTAAAATCGTAATAAAAAGAACCTACATGTGGGAACTCGTGCACTAAAACCGACATTGCACATCCCACTCACTTATCGCACCATTTTTTAATCTGTTGTGGTTGGCATATTTTTACATTTGTTAAATTGTGTTTTCCACTATCACTCTCATATTGTCACAAAGCCTTCACCATTGAGGAACAAAACAACATCCTAAGAAAGTCTTGTAGACTACAAGGCCTATCCCTTCTCTCGAGGGATTTTATTACACCTTCTTCTCGTGGTTCACAAGGAAGGTACCCTAGTCAGGTTCATTCCCATGCTACATTGATAGGATCATCTAGTCGAGGCAAATACTTTCTAGGTGCATTTTCTCCTCTCTGAGAAACTATTAATTACACCACTTCTTCCCCCATCGGAAGCGGTACCCCGTTGGCTTCTCCCCTCAGAGATCCCTCGGTTCACTTTCACCCATCCTCTCTTATAGGAGATCAACCATTTTTTACAACACCACCTAGGTCTCCCCCTCATGGAAATCACATCCCACACAGAATGGCAAGACAAGTCATCCCTACCTTACCATTTATTTCTAGTCTAAATCTACCCGATTTGGCCAAACTGACTAATGATCCCATTGCTCATGATGCAACATGGTTGTCTATGCCATACAAGCTTTCTTCCAACTTTCCCAAATTCGAAGGAAAATAGGGAGGCAATCCCTCCAACCACGTTATGTCTTTCCACTTATGGTGTTCATCTAACAGCATAGTGGATGACCCCGTGAGGCTTCGTCTCTTCCACAATACCCTCACCAGAACGACCGCAAAATGGTATGTAAGCCTAGCAAGTGGAACCCATTCCACATTTGTGACATTGGCCACCACATTTCTTACGTAATTCCAATTGCTAATCCATCACAATCTAGGCCTCGAAATTCTCGATGAATTTCAGCAAAATACTTCCACCCACATTGCGGACCACATCCATGAGTGCGTAGACGCCGCACACTATGCAAGATCAAAATAGAACCTCCATTTTTGTTGGATTGGTTTATCAAATCTCTCCAACCCGCCATAGATAAATATGTCACCACCTCCATGCCACAAAGTGAGGAAGAGGTCAATCTGAAAGCACAACATTTCGATCTTACATACGCACAATCTGGATACCTTTACACAATCCTCCCTGATTCCCCTCAGCATCAATCGTTGGATCCTACACCTTCACGATCGTCACATTGGGAGAATGGGATTATTGGGTCTGTTTCCCATCTAGGAAAGGTTCCTCCTACCACATTGCTTCCCTTTAAAATTGTTCTATAATACCCATCCATGCCACCTGGTTCAGTAACCCCTACACCAGTACCAACCCCACCAATCGGTCAATTCCAGTATAGACCGTATAGTCCTATGTACCTGAACGTTATCCAAGCGACAACGGTTCCTACACCGCCAATGGCCCAAGTCATTCCTACATCCACCTCTTATGGAATGCAAACCGCACTTATCCCACCCCCGGGTTATAACCCTTACTATCATTTCCCATGCCCAACTGGTAAACAACCTGCCCCCCACATGGGGGTTAATCTAGTCCAACCTTCTTACGTCCAACAAGCTCAACAATTTGAGCAGTTGAACGTTGCAAACCTCTAGAATCCACAAACTTAGGGGAAGAAGAAAGGTAAGAACAAGAAGAATCTGCGACCGGGGCAAGGGAGGAATCCCCCTTCCCAGCAAAACCTGAATACGGGTGACCAAAATATAGGGATTAACAACCCTCCAAACAAGGGAAGAATCCTACCCTGAGAACCAATTATTGCTGCTCCATTTGCGGTGATTATGGTCACTACACGCATCATTGTCCTCTTATCCCCAACTACCAACAGTTAGTGGAATCCAAAAAGAAGACGATGATGAAACCTCCTCAGGAAGCGAATCCTCCCCAACCACAAACCGTCGTGTTACAATAACCCTTTGCCAATCAAGGGGTAGTAACACAACAACAAGACCCTCGCCCACCCGGCGATGGATCTTTCCAAAATATATATACACTAGATATAAACCTTCGGACGTGAGCCAAGGGTTATGATGGGACCCCCACCCCCCAAGTGGAAGATGTTCATATCCCCTCGGGGGTCTTTCTACAGATACCATGCCCAAATACTGAACAAATCCCATAAATTCCAAAAGTTCCACTTTGGCGTAGCCCTAATAACCCCCACATGAAAGTCACACACAATTACATTATTTTGGATGACTTGGCTCAATCCCCTACGGTTGTGTCCACTTTAGAAGTGTTACAGTATTTCCCAACACAACGAAAGGCATTACTCAATGCGTTCGGCATCGTCGATCCATCCAACTCACATCTCATGACCTTTGATGTTGACAAAGGTGATCCACGACTACCATAATCAGTCGCATTTCAAGTTCCAGTCACGGTAAAAAATGTCATGATCCATCGATGTATCATCGATGAAGGCGCATCCACTTGGGTTATGTGCATAAAAGTATAGAAACAATTAGGATCTCCTGAGCTGGTCCCATCACCTATCGCTCTTCGCACGTATGATGGGAGACCATCCCAACCAAGAGGATTGTACCAAAATGTCCCCATAGACCTGGGGGGAAAGAGGGTTATGATCGATATCGAAGTAGTCGACATAGAACTCGACTATAAAATCCTCTTGGGGCATAGTTATATGTACGCCATGAAGGCAGTATCCTCCTCAGTCTTGTGTATCATGATGTTTCCCTTAAATGGGAAGATAGTCACCCTAGACCAGCTTAACTACTATGAACCTAATACCACAAACAACCCCGACAATGTCCTACTGACTGTATTAGATGATGATCAACCGTATGTTGACATTACCCCCGGTATATAAAATCACTCCAATTTGTTAGGATTATATTCGGTACCACCACCAAAGATCCCCACATCGAATGATGGCCTAATGTGCACAATTTTTACCATTGAAAATGGAGCCGCCTCCACCTAAACACCGTCATCAGCACCACTGCTGAGTCATGGCATTGAACAAACTTTGAGTCCATCAGTACGACATATTTTTCAAATCCCATTCTTTTATCCTCCCACCGATGTACAAGGGACACCGGTTATGGCTCAGTTAAATCTACCTGGGCTAACTTTGGGAATACCGGTATGGTACCTCACACCACCCTAGCCAGAGATGGCTTCCAAACCAATTTCCCATTATGAGTTTGTCCATGTTTGGATATTACAGCTGCAAGGCCCATAACACGTTCAATTACAACAACCCAACCTATGACATCCGCAACTACACCACAATCGGTCATCGCTAAGACCGCCAATGGGGGCACCAAACAACCGAAGTTGAAAGGTCCCCTATTACCTAAATCGACACCTAATTCATTAGAAACTGCAAATCCTAAAGCAGGGGGCATCAACCATCAGGAGTTAAAATCCCTAGTTATGATCAATACTCCCAATCAAAGGGTCACATCGTCGTGTTCTCTTTGCAAGCAGCAAGGCCATGCAACAAATATATGTCCTAATTTACCAAAGCTAAAAAATTTGCTTAACACTCTCGTTAACATCACCCACACTCCACCGACGGTAAAATGGGGAACTTATCCCTCACCCACATCTAAGTCTAGAACACTACGTATGAATCACGCATGTTCCATATGTTCTCAGTATGGGAACTATACACATCATTGCCCTGAACCCCCTCGCTATCAGGAGGCTTTGGTAACAATTCACCTCACTCCATCCTTAGAAGATACCTCAACTCCCTCATCACCAAAGGAAACTCATGTCCTCACGGTTACTAGGGCGACCATGACCAGTCCCTCCCCACGATGGGCTGACTCCATACCCGACCAAAAATCTCCGCCATGTCCACAAAGTCTGGCCATTATCTTAAATCACACTAACACCACTATACCATGGCACCCATGCAACTTAATGTCTTACCATTCATTCCAATGTCCTCTCGTCACCGTATTTCGCACTTTACGTGCAACCCAAAGTCGATTGGATGATAACCTCACCGTTTGTGGGACCACACTTCCTACAGTAATTGAGGAGGATACTAAACCAATAGAGTACAATGTTGACAACAGCACATCACATCCATTAGATACCTTGAGAGATATTGATCCCCCATAAGAAATTTCCCATGAAACGCTAGATCCATTTATCGTCCCTCAAGATGAGAATATAGCACCCACCCCAACTATCTCTAAGTACCTCGACATCCTGCATCTTGATTCAATTCCTCTTGCGCCCTAGAATGAAGACACTAGTTATTTAGACGAAGATATGCTAGAAGAATACATATTCAACATAGATGAATAAATAGTCGAGGCCATTAATGCCACTAAACCTCCATGGGATACTTTCCATCATAGCTCCTCAGCAGCGCGTACACCGGAACCAGGTATACTACCCACAGAACAACAATATACCACATTAGAGAAATTTTGAGGTCAAAAATGGGCCTCAAAACAAAAGAAATGTACTATAAAAATCAACCAATAGGATTCAAGGTGATGATGTCAACCATGGGGGATGAATCACCATTTCTTTGGTAAAAAGGTAAAATGGTAAAAAGGTCAAAGTGAAAAAACTACTTCTTCAACTCGTATTTTCAACTTATCTCCATGTATATTCACTCAAATTTCGCTCAGGAGTAGTCGTTAGATGGGAAATTCAATTATGCACCCAACGAGTACCCACTCGGCATACTTTTTATGGACCCCGCTGCCCCAAAAACAAGAAATACATGAAAAAACGTGGTCCATAAACGTTTTTTCATGTATTTCTTCTTTTTGGGGCAGTGGGGTCCATAAAAAGTATGCCGAGTGGGTACGCGTTGGGTGCGGAATTGAATTTCCCATCCAACGACTGCTCCTGAGCGAAATTTGAGTGAATATACATGGAGATAAGTTGAAAATACGAGTTGAAGAAGTAGTTTTTTTTCTTTTTTCCTCCAAAATTTGATGAGGTATGATAATATTATTTTATTATTTCCACTATTATTTTATAATTTTCATTAGGAGGCCCATTTTAGACCTCAAAATTTCTCTAATGTTGAGTCAAAATACTTTTTACCCCCTAGTCACATCGATTGGATCAAAAATTCTATCCCTGCCCCATATGCGTTCGAAGACGGTAATATTTCCAATATCTCCCCTACCATACAGGTTGATATCTTCGTCACACCAGGAGCCGTCGAAAACATCTCTATCGGGGCTTCCTGCTCACCGCAGGAAATCACTGATTTCACCGCTCTATTTAAAGAGTTTTGTGACGTCTTTGCGTGGTCCTAAGAATAAATGCCAGGTCTTGACCCTGCAATTGTCTAACATCAAATTGACACTTGGCCCGACCCTCCCCATCCAAAAAAATCAGTGCCCATTACACCCTTCTAAGGCCCCCACAATCAAAGATGAGATCGAAAAACTCTTGCAAGCCAGATTTATTTTTCCCATTGCTTACACATCATGGGTGTGTAACCCCATTCCGGTTAACAAAAAGCAGGGAAATATTCGTGTTTGTACTGATTTCTGAGACCTCAACGTAAAATGCCCCAACGATAACTTTCCCACACCATTCCATCGACCAAATTGTCGACTCATGTGCCGGTAGTGAAATATTATCCTTCGTGGATGGGTTCTCCGGATACAATCAGATAAACATCTGTCCCCAAGATCAGTATAAAATCGCATTTACCACACCATGGGGCACCTTTTCCTACAAAGTTATGCCCTTCGATCTGAAGAACGCCGAATCCACTTCTCAGTGAGCAATGGCATATGTTTTTAATGACTTGGCTCACATCATCTTCGCCTTTTTAGACGACCTCATAGCCAAGTCCAAAAAACGATGCGATCACCTTCAAGACCTTCACACCATCTTCACGAGACGTTGCAAGTATAATATACGCTTAAACCCCCTCAAGTGTGCATTTTGCGTCATCGTTGGTCGCCTCTTAGTATTCATTATTTCCAAAGACAGTAGCACTGTCGACCCTTCCAAGGTTCAATCCATCTTGGAATTACCAGCACCATGAACACGATGCCAATTGCAGAGTGTCCAAGGTAAGGCCAATTTTCTTCGTCATTTTGTTCCCGACTATGCCACTCAAGCCCGTGGATTTTTACGACTTCTTAGAAAAAGATATTCCATTTAAGTGGGACGACTATGCCCAAACCGCCTTCGGTTCCCTTAAACAAGCATTGTCATCATCTCCCCTCATCTCTCCTCCAGACTTTGACAAATATTTCATCTTATATATTGTTGCGTCAGATTCTACTGTAGCCAGTGTACTAGTCCAACCTGTCGAGAACCACCAGGAACATGTCATATATTATGTCAGCAAAACCCTCGCCGGACCTACACTCAACTACACCCATGATGAGAAGCTCACCCTCACAGTCATCCTTTCTATACAAAAACTCCGCCACTATATTTTTCTCTGGAAAACAACCGTTGTCGCTGATTCCAACCCTATGCAATACATACTTGGTCATAGGATTATCAATAGTAATTTTGCACAGTGGATCGTTATCTTACAAGAATTTGACCTCGAATTTGTTATTCCCAAAAGCAAGAAAGCCATGGCCTTAGCCGAACACATTACAGACCTTCTCTCTACCACTATAAGTGAGTCCGTCCAGGACTAGTTACCCGATGAGCACCTCTTTCTCATTACGGCCAAAGATCCTTGGTACGGATATATCCTCATTTATCTTCGCACCCAGGAATTCCCTCCCCACTTATCCTGTGGTGATCATAGCAAAATCCACCACCATGCACCGTGATACCTCCTCATCGAAGACGTCCTATATCGTCACAGCATTAACATTATTCTTTGGCGACGTCTAATGCATGAAGAAGCCGAGCAAGTTCTTAATGATTTCCATGGCGATGTGTGTGGCGGCCACCTCTCTGGATTAGCCACCACCTAAAAAAACTTACTAGCAGGATATTTTGTCCCTTCTTATTCAAAGATTGTGTCTATGTCATCAAGCGGTGCGCAAACTGTGAGGTATTTTCCTACAAAACACGGTCTCCCCCCGCACCACTCCATCCAGTCATCACTGCTGGTCCATTTTGCAAATGGGAAATTGACTTCATGGAATTTCATCCAGCTTCATCCCAAGGTCATCATCATATAATCGTTGTCCTCGACTATTTTACCAAATGGGTCGAAGCAATGCCCACATTTGATTGTAAAGCGGTGACAACAGCATGGTTCTTCTTCAACCACATCATCTCCCACTTCGGCGTTCCCAAACAACTCGTCTCCGACAACGGAAGACACTTCTGTGACGAAACATTCGAAGAACTGTCGCAGTTTTTAGGCTTTAAACACGAATTTTCAACCGCTTACTACCCTTACACAAACGGTCGGGTGGAAGTTGTTAACAAAATACTCAAAACCTTGCTCCAACATACAATGGAAAAAAATAAAACCAATTGGAACCACATGCTATTTCACACCCTTTGGGATCACCGCACTTCGGTTAAGACTGCCATGGATTTTACCCCATTTCACCTGGTGCATGGTGTAGAATTCGTCCTCCCAAACGAGTGTCATTTTCCTACTCTCCAATCCGCCGTCAAATTGCTACCTTATACCCCTGCACTCAAACAGCGCCTATTCACCTTAGAACACCTTGATGAAGAACAGTGTGAATCCCTTCAACAGAATGAAGCCATGAAATTCCACTCCAAGGCACATTACGATCGACAAGTCTGACCATGCACCTTAAACGAAGTTGACTTTATCCTTTTTTTCAACGCCCAAAAAGACGGTAAACTAGGACCTGAGAAATTTGTATCTAAATGGACAGGCCCTTACGTCGTTAAGCATTGTCTCCGAAAAGGAGACTATAGATTAACAGACCATGAAGGTATTACCCTCAATAACCCGGTCAATGAGTTGTACCTCAAAAGGTTTTATCCTTAATTCTTCAATACCCCATAGGTACGAGATGTTTTGGTTATATGATTTTTGCATTGTTTATACCTTGGTCATGTTCTTTACTATACTTGGGTATGTGCATTGTCTGTGCAAGATCTTGATCAGAAAAATATGGAGCCTCTTTTTTTTCCATCATAAAAATAAGACTCCAATCTCTACAAGCAGGGATCATGCACCTTACCATAGGTATCATTCTAAAACTAGCATATAGACATTATTTACCCTATGTTTTATAATGCATCTACCATTATTCCCACTAATAACCATAGGGCTCTTATTCCCCACATTGATGTGCCATCAACATCATGTTCGAGAATAGTATTTTCCCCCATGGGTGTGCCCACCATTTCCATCACAGTCATCAATTGACACCCTTGATGTCGATCCCCTACAAGTCCAAAAATTCTGGCCTAGCTTGAAAAGACCCTACCTTAGAGTATCATTCACATTCTTTGGCACATGTTACAAGAACGATTCACAAAGCCCCCTCATACCTCCATGAGCACTTAACCCTTTTCAATATCCCTCGTATCATCACCTCCGCAAAGACACCTCTGGGGCCCCCACCCTCACAAGCAGCCAGTTTTGTTCATTCTTCCCGCAGGAATACACTGCATGGCATCGTTTCATGAGGCACCTGTCTTTACGTTTTCCATTTATCCCCTACTTCATCATTGGAAAGTGTCCCCTGATCCACTCAAAACCGTGGGGACTCCCCCCATCATCAAATCAGTCCCCCGATAGACCCAAAACTGTGGGGACCCCACCAACATTTTTTATGTACAAATAGGTCCCCCATCACCTCACATTGCAGGAACACCATATCATTTTGGCAGTATCCCATGGTCGCCTTTGATCAATGAATTTGAGTCCCCATATGTTCAGTAGTTTTTGTTTTGTCGGTTACCATCACCCTGTGTTTTGCGTCTCCATCAAAGCCCTTTCATTTATAGTTTGTCTCTGTCCATTTCAATCTGTGTCGTTTTGAAAGAAAAATATGTCCTCCCCACTCCCCATGTTTACATCAATCAAAGGAAGTTATGAGCCCCACGCTTATCAACCAGTCTTGTGTCAAGTCTTTCCATCCACCAGTTGGTTACAATATGATCTCAATTCTCAGGATAAGACTATCGTTTTATCATGTACTCCACCTCTCGTCGACGTCAAAACATTACATTGTGAGAGTTGCAATAGTTGCAGTTGTACCTTGGGATCCCTTTCAAATCATTATAAGGGATCACCTCGAACTTAGTACAGAGATCCATTATTTCTCCCTAACTAATTCGTTTCCCCTATGCTTGACATCAACACATCATTGCATCAGGGGGAAACATACTTTTGAAGGTAGCAGTGTTCACATTTGGAAATCATGGTAGCAATCTATTTGGTGTAGTAAAGCTCTCAATCAGATTTACATACCAATTCAGTCCCCCACCCCAGTGGGTTTGTCATGGTCACCAGCAGTTCCACTTCTTCAATATTCCACAGTAGTTCCTGGGAACTTTATTCAAACATAGATCGAATCCGCCTTCATCCATGTCCCAACAGTATAGTAGAGTTGACACCTTGGTCCTCTCTCATTGTAATCCCTTTGATAGCATTTCACGAGCATGGGTATGCTGGCCTCGTTTGTATAAAAATTATTCTTTGTTACATCTCCAACGGTCGTCACCAACAATATTCCCCCATGGGAGAACCCTATTTTTCCACATATACTTCATCCTACAAAACATGAGAGAAACAACAGAAAACATGATGCATTATCGGCTCTATAGTACCCTCAGAACCTCATACATCAAGGGACATTTGTTAACGCCTAAAAGTCACACACATGCGACATTTATGTGATTCATCCAGTAAGGAGTCATCAACATAAAGAATGCATATCACCAGAGGAATCCTCAATAGATCCAAAACATAGCATGAGTCCATAAGTTCCAAGAAACAGTCAGAAGAAAGGGTAGCGCGGGTAACACAGTTGACCTACGTTATAGCGCAGGTTACCTGAACAATGTCCATGCTACACCCGCGACTTTTCCTTCGATATTCGCGCTACTGTCAAAACGGTAGGACCATTCACTCCCAGCGGCTCATTAAAGGCTCAATCCTCCCCAATGATCTGAATTCATCTCTTCACACACTTGGTGGAATTAATCAACCCCCTAGTATACCTTGGAACTAGTTCATTAACGAGGAGAGTTCACATTTGGATCTAGTTGTTTGTTGGTCACCTCTTAGCCTATAAAAGGAATCC
The DNA here is from genome assembly GCA_027924585.1 of Larix kaempferi. Lineage (NCBI taxonomy): Eukaryota > Viridiplantae > Streptophyta > Pinopsida > Pinales > Pinaceae > Larix > Larix kaempferi. The sequence goes on along the minus strand of BSBM01000961.1, from coordinate 7,265,755 downwards.
ATTGGCATGCATTTTGCAGATAGAAATCAGAGCAAGGTTATGCTGTTGGATTTGATTTGTAGCTTCCTCATAGCCCACCATTTCCTACCATTGTGAGCATTTGCAAACTCCCTTGCCACCTTCCATCTAGGGGCAAGTGTTTATCTCCATTGTTCTACCATCTACTTAGCATTTAGTTTGGACGAGAAAGGCCTCCCTAAGGGAGACTGTTTCCTTCCCTTGAATCCCACACCTCCTAGGTGTTGTACAGCTATTCCAATTGGCAATACAGGAATGGTTTAGCATATCTTTGGTTGTTGTTGGATTTTGCATTCTCGCCCCCATCTCTTTCATTTTGTTTTTATCAATATTTCTATGTTTGAATGTGAACTACACTAACAATCTCTTCCAGGATAACTTGGAGGAATACCAACCACACACAAAAGGGGATCTAAGGACTGAGGCCTTGCTTCAACCTACAAGGCTTAGCCCCTTACCAAGTGGAAGAGTGCACTTATGCAATTGTTTTCACAACTGGAACCATGAGCTCTATTTATGGAACCATGAGCATTAGTGATGGAGCCATGAGTAATGGTGACAAGGTGGTGGAACCATGTAAGGAACCTTGAACAAAATTCATGGAAAATGAACATTTTAGGGGTGGAACCATGATGAATGTTTATGGAATCATGGACAATTTTGATTGAACTATGAACAATGCGAGTGAAACCATGTACAATGCATACAAAACCACATGCAGTTAAGGAACCTTGAACAATGTTGGTGTGCTTAATGCCAATCCAAAATGAAAGTGCATTTATTTAATATTATCGAATCAAACAACCAAATTAAATGTGAAATTAAACAAATACAATTGTGGGTGCATGTGTGGGATGATTTTGTAACAATGGGGTGTTAAATATATGCAAGTTTTCCACATCTACGCAAGTGCAAATCCCTAATGACCTAGTGAGCTTCTACTCAAATAAAAATAGGGCTTACAAAATCTATCGATCCAAATGGTCATCAATACAATGAGTATAGCTAATGAAGGTGCAAACATATCAATTATAATAAGCGGCACTGTAACAAATAAAATATTAAAATAATATGAATAATATATATATTAATATAAATAATAAAATAAAACATAATGTTAATTATATTAACTAAGATACATAACCCTTGGTGAGTAATCACCATATAAGCCCTATATATGCGGCTACATCCTCATTGTAAAATCATCATTATTTATCTTATCAATTTATATTCGATTATTTGACCATTTATGGATCCTTTTGTATTATTTACATTGGTTATTTGTATAGGAAACGATTTTATCGTTTCATTTGGTATCAGAGCCGCGTTGTTGATCCAGGCTTGTAGCCACCATTTTAGGGTTTCCCTAAAATCTAGGATCTTGTCCAAAAACTAGGCCCTTGGCCCAAAAAAAAAAGGCAAAAGTAAAAGAAAAGAAAAGAGAATATAGAAACAAAAACAAAGAAGTGAAAGAAGTAAAAAGAAAAAACAAAGAAGTAAAAAGAAAAAAGAATATAGAAAGAAAAAAAGAAAAAGTAAAAACAAAGAAGTACATGGTTTCTTAAAAAGAGTACATGGTTTATTTTCCAACTATATTTGAAGCATTTGTGAAAATAATATACTCAAAATTTATAAGCGAGAATTAAACTTAGGTGGGGAAGGTAACATTCACTCCTCCCAACCACCCAATCCACACCATTTTTATTATCCTTCCACTCCAAAAACAATTATTATAATTATTAATAATTATTATTATCATTAATAATTATTATTATATTATAATTATTAACTTTTAATAATAATTATTATTATTTGGAAAAAAAAATGGAGTCTTAGGGTGACAAAAGAGGAAGATTCCAGAAGACCCACTCAAAGGTAGTTGTTGACATACTAAAACTTGAAAGGATTATTCAAACAAAGCTTATTAGCGTCGCTATTTGCCCAACCATCGAGGAAAATCACATTAACGTCAGCTTGGCAAATCAATTATTCGTCCCAGAACTAAGTATAATCGAAAAGAAAGATAAATGGGGTGAGAAGAAATATGCAATTAGGGACTTACAACTGGAAATTGATGAATATAAGTTCACATCCCAATTCAATGTTACGACTATTTATCTAAATGAAGTTGACATCATTCTCGGCTTATCTTGGATGGAAACATTGGAGACAATTATCTTAAATATGAAGAAAAAGTTTTTAACATTTTCGTATAAGAAGAAGCAAGTCACACTACATGATGTTAGAATGAAGTTAGATTCCAAAGTCGTGGCATCTAAAGACTTCAAGGATATCGCCATGGTTATTTCGCAAGAAAATCAAAAGATGCACTCAGAATTTGACAAAATCGTCACAGATAAAGAAGAAGAGCTCTCTCGTTTAAGAGATCATAATCAGAAATTGCTTCTTCAAATAAAAAAGACGAAGGATAAAGCACAAAAGAATCAAAAGCTATAAGAGGAGAATCGAGATCTTCAGAAGAAACTATTAGAAAACATTGACGAAAATGGTCACCTCAAGAAGCACAAACAAGATCTAATGGATCAAATTCAGAAGCTTAAAGATGATAAGAAAGCGCAAGAAGAAATGACCTGGAATCTTAAAAATGAAAAAGACTCGTTAGACAATAAGTTGGAGCAAATTCAAAAGAGGACATCAAAGCCCTTGGACTCAAAAATCTACTTTGAGAAAAAAGAAGCAAATACAAATTCAGTCCTCTTCACAGTTCAGAAAGAAGACAATCTGGTAAAAAAACAAACAACAATAACTCCCTATCGACACCCCAACCATATAAACCAGTATCCTAAAACGTGGGAATTGTCGAAAGATAATGGTACTAATGTGCTCAAAGATCCTGAAGACAGATCAATAGAGAATCCCAACAGTCAGCAGCAAATCAATTTTGGTTGGATTGATCCGTCAACATATCGAAAGTTATGCTTTACACTTGGAAGTTCGTATCGACATGTTTCGTCAGCTACAAAGTCACAAGGAACGATGCAACAACATTATAAGGCTTTGAGGACAAAGTCTTTCTAAGAGAGAGGCAATGTAACAAATAAAATATTAAAATAATATAAATAATATATATATTAATATAAATAATAAAATAAAACATAATGCTAAGTATATTAACTACGAGACATAACCCTTGGTAAGTAGTCACCATATAAGCCTTATCTATACGGCTACATCCTCATTGTAAAATCATCATTATTTATCTTATCAATTTATATTCGATTATTTGACCATTTATGGATCTTTTGTATTATTTACATTGGTTATTTGTATAAGAAATTATTTTATCGTTTTGGGCACTGGAAGCAGTACCAATAGTTAAGAAAATCTAATCCAAGTACCGTCACTTCCCATGACAGTCACCCACAATGTAGATGCCCTAAAATTTGCCACTAAGTTACTTCCATCAAGTGTGGGGAAGAGGTCATCCCTAACCTAGTGATATGTTGCCTCCAAATCAGGGTAATGGTATCCCCCTAGGAGAATAAAAACAACCTCACCTCGGGTTTGACCTTATCTTGAATAGCGCCTCATTCCCAAGGTATTCTTGAACACTTGATGGTGGGGGTTTTATAAAGTTCCCTATTCACACAGCTTACTATGTCTCAAAATGAGAAACAACTAAGGGTGGTTAGTTGGATGCCTAGCCCTAAGGTCCTACCTAGCTACTAAATTCTTTTGTGACTCCTATGGGGAAATTTTGTGAGATGATTAGAATACTATTGATGTGTATTAAAACATTTATTCTTTAAAACTAAATAATAATAATGATTTAATGTTAAAGGATTTATCCTCACCCTTAGTGCTATTGGGGCCATTACACTACTCTAAAACGGAATAACAAGGTATTATTAAGCAAGGATAATTTTAGGGGCGAAATTTAGCCCATGGGTTAATTTTTCATGTTTTTTTCCAAAAAAATATTCGTCAATTTGCATTTTTTGAAGCCCCATTTCACCCAATTTTGATGGGGTAAACTTGTTTCACTCTAAAAATCACCAAATTATTATATAAACTATATAAAATCCTTAGAAATTGAAATAATTTTAGAAAAATATCGTCAAATATTTTATAGTTGACATTTTAAGAATTGATAAGATTCGCCAAGCTTTATATACTTTTAAATAAGTATGGGTCCTTAAAATTATCCCTATTATTAAGAACAAAAAAATTATCTATATTTCCATAAGTGGATATGATTTTTCTATATTATTAAAATTATAATGATATCATATATGTTATTATACAGATTTGTATTCATGACTTGATTTGTGTTCTCAAACCTAAAGAGACATGAAAAACCCTTAAAATATGGTTGTTGTATCACTTAAAACAAAATTGACTTTTATCCCAAATAATGATTATTTTAATACACTTATTTATTTATTTATATAAACTTGACTTGTATCCGAAGGAATGATTATTTTAAGATAAATATTATTTCAATATTTTATTGAATGAGATGGTAGATATTTTGAGGTTTGAGGCATACATAGAGGAGGAAGTTAGAGAAAAAGGGAGGTTCTTTTTCTTGGGGATAAATGGGGAAATTTGGAAGAGTTGGAAGAGTTTGAGAACTCTTGGAAGAATTGATACATAGCTTATTAGTGCATCACTATTATGTTCTTTGAGGGTCTCGGGCACGGACGTCCAGGAGGCCAGGTGAATGGCTCCTGGGGCTAGGGAGCCGGCTAGGCCCCTAGTTGGCTGGGACGTAAAACCGTGGTCCCACTTTGGGCAAGGAAGAGGAAAGCAATTCGAATAGACGATGGAGAGTTGCTTCATTTGGGACTTCGTCACCGTTCTTATGTCGGGGTATTCTCCTTGTGATATTAATTTACTTATATGTTATTGTAAACTTCTTACATGTTGTTATAAACAATTCATATGATCTTATCATAATGCTTATATGCTGCTTAGTCATACAGTTAAGAAATCCACCATTTGAGCTTGTGTTAGAATTTTTTTATGCAATTGTACTAAAAAAAATATGGATGTTTAAATTTGATTGAAATTTATAATGCCCACAGAGGTATTACACATGGTATTAGAGCGCATATTCGAACACTCAAGCCAAGAGGGCCAACCAAACGATACAAAAATATTTCCATAACCCTCAAGCTTTATTCCTAAAACCTGCAAATGATTGCATTTCAACAATAAATTCCTAGGCCTAAAAGTGCCACTACAGTCACGAATAAGACCATTTGGTCATGTTTCCGTATTTTTCTAAATAAGCTTGTTGGCTCCCATTTATGGGGTTAAAAGGATATCTGTCAGGGAAAACGCACAAGAAGCAGCAGTATCCAAAACATCAAAGAAGGCAACGTTGAAACCAGACAATAAATCTATGAACTTATTCTTCCATCAATGGGCCAAAGATTCACGTAAGCACATGTTCTGTTATGGGTGTGTTTCAATCTCAATCTGGGTCTTTGCCCCAATATCGATATATAACGGAGTAAAATTAATGAACTCTATTTGGTATGTATTCTCCACTGTTGAATAAGCCTCAGACTTTGCTTATTCACATGGTGTTTCACTTGGGTGGAAAACATGCTCTGTTTCTTTCCCTGCTAATGGAGTTAAATCTCCATCTAGATTAGCTTAGCCCCATGTACCTACAACGAACCAATGAAGGCAAAATCAATTGCTTTAAGGCTAGCATTAGGAAGGCAGGCAGAGCACTATAAAATGACTGATTTGGAAAACCACACCCATGTTGTCTGTAATTACACCTATAAAAGATTTAGAAAACCACACCTTTCAAACATTCACACCCTTCAAACACCGACATTAAGATGAAGAATAGACTAAATAAATGGTAGAACTGTCTTTATAAGACCACCATCTCCAAACAGTTTTATTTCCATTAGAATAGAACTACTTAGATTCATGTAGGATATGCTAGCTCAATAGTTCTTATTATGCTAGAGGTAGACCCCGTGGACTGGAGATGGATCTTGACCGACTCTATATAGTCAATGGTTGAAGACCTACATAACTATATCGCAACTAGTTTAGATGGTCCCTTTCATGAATCAACCCACGAACTAGCATGGGATGAAGGCTTACCAACTTGCTCCAAAACTCAAATATGGTCCCTTTCATCCATGTCTACAAATCAATCCCTTGGTCAGCAGATTCACTTGTCAATTATAGTCCTTGTTGTTAGGAACCCATGTCAACCCTTCTATTTACTTTGTTAGTATATTGTTGTTGGACGCATATGCTTTGTAAGTCGTCCCGTAGTATTTGTTGATCCATAGTTTGTATTATTGTTGTTGGACGCATATGCTTTGTAAGTCATCCCGTAGTAATTGTCGATCCATAGTTTGTATTGGCCCATGGTTTGTATTGACACATGATATTGACCCATGGTATTGGTGCCTAGACTTAGTATATAAGTTTGTGTTGAGACCAATGAAGGTACTGTGAAGTTATTTGTATTGAGCTTGTTCAAAGGAGGTTTCCCCCTCGAGGTGGCCTGCGATCAATAAAAGTGATTCTGAGTTCTGTTATTTCTACTATCTCGTGTATTTTAATTAATTAATTGTAGCAGGTTCTTCACATTTGGTATCAGAGCACTTTCTTGGGCTCGTTGGGTGGAATTTCTGCCAAAAAAAAAAATTTGCATCTGTTGCAAGTTTGGATCTGGGAATAATCCCTATCTACTTAACTGTGGGAAGTACTTGGGCATAAGCCCTAAAAATCATTGTGAGGAGTACCACAGGAACCCCAAAGTAGTTGACCCATTGAGAGGACCTGCCAGCGAAAAGGGCAACGACCCCTACCTGATTGACTAGTTCCCACCCGTGAAGTAACCAAGAGTTGTCGTTTGTGGCAAAGCGGTTATCAGTTTTACCTGAGCTATGGAGTGAGGGGTACGGCCCCAATACGTAAGCCGTCAGACAACATTAGTGGCCGAGTGAATCCCCTGAACTGTTAGGAAGCCGAACATACATGGGGTCCATATCTATTTTCAGTTGAACTGTTATCGATAACTTTCGCGTCATTTCAGATCCATTCCAAGCCGTTTCAAATCCATTCTGAAAGTCGTTCCAGATCCAGCCATTTCAAATCCATTATGAAAGTCGTTCCAGATCCAGCCGTTTCAGATCCAGCTGTTTTCGATCCATTTGGCGTCGTTTCAGATCCTTTTGTTTCTTATCCCTTCTATGCCGTAGCAGATCCATTCTGAAAAAAAAAATTAAATAAATAAAATAAAAATTTCTATTTTTTCGCCATATCTCCCTTGTTTTCACTCTGTTTCCCTTGAAACTTCCCTGACACCCCTATAATCCCATTATGCATCTTTCATTCCTGAGAACCCTATCCCAAATTCCACTTCCCAAAGCCAGAAATCTCACATTTGTCTATTTTTAGGGTTTTCCATAACTTCTTTAATTTTCACCCAATCGCCTTCAAATTTTGCCACCGTGTCCATTCCTTATTTATGCTTCTTTGTCCCTCTCTAACAAATTTTCCCATTCTTTCACCCCGCTTCTGAAATCCTCATTTTCTGCTTCCGTGTCCATTCGAAAGTGTCCAAAACCTCGTCAAACCCCAATTACCCATCAGAGTTTTTCCCAAATCCAAATTTCCCTTTACTAAGTAAGGTTTTGTTTGTGTTTTTCTACCCTTCCCAAAAAAAAAAAAAAAAAATCTTGGTTATGGTTGTCACCCGCGCAAGAGAAAAAACCATGGAGGAAGCACTTGCAGCCATCCAAACCAAACTCCAGGATCTTGATGAAAAATTTCTCGGCCTCCATTTTGAGCATTCAGCCATAAACAACAAACGACAGTCCGAGTCTTCATCAGAAAATGGGTTCTCTTCTTCCAGCTATTTCCGTGGTCCGAAGCTTGATTTTCCTCACTTCAATGGTACTGATCCGACTGGATGGATCTATCGTGCAGAATAGTATTTCATTCTGCATAATTCTTTTGATGTCACCAAAGTTCCACTTGCATCATTTCATTTGGAACTAGAAGCTCTTCAATGGTACCGTTGGTACATCAAGGATCATGAAGAGCCAAAATTTCCAGATTTTTGCCAGCTCCTTTTACAACAATTTGGTCCTAGTGCTTGTGATGACTTCACAGGAGCCCTCACTAAACTTCACCAAATTGGCACTGTGAGAGAGTATCAAACAGAATTTGAGAAACTATCCAATCACACAGAAGGATTGTCTGATGAATTCTACAAGAGTTGTTTTATCAGTGGTCTTAAGGATGAAATCCGCTCAAAGGTTAAAATGTTCTGTCCCAACACAATGATGGAAGCCCTGGGGTTGGATAAGTTGGAAAAAAAAAAGATTGCAGACCAGCAATGCTCCAAACCCACTTCTGTCCCCTTCTGAAATATGGGTTCTCAACGAACTCCCATCCCGCCAGCTCCTCGACCAACTCCTATCAAGCATTTGTCTGAAACAGAGATGCAGGCACGCAGAGAAAAAAGGCTTTGTTATAATTGTGATGAGAAATTCACTCGGGGACATAGATGTGTTCAGCAAAAGCTATATCTCTTCGATATGGATTCTCCACCTGCCTCTAAAATTGGTGAAGAAGCTCCAGATACAATGGATGATCAGGTCGACATTCAAGAGTCGCCTATTGACCCCCCCTCTCAGGATGACCAACCAGAGATATCTCTCCATGCTTTATCCGGCGTCACCACCCCCCAAACAATGCAAGTCAGGGGTTACTTCAAGAAGCTTCCTCTTACAATACTCATTGATTCTGGTAGCACTCATAACTTCATTGACCCCCAGATCGCCAAACAAGCTGATTGTTTTGTCCATCCTTGCTCCAATTTTGAAGTGATGGTTTCCAATGGGGGCACCTTACTTTGCAAGGGAAAGTGTCACAATGTGCGTATCTCTCTGGAAGATTATAACCTGCGCTCTGACATGTTTGCCTTGTCCTTAGGCGGATGTGATGTGGTTTTGGGTGTTCAATGGTTACGCACACTTGGCCCCATCTTATGGGATTTTGTTGAACTTTGGATGCAATTTTCAGTCAATGGAACACAACACAAATTTACGGGCTTACAACCAAGGTCTCTCTGCATCATCAGTTCACATCGCCTGGAAAAGATCCTTAAGAAGAATTCACATGGTGTCATCGCTCAGCTCCATTCCATTGAGATGCACCCATCAACGGTCTCCACTACTTCCTTGGATAGATATGGAGGTGTCTTTGTTCCACCAGTGGGCTTGCTGCCTTCAAGAGACCTTTCCGGTAAGCATTTAACCACATCTACATCTCAACAGGAAATGATGGCTATTTTGCATGCAGTACCAAAGTGGCAGCCATCCCTATTAGGGAATTATTTCTGCATCAAGACTGATCTCCAGAGTTTGGAAAATTTCCTGGAACAACGGGTCTCCTCCCTAGCACACCTGAAATGGGTTATCTAACTCATGGGTTATGACTATGCGATCACTTACAAGAAAGGTAAGGACAATATGGTGGCAGATTCTCCTTCTCGCACATTTGATGACCCAAATTCTCTTACAGCTATTTCTCTGCTTGTTCCAAATTGGTTTCAATCTGTTCAACAGGGCTATCTCTTCTATGAACTCCATGCTTCTTCATCGGCGGGGCACTCTGGGTTCCTCAAAACGTATGATCGGGAACAATGTAACTTCTTTTGGCAAGGACTGAAACTGACAATTCAACAAATGGTGGTTGACTGTGATACTTGCCAAGTCAACAAGGGTGAAACGACACTCCTTTCGGGACTACTCGAACCCTTGCCCATCCCTACATAGATTTGGACAACTATTTCTATGGATTTCCTAGAAGCACTCCAGTGGTACAATACCATGTCTAAAAGGACACCATATGAAGCAATCTATGGATAGGCACCACCATTTCTTCTTCCATACACCCTTAGCAGCTCCCCAGTTAAAGCAATTGACTCGGTTCTTCGAAACGGCGATCAGATTCTTCTCATTCTGCAGGACAATCTTCACATGGCAAGAATTCGACTGAAACAACGAGCCGATCAGCATAGTTCAGAGCGCACTTTTCACGCAGATGATATGGTTTTTCTTCGTCTACATCCTTCCAAGCAATCTTCTTGAAACTCAAAAGGCATCAGTGGCCCGGAATGCAACTCGAGGATGCTACAGGGGAACCACTCATTCGGATTCTGCATCAATTTCCACATCTAAAGCTTTGAGGACAAAGCTTTTTCTAAGGGAGAGGGGATGTTAGGAACCCATGTCAACCCTTCTATTTACTTTGTTAGTATATTGTTGTTTGACGCATATGCTTTGTAAGTCATCGTGTAGTATTTGTTGATCCATAGTTTGTATTATTGTTGTTGGATGCATATGCTTTGTAAGTCGTCCCGTAGAATTGTTGATCCATAGTTTGTATTGGTCCATGGTTTGTATTGACACATGGTATTGAGCCATGGTATTGGCGCTTAGAATTAGTATATAAGTTTGTGCTGAGACCAATGAAGGTACCGTGAAGTTATTTGTATTGAGCTTGCTCAAAAGAGGTTGCCCCTTCGAAGTGGCCTGCGATCAATAAAAGCGATTTTGAGTTCTGTTATTTCTGTTATCTCGTGTATTTTCATTAATTAATTGTTGCAGGTTATTCACACTTGTATTCCATTGATTGTTGGGAAATACATGCATCCGGTGAACTATCATGATAACTGGAAGTAGTCAAACTAACACCTCCTCCATTTTTAGTCTATGTGTGGGAGAGGAGTTGTTGTTGCGGAGTAAACGAGATAAGTTGAACCTCTGGCACTATATATATATATATATATATATATATATATCGTTGGTGGAACAAAATTGATCATGGACTAGCTTTGTAACTTAATGAAGAGAAGAGGACACCTTGCAATATAAAGTTAAGCTACTTCAAGTTGAAGCTGAAACAAACTTAGACCTAATAGTTGGCCATCACGATTAGTATAAATTCGTGTCATTCGCATTTCATGGATTATATGCACATGATCATCGCAAATCATGGCCATCAATGCCGGTATAAATGAACATATGGTTGGGTAGGGAATAATTTTTGTAGTACATCAGAATGTTGGCTAAGATAATAATCTTACTCAAATTGGAATGACTCCAGTTTTCTTTCAGTACATTATGGTGAAAGCTAAGCATCGAGTTGCCCAGTATTTAATGTGGCGGCTCAATGCTTAGGGTCCATTGGATCTGGAGAATCTCTAGATCCAATGGACCCTAAGCATTGAGCCGGGTCCATTGGATCTGGAGAATCTTTAGATCCAATGGACCCTAAGCATTGAGCCGGGTCCATTGGATCTGGAGAATCTCTAGATCCAATGGACCCTAAGCATTGAGCCGCTTGGATCTAGAGAATCTCCAGATCCAATGGACCCTAAGTATTGAGCCGTCGCTGGAGAATCTTCAGATCCAACGAACCCTAAGCATTGAGCCTTAGCATTAAATGCTAGGCAGGTCAATACTTAGCTTTCCCCGTACATTATTGGTGAGAAAACGCATGTCTATTGTACCTTCCCCTTCTTCATTGACTGAAATAAAAGTGCGCTTGAGGGTACTTATTGCCTTTTCTCCACTAGGTAGAGCTTTAGTTACCATCACTGCCTATTTACTCTCTCTTTCTTTTTCCGCCGCAATGTCCAGTAGGTCATATTTCTACTTACAGGACTGTGCAGACTTTGTAAAAACTGTGGTGTTAACAGTGTTGGCACACATGTTCCTTATTGGCCATTTCTTAGTTTAGCTTTGTTCTAAACTTAGACTTCAGTTATGTTTTTATAGCAGCTACTTATTACTGAAATCTACTCACGGGTATATTTATGTACTGTGAATTATAACTTTGATTTGACAGAATATCAAGTTATAGAATTTTTCTTTTTGAAAAAAAAAGAGTTAAGCTACAATCTACGAGAGCACAAGAGCATAGACGTTACCATTATTTCCCTTTTTGTTTAAAATCTGACTTTTTTGTTTCGATGTAGGGAGCAGCTACCATTATTTCCCTTTTGTTTAAAACTCTCTCTTTTCTCGATGTAAAGAGCAGCATGTGAGAAGTTACGTGAGAACAGTGGAGCTTCATCCATCAGTTTTAGGTGCTTCATGTTAATAGGACGCAGGTATCAGCTTAGGGAGTCATCAAATGCTTAAAAAGGACTTTTATCGGCTCCTGCAAAGGCACCCGCTCAGGGGATCACTGTTGCTTAATACTTCTTTATCAAATGGCACTTTTAGTTTACAACATCACACTTCTTATCGTCTTCACAACACAATCTGTCAAATGTCTCTGATAGTACCTACAACCGGAGAAGTAGTTGTCGACACCAAAAACTTTTTATGTTCCAAGAAATAGTTGTTGACGGCGACCCGTAAACCCATTAACACACTTTTCGAAAATCTTGTAGACCCATAAGCAGAGATAAGGGTGACGAATATTTATTGGAAAGATGGTGAACAGGCTCTGTGGCATCTTTAAGTTAGGGTGACGTTTCTATGGCTTGCTTTCAACGTATACAAAACAGAGTCTGTTGTGCACGCTTTTTCTAAATTCGCGTGGCTTTACAATTTCAAAAATATATAATAAAAAAAATCCCTATGCATGCTCTGCGGAGTTAACACCAGTACTATAATCAGATAGCAGCGAGTTAAATAAACACATTCACACTACTCAGAATTTTGGACTGGACAATAACCCATCCCAGGTTAATAAAACCCCACACTAATATACCAGCTGAGAAGGAGAATGGAAATAGAGATGGATAATATAGAAGTTCAAGAAATCTTGTGCCATGTTCATGTCAGCAACTGTGTCATCTCCTGGCTAAACAACAGCCTGGAATCTAATCGGTCACATCTCCAAAGCCTTAGTGGATTGAGAGTTGTCCTAAGAAAGTCTTGATATTCATTCAGATATACAAGTTCTTTGTGTATAAATGTTTTGTTCGTTGTATATAAATGCTTTGCCAGAAGTTTTGTAATCAATGCCTTCCAATAGGTGTAGGTGTTGCGTGAGTAAAAAGGCAATCTTTTGGAGCGTGGATTTGAGAGTCATACATCATATTTGGTTAGATTTAGTTGGATATATTTCACGTGGAGAGGTTAACCATCTCTTTTTATATTCCCAAGTTTTTATTCAACCTACAAAACCTACGATAGTCTTATTATGGCCGTAAATACATAACTTGTTTCCTTATTATATGTATGTGTATTATAAACTTCATCCCTGAAAAGTCATCAAATCATTGAAGTTCGCTACCAAAATATTAATTTAATTTAGTGTGATGAAAATGATATTGTACAGCATGATAGTCAATAAAAATTATTATAAATTTTGGTTTATTTTATTGAAAACAGTTTATTACCATGATTTGGTGATTTGGTGATTTGGTGATATAGGTATTTTGTGTATATTGAGCATAATATAGATAATTGAAGTTAATTAAATTTCTAAATATATTTATATCATAAATTATATATTTATGAATCTTATAATAAAGAGAACGTTCACGATTAAAATTGGTTATTTTAATTATATATATATATATGTGTGTGAGTATTAATATTGATTTCACAAATTAATTATCAAATTTACAACCAAATCTAATCTAAGGGAAAAACACTTTAGCAATTAAAATGAAATTAAAGACTTACAAGAAACAATTGATGGTTTTAATTATCTGTCCCAAATCAATACTACAAATATGTTTAGTAAAAAAGTTATATAAATTGTTGGTTCAACTTGGCTGAAAAAGTTTTGGCATTTTCTTATCTAATGAAGAAAGTAACCTCACATGACATTACTGACATTAGTGTGAAGCCATACTGAATAGTAACCTATTTAGAAGATTGCAAATTAAAGTCAAAAGAAACTTAAAGTTTATATAATATTATGTGAGAAATATTCAAAAGATTGAGAATTAAAGGCAAAGAGGATTTGAAGGTATGAAGGATATGTAGTAGTAGAGCATTAGATTGAAATTTGAGACCAGAAATCAACTATGACAGCTGAATATAATAACGATATGATGAGAATAATAATATTCGATTTAAGTAGAAATTATAGTGAGAATTATATAACAATATGAGCGTAAGTAATGAATGTCCTCATATAATTTCCTATACAAACTTGTGTATGAATGTCCTAGTGGTTAATATAAAGATTGACAAAGTAACATGTCTACCATAAGTGTTGAAGCTAAGCTCCCAAAGGAGCCGACGGATCTAAAAGTGTGCTATTTGCACGGATACAAAGACATGCATGGGATGTGCAAAAGTTAAAGTATTCACCTAGAAGACATGTATATAAATGTTATAACTTGAAAATAAAATATTAAGGGCAAACAAATAAGGGGGGTAATAATTACGGAGTAGTAATTATAGATTGCAATAATGAAACCCTATAAGAAATTGATTATCAAACATTCATGTGCCGTGTAACACTCTTGATGACAATGGGCGTGCTCTTCCTTAGCTACAACAAAAAAGACCCTAGACCTCCCATTAACCATGTTTGGATCTATTCATATTAGGTAATAACTAAACGATGTCAATAGTAATGATCGTGAAACCGAGAAGTATATATATATTCTTTGACAATACTTAATAATATTTTAGTAAATACTCTTAGTTGGAAGAAATTGAAGTATGCCAATCCCTTGGGGTGGTAAACATATAATACCAATCAAGATATAGTGAAAATTAAAGTTAAATTATAAATTGACTATAATTAAGAAGACTTGAAATAATGAGATAAGGTCATGGATAGTGGACTAGCGACTGAGTTATACTTTGAAATAAGAGTTAGAAGAGGATGTCATAAAGAGAAACATGTCTTGTATTGAGTAAGTTAAGTGGAGACAAAGATTCACTTTCTATGAGAATCATATGCGAGCAATGCCTTCGGCTCGATGGTAGTTTTTTTCCCCACATCAAAGTATGAGGAAGTTAGTTATGAGGGAACATGCGTATTTTTATCAAATCCATTGGATAAGTAAGTAGGATGAGTATGTGTATCACATGTCTAAGTCATATGGATCATGGTAAGTATATATATCCGATTAATTGCATTAAGTAAAGAAGCACCCTTCGCATTGTGAAAATAGACTAAGGTATGGTTGATGATGTAAAAGCCTTGTCATAACGTATAGTTATATGATGTACCTGTGTAGATATGGTAGGTCGAGATTCATGGTGTTCATGAGTTGATTGCACTATTGGAAACATTAGTTAAAATTATAAGGTTGGAAATGATATAGGTGTTAAAATTGAAACCGTAAGTATTTGGTGTATGACGTGAGACTCGTGTGTAAGAGTTATCCTTTCACAAATATTAATTGATAATGTGCACTTGGATGATAGACATGGAACTATTCCATTTTTTATATAATACACCATTCAAGATACCATCAAGATTTGGATCTAATTAAAAATTCTAACGAGAAAGTAAGTGGTGTTTGTTAGAAAATAGTCAATGGAGCTAAGAACCTATATATGAGTCATAATAAGACATTTTCGACTTAGGGTAGTTAGGTAATATGGGAGATAAGGTCTTCATATGAATTGAGATATAGAAAAGAAATGCAAAGTATGATATCATGCTAACTATTTGGGGTAAAATGCATTGATAAACATTGATGAAGTTAGATCAATTATGTATATAAGATGTCGTATGAGAATACATCCCTTGTGATAGAAGAAAAAAAAATTGATAGTATCAACATGTTGGTCATGTGAAAGTCCATTGGGACCAATATGGGTAAGGTATTCTAGTAGGAAGGCATAGGAATATTGCATTAGGATTAAGATTGTGATGACCATAACTTTAGGAGGAAGTTTCGGGAAGGGTGGGTGTATGTAATGACCCATATTTTGACATTTGGTATTTAAAATCTAATATGAATTAACTTAACATTTTAATTGCTCATTATTTATTTGACTCAATTACATTCATTAAGACTATTATTATATGGACATATGGACTCCTAGATATAGTAACTGGAATTTATCATTTTGTTTTATTAATGTAGATGAATATGTTATGTCATTTGAACATGCAATTGAATGTGGAATATTGATATGTGAATGATAGTTGAGGTGTACTTTGAGATAGAACAAGTACAACATATGTTTCAAAGGTACTTACATGATTATTTAAATGTGATTTTAGTGATATAAATTATCATCTAACAGAGTTGAAAATGTTTATACATGAGATCTATGTTAGTGGTGAATTAACCACATGTTGATTGGCTACAAGATAGCCAAATTCGTACAGTGTCATGGGGGGGCACGAAATGTCTTAGACATCAAGAGGATAATTTTGTTATATCAATTTTCATGTTGTTTAATTTTGAATATCAATATCTCTATGACGTGTGGGTAAGTGTAAGTTTTGACAGGAACTACGACTTGCCCAAAGTGGTTCTTCAATGATGAGACCCTTTAGAACAGTGATGGCACAATATGGTTGATGTAGGGTGTTGACCCTCATACTATTAGGGGGGATGGAGGCATTTCCCACCGTTTATCCCCCGAAACCCAGAGTCATGGGAGGGTTGTGCTGAGCACGCTCCCCTAGATGTGTGATGATGACCAGTGGGTGCCTGTTGGGGAAGGACTTGACACATTCCGCTTACGGGTTCTATATGTGGTTAGGTCGGTATAGTCAACGCCATAGTATATTCCAGCAGAGGACGAGATGGTGAGGTCACCTGATGGAAGTAGTGGATATTATGTGGCAGGAGTACAAACGAGGATGGATGGGACCAATGATGGAATTGGATATGATGTTATTCATTATTATAGTCCTTGATTATATGCTTGGATTGATGAACATGTTTACAAAATTAACATCTAATGATTTTGTATGAAAAATGTGATTAATGAATGATAGTAAACCTTAATTAATGAAGTGATGAATGAAGCATTATTGATTGTTATTTTGTGTATTGATTCCATGTATGTAAGAACCATGCATCATCGACATTGAATGTGATTATTAGTACCCATGTGAAGAGTGTGTGCATTGGCCACATATGCACAATTTGTGTGAGTACATTAGTATGATTGGGTGGAATAATGAAGTGTTACATACTGGATTTATATGTGTTATATTATTGTGAGATCTTATTGACTATTGATTATGTAAAAGATTTAAATGTTGCATTGATTGTTTGTGTATATATATCTATATGTATGGAAAATATCTCCATTAATTCAAATGTACATGGAGGATATGTCTTTGTGTAGATAGGGTGTCATAAATATTGTTGTTATATCACTTAAAACAAAATTTACTTTTAGCCCAAATAATGATTATTTTAATACACTTATTTATTTCTTTATATAAACTTGAAGGAATTATTATTTTAAGATAAATATTATTTCAATATTTTATTGAATGAGATGGTAGATATTTTGAGGTTTGAGGCATAAATAGAGGAGGAAGTTAGAGAAAAAGGGAGTTCTTTTTCTTGGGGATAAATGGGGAGAAGAAGTTTGGAAGAGATGGAAGAGTTTGAGAATTCTTGGAAGAATTGATACATAGCTTATTAGTGCATCACTATTATGTTCTTTGAGGGTCTCGGGCACGGAGGGCTAGGAGGCCAGGTGGATGGCTCCTGGGGCTAAGGAGCCGACTAGGCCCCTAGTTGGCTAGGAGGTAAAACCGTGGTCCCGCTTTGGACAAGGAAGAGGAAAGCAATTCAAATGGACGATGGAGACTTGCTTCATTTGGGACTTCTTCAGTATTCTTATGTCGAGGTATTCTCCTTGTGATATTAATTTACTTATATGTTTTTGTAAACTCCTTACATGTTATAAACGACTCATATGATGTTATCATAATGCTTATACGCTGCTTAGTCATATAGTTAAGAAATCCACCATTTGAGCTTGTGTTAGAATTCTTTTATGCAATTGTACTAAAAAAAATATGGATGTTTAAATTTGATTGAAATTTATAATGCCCACAGAGGTATTACAGGTATATTTAGTAATCATATTCTAATTTTGGCAGGTGACCTTAATTTCACCTTGTCATCAAACGAAGTGTGGGGTTCGATTTTTGTGGTTGATCCTCTAGCTAGATATTTTAAGGATTTATTTGAAAATCAAATCTTATTGATGTTATGCCAAGTGTTTTGTCTTCTACCTGGTCAAATGGGAGGTCTAGTAAGGTTGGTATTGCGAAACAACTAAATAACCATCCCTGGGACAATTCCAAGAAAGGGAATAAGAGGTTGGGCAACAATAGTAACCAATGTGCATTTAAGACTTATATCATATCTCAATATTCAATATTATTCAACTATATTTACTTTTTATATGGATTATTGTGTATTATACTATCTATTATGGATATCTAGATTTGTTCGTTTCAATTTCCTCTCCTCTTGTATAAGAGATTATGGCTTCAACTTTACTCAATTCTTTTTGGACAATATGCTTGGAACTCAATCAAAATAAAAAGAAGTATCCAAAAGTTTTAAAAAAATTATTTGATTGTATTCAAAAAGAATAAATCGAACGTGAAAAAAGAATCTATTAATTATCTTTCAATTAGTCGATTGGATAGTATAACAAGTAACAGCCCAATTGCGGCCCGCAGGGTTGTAGCTCAATCAGCGATTCGCTTGATATGAAGGAAATGTTGTAAATGGAGGTCATAAGTTCAAATCACCTCAGCTTACTCGTGCCCCATGCTTGCGAGTTGCGTGGATGCACTTGGGGGTATAGTGGTAGCGGACGAGATTGGTTTCCTGGACCCCATGTGACACGAGTACCAGCCCCTTCCCAGTTGTCGATTTCCCTAGTTAAAACTAAAAATAAATAAATAAAAAGTAATAGCCCAATTGCCCCAAGGAAAACCATAGAAGAAAAAAAGAACAAAAACATCTTGATTCTCTTTCAATTAACTAATATGATAGTATAACAGGTGACGGCCCTATTACCTCTAAGAAAAACCATAGGAAAAAAAAACATCTTAATTTTTCATGTATGCCCACTCGCTTAAATTTATGAAAATCCAATTAAGTGAAGAGTGTTTCACATCATCAACTCCCATCTCAAATGGGACTAAACAGCGATACTAACTAATCAAACACTCTTGATTGCGAACTCATTATATGTGTTTACCACCTTGATGTTATTGTGGATATTCGTATGAGCTAAAATATATTAGCGTTGAAAGGCACATCTATCATAGGGTGTAGTGATAAATAAGTTATAAATATAGATATTTAATTGATTAAAGTATTTAAAATTTTAAAAAATGAAATTATTATGAAATTGAGTGGTAGATATTGATATATACTTGAATAAAGTATTTAATTTCTATGCATATTCTTGAAATGTTTGGAGATCTACTATGAATCTGAGGTTTATTTATGAAGGTTTTATAGTGGATCTTATCTTTAGTTGACTTATGAAGGTAGATCTGATATGTGGTAATAGTTTGAGGTAATGTTTGATAAAGAGATTTACATTTTTCGAAGTCAAAATTCAAAAAAACATATAGATAAACAAAATAATAATGTTAGAAAATAAGTTATCAACCATGGAGTTTAGATTTTTTAGGAAACCAACAAAGATATTTAAAAACTTAAAAAATGGAACAAAAAATCAAGGAATAAAACAACTAACCCAATAAAGACATTTATAATATAGAGAATCTTAAAATGAAAAACAATATCAAAACAATAAAATGAAAGATAGTGTCAAAACACTAAAAGAAAAGATAAATAATAATTTGGACTTTAATATTTTGAAAGTAAATGGAATATCAAACATTAAAGAGGAAATGAATAAGCCAATAGAGCTAAACCAAAAGTGTAACAAAAGCACTTTAAATCTCATTTTTTTTGTTAAGAAGAGACAAAAAAAAACCCTACATACCCATACCTTCATTCATGATGAAATGGTTATAAGCCAGATACATGTAACTTGTAAATTGTACATTAAACTATAATACAAATATATCACAAATTACAAGGGAAGAATAAATAATGGGGTCTATAAGTTCACAAGAGAAAGAAAATGGGCTTAAGAAGGGGAAGAACAATATTATTTTGATGCTTACCCTAAATTCTTTAACATAGCTTTGTTTATATTTATTTAGAGTGCTTTAACCTTGGGAATAATTGTCGAAAGAGAGATGCATAGACTTTTCATGAAGGCGTGTGGATATGAGACCTAATGCTAAAAAAACATTTTTTAGTAATTTGTTATCTACACTTGTACGATATCTACCTCTTATAAGAAAAACAATTTATATAATAATCATCCATACAATTTAAATATAAATATAATTTAAGAAATGAACTTAATATATTCTTTACTAGAAAACTCTAATTCTTAAAAAACCACTTACCAAGGTAACACCTCCAACAACCCTAAGAAATGAACTTAATATATTCTTTACTAGAAAACTCTAATTCTAAAACAACCACTTACCAAGGTAACACCTCCAACAACCCTAACCCTTCATAATTAGACGGAAACTTTAGTTTACAAATATAAAGAAGCTCTAAAGATTTAGGTGAATATTTTTTTGGTTCATAACTAACCAAGCCTTGCGATTTTGAAGATATTATGATTGTAATGGCTTAATGAAGTGACCAGAATTAAAATGTTGAATCATAGATCCTTAATCCTAACTCTAAACTTTGTTGTGGATAATAATTTCATAGAAGAATAATCTAATAAAAACTTTTAACACAAAGGAGTTAAAAAAAATTAAAGATTTAAAAAATGAATTAAATCTATTGAAACTAATAAAAATCATTTTTTTGAAGAAATTAAAAAATAAATTAAATCTATTGAAGTCGTATATCATAGTTTTAGACAACATTCCTCTTCTATTAACAAAGTATTCTATGTAAGTTTCATGACAAAAAAAGAATGGTCACCTATTGGTATGATATACTATAAAATGTATAAAAAAACAATAAACTCTTAAAAAATAACAAAATGAATAATTAAATGGTTGATCTCAAAAAATTCTAGACTTAAATAGTCGAATAAGATAATATAAGTTCTTTAAAAAACACCAATTCCTAAGAAAGCTTTATAATTCCCTTACACAAACATCATTCAAATCCTTGTTACAAAGTAAAAAGATTGTATCATTCAAATCCTTGTTACAAAGAAGATTTTACTTTGAAAATTATGGGGTTAAACAACTCACAAAAGGAAACATTGCAGATATTGAAGGATATCAAGTTGAAATCCCAAAAATTAGAAGATTGCCTTCATCATTCACATTTACAAACTCTACAATGTAGTGATCAAGCAAGGTCTCCCTAAACCATCGAATCAACATCTCATTGTTCGTATTTTTACAAACAATGATAGTCTAAAAAAAGGTTAAACACAGCGTTATTTTATGGTATAATAATAATAAACCAATCTCTTGTGTTGCTTTATTAACTTTAGCAAAGTATATAACATAATGCCTATGCCTATCCGTTAGAATAGATTAAACCAGCATAGATCCATCTTAAACCCAGATCTATTAAGCACCAAGAGGGATCCAATTTCTTGAGGTGGTAATTTCTCGAGGGAACCCTCAATAAATTGGATCCCTCTCTGTGCTTAACAGATCTTGGTTTAAAATGGTTCTATGCTGGTTTTTCTTATCACGAGTCGACGCGAAATTTTTTCATTTTTGATAATTTATGAACCAACATGGAAAATGAACCATAAAGGAATGTCACATTCTTGCTAAGTATACTAAAGGCTAAAATAAATTTACATCATATAAGAGTTGAACAAGGATGGTCATTGTCCCCTGTGATTTTTGGCATTTATTTTAGCAGCCCCAACATATTCAATAGTCAACAATATTTTTTACATTGATAACATTGTTCTTTGTTCTAGCACAAATATGACAATTAAAACACTAACAAAACAAAAGTTTTGATTATCAAATAAAAAAAATCAATTTTCTACATGACAATAACAATTTAGGAGTTGGATGATAAAAATCATCCCTAAAATTTACTGCACACCTACATTACATCTTAATTTCAAAATATTTATAATACTACTTTCCCCACTTATTTACATTTCAAAACTATAAAAATTTAATGAAGTTCTCAAAAAATTTCCAAAGAAGAATATTATTATTCTAAAACAAAATCCAAGTAAATTTAGAAAAGTTCTCACAATTTTTCCAAGGAAGAATATTATTATTCTAAAACAAAATCCAAAAATTATTATTCTAAAACAAAATCCAAGTAATTTTATATAATAAAAAAAATCAGCTAGGCAAAATTGATTTAAATAGACAAAAACAATCACCATCCACTAAATTAACCAAATTAACCATGTAAGACAAAACTGCACCTTTGTATCCTATTATTTAATCCTCCATACAACTTTAGCCTCACCTATACTTCAGTCTAACCTTGTCTATACCATAATAAAATTCAGCCAAGTTGTGTCCTCTATCATAATGAATATTATTTAAACTTCCATCATACAATTCAGCCAAGTTGTGTCCTCTATCATAATGAATATTATTTAAACTTCCATCATACAACTTTAGCCTCACCTATATACTTCAGTCTAACCTTGTCTATACCATAATAAAATTCAGCCAAGATGTGTCCTCTATAATAATTGATTTAGGCCAGTAGCTACACTTTCAAATATGTAAAACTATACACAATTCATTTTTTAATTTGTTTTCCCATAGCTACACTTTCAAATATGTAAGATTGTACACATTCATTTTTTAATTCAATATGTAGTATCCTATTATTTAAACCTCCATACAACTTTAGCCTCACCTATACTTCAGTCTAACCTTGTCTATACCATAATAAAATTCAGCCAAGATGTGTCCTCTATAATAATTGATTTAGGCCAGTAGCTACACTCTCAAATATGTAAAACTGTACAAATATGTAAGAAGATTATACACATTCATTTTTTAATTCAATATGTAGTCTAGCCAACATATTCTCGTTGTGATAAGCACCTTTTCAAAGCTTGGAATGGGTAAAGATTTGTCTTTTCTATTTAGTTAAAGTGTATTTTTTACTATTTTTCATTTTTTTCCTAGCTCTCTTGATCCACTTCGCAGACAACCCTCTGTCAACATATACCGGTAAGGATAAGAACCCGAGAAGGAGCATTCTATTTATTTCTCTATTGCTCCACTTAACACAGCTACATAATCCGTTTGTTCTCACTCACCTCAAAACAGGGCACGTGGGAAGGAGAACAGGTAACACAAATGGAATAACCTCCTGGGATGGTGTATTATAAAAAGGTAACGAACATAGAATCATCACGACCTTTTTCCAGACATGGGAAATTGGGAACAGGCGGGTACGAATAACAACTCCTTTTGTGAACGTGCGTGACTGGTCACATAGAACTGGGAAGGGTAATGGGGAATGTGGTAAACCGGCAAGCAACAAAATGTAGCTCGGTAACTTCCAGCACCGTGGGATAGCCGTTGGTAACACTTCCAGCATGAGTAGTCCGTGGGGTTTGTTAGTACCCACCAGGCAATATATAGTTTTCAATAGCCTCAGGTTGTTCGGTCGGGGCAGGAACAAAGCAGGAATTAGGTGGTGATCCTACAACGAGAAGGCAAAAGCGTGAGGTGCACCAACCTTACAACTTCTCCATGCATTATCTATCTGGTGCAACAAACAACAATTTGAAGTAGTTGAGTTGGAACAGAATTGAAAGACCTTTTATCTCATTTCACGATCCACCACACCACTCACCATTGTTATGATGAGAGAGGTCTCCCCTTTAAAAGCCAGCATACCTGAGATAGAGTGTAGTATACCATTTCCCTGCACGAAAAAAAACTTAGATCAGCAAGGACTCCTGGCAGGGACTACCTACATAGATATTGGGAAGGCGGATAGGGTAATAAGCCAATGGGACTAATATCCCCCTTGGGGGGTGGTTGACTACCCCTACTAGACCGAGCCCCACCAGTAGCACTCCCGTTGAATCGCTCAAGAATCCAACGGCAATCGAATGGCTCATCAAAGCAGCACTGCCGGTCGAATCGAACCCAAACTGGTGGATCCGCCCTTTTCCTTCCTGGAGTAAATCGAAGCTATCACACCAAGCATTACTTCAAATCGAAGCGAACCGAGGGTACACCATAAGCATAGGTTCGCCATAGCTAAGCTCAGACAATGGGAGATAATGGGACCATAAGAATAAGATTATTACTTACTCCACCACTATGACTCTAATAGCGGTACAATAGAGGATTCAAATATTATGGGCCTTACTCACCTCATCACCAGACCACGACCGTACCAGACCAGAAAAAATTATACGAAGTTTTTCTAGAATCAGTTCCAAATCTACTAGAGAGATTATCATATAGAGAGGTATTGATGTATAGATATAGAGACTACCTAGGCAATTAGCCTTAATAGACTCTCTTAGTTTTTAGCAGGAAGTTCCTTGCCTTCGGACGGCCAAGTGGCTTCGCACCCTAGTTCCCGGTCTTTAGTGACAAACATGTCTCATTGATTAGACTAAGCATTATCTTTTCATTTATCAAATGGATCAAAAGGAGTAAAGCATATTTAATAACTCAAGCATATTTCATGACTGAATATTGTATAATCTGACTAATGGAAGAGTAGATTCCTAATATTACTTCTAGAGTTTCATATAACTAATATTGCTAATGGATTACTCATATAGGAGAATACTTAGAATGCTAAGATAAGGCAGTAATATATACGTCATTTGCTCAATTTGCTAAAATGAGGATTGGTTACTGAGGGTTGCTAGTGAAAATACACGGTCACTTTTAAAGAAGGATCGATAGAAGTATGTGATAAATATATGTCTGTGAGGTGAGCCAATAAAGAAATCAAGCTTTGTCGAGTCCCATCCATCTGAAGGTTAGTCTCCATAGAAAAGTCTTATTGCTAACGTATGCTCGCTTAAGTGAATATTGAAAACCATTTAATGGCTCTTATAGTGCGTTATATCATCACTTACAGTCCACCCTTGACTCGTCCCCTGTGACTCGTCTATCATATGTCATTCATCATACGCTCTATGACTTATGCTCTGGCTTTAAATAAAGCAATAAATAAAGAAAAATATTTATAGAAACCATCTTCTTTTTTTCTATTACGATTTTTCCAAATTTTATGGAATAAAAAATGTCAAATTTTTCCAAAAACTATATAAAATCCTAATAATTTTTAGAGGCAAAAGAAATATTCACCATTTTCCATTTTTTTTTATTATGATTTTCTCTATATTGATTAATATAAAAATACTCTATAAAATCTAAATAATTTCTAGAGACAAATACTCTATAAATTTTTCGAGTCTTTTAAATAATATCAAGGTAAAAAATACTCTATATTTTTCCAAAAACTATATCAAATCCTAAATTTTTCAAAGTCTTTTAAATAATATCACCATACATTTTATAGTTACACTTAAAAACCATGGTTACTTAAAATTTTAATGTTTTTACATTTAGATAATATAATAGGAAAGTTTTTCATTTAGATAATAGGTTTTAAGTTCATGAATATTTAATACTGAAAATAGTCTGGAATGATGCAAAGTGACCATCACTAACATCATGTATCATGCGCTACATGTCACTTTTAATAGCTTCAAGGAAAGTCACGCAAGATTTTTATAAAAAAACTGAAACTCTACATAGAAAAGCATAAATGACTTCGCAATAGACAAATGGAATAAGATAGTATAAATAAACCAATATCAGTTGGGCAGTAAGTGGGGACAGAAATATACTTGCATGTGAATGATTGGTCACGCTGGGTCCATAATAAAAGACTCAATAATTTCTAGAGGCAAAAAAAACATTCATCGTTTTCCTTTTTTTTTTATTATGATTTTCTCTATTTTGATTAATATAAAAAATACTCTAAATTGTCAAATTTTTCCAAAAACTATCACATCCTAAATTTTTCGAGTCTTTTAAATAATATCAAGGTAAAAAATACTCTATATTTTTCCAAAAACTATATCAAATCCTAAATTTTTCAAGTCTTTACTTAAAATTTTAATGTTTTTACATTTAGATAATATAATAGGAATGTTTTTCATTTAGATAATAGGTTTTAAGTTCATGAATATTTAATACTAAAAATGGTCCGGAATGATGCAAAGTGATCATCACTAACATCTTGTATCATGCGCTACATGTCACTTTTAATAGCTTCAAGGAAAGTCACGCAAGATTTTTATAAGAAAAACTGAAACTCTACATAGAAAAGCAAAAATGACTTCCCAATAGACAAATGGAAGAAGATAGTATAAATAAACCAATATCAGTTGGGCAGTAAGATTTTTATAAAAAACACTGAAACTCTACATAGAAAAGCATAAATGACTTCCCAATAGACAAATGGAAGAAGATAGTATAAATAAACCAATATCAGTTGGGCAGTAAGTGGGGACAGAAATATACTTGCATGTGAATGATTGGTCACGCCAGGTTTTTTTTCCTGTGAAAGCCAGGTTTTGGATCAATCTATGTATATTATTGTTTGCCAAATCAACAACCAATAGATTCCCATGGATATGTATTTAGTTTCTTTTAAAACCAACTTGACAAGGAAGAAAGTAGACCAATAACCTCACTCGTACTTGTGTAGCAAAAAAATCACATTTTTCATGTTGAACATTTCTGCTCGGAGCCAAAAATGCAATATGATTCGGTGATCATCACATCGGCAAGCTAGATAACCAAATTCTTCGAATCATAACTAATACTAATAAAATGTTACTACAAGCAAAAACTATTTTATAAAAATAGTGCCCTGGATCAAAATGTGGTGAGACAAGATACCCACAATGTGTTCCTACAAGCAAACTGATTTCTAAAAATAACGAGATACCGTATATCTCAATTGGGTGAGACAAGTTCTAGTGTCA
This sequence comes from Larix kaempferi, assembly GCA_027924585.1. Taxonomy (NCBI): domain Eukaryota; kingdom Viridiplantae; phylum Streptophyta; class Pinopsida; order Pinales; family Pinaceae; genus Larix; species Larix kaempferi. Next base: position 7,238,807 of record BSBM01000961.1, on the reverse strand, counting down.
CAAGAGACATTCCTATCCATTAAATCTAGTATGGATAGAATGATTGGATGCCCGTTAGAACAGACTGTTTATACAGACACCTCTAAAAATGAACCCATATTTCCACGTCCTCAAAAGAGCCTGAACCAAGTAAATGTTACTGCATACAGAGCAAATGAACATATTAACATCCAAAATATAAATTCCCCCCACAATAGGGAATAAAACACAATAAAATTCATGCCAAAAAGATTCCCACAAAAGGGAATAAAACACAATAAAATTCATGCCAAAAAGATGTACTATATAACAGTAGTAGGTGAAAAGCTGACATTTACGAAAACAATTACAATTTTATCACTTGGGATTTATTGGACTTCCAAGAGGGTAATCTTATTGACAAATGTAAGTCAGCAAAGAGCAGAGTTCAGTGTATCCAAAATTTAAAAAAAGTGCAAAAGATCCATTAAAAACCCAATGGAGATGGATTGTACGAGAATACCCTCAGCATTCGTATCCAATTAAAAGAGCAGAACAAAATCTCTAACATCAGGAGTTTTATGCATTTCCACGAGTAAATGAACAACCAAATCTAAGGCATGCGCTAACCTCCCCTACTTGCACAAATTTATTTGTTGAATACTAAGCAAAATACCGTTATTCAATGTAAATGCCCAACAAAATTACCCATTATTTCCGATATAGTGTGGTAATCTTGAATAAAATACTAATGTGATCAAACACAATCACAAATTCGAATTCTCCATATGTTTTAAGGAGTTTTTAACAGAAACAAAATTAAATATTAAACTGCTGCTCTAATATTTTTGTGGCTATTGGTAATCCTGGTCACTATTAGTAGATATTGTAAAAGTTTTCAACTACCAAAACAGAGGCATATACTAGCTTACAAAGAGGCTGTAATATGCACAGTGAATAAGGGACACCTATAGCTTCCCTTTTGCACAGTGGAAGTGCTTTAGACTAATTTACCTGCTGCTGATAATTTCCATATGCATAAGGAGCATAACTGTACATATTGGGATCTTGAGGTTGTGGTGCATAACCATAACCTGCATCGTATCCTTGTCCATAACCATAATAAGCCCCATTCCATTGATTTGGATCTGGTTGTTGGGGTTGAACCCACCCTGCAGTCTGCACCTACAACAAAATAGATACTTAATATGAATTGACATCATTATTAAGATTTCCCTTTACAACCAATGCAACAATAAAAACACTTACTTGTTTGTTTGCAGGACTTCGTCCCCAAGAAAGACGAATTGCTTGCTGACCAAGAACTGTACCATGTAGCATTTGTAATGCTTCCTCTGCAGAAGCCCTGTAGATAGAATTATTGTCAAAAATAACATTAAATATAAATTTTAAATAGAAGAAATTCCTAATACACATATTTCTTATACATTTTAATTCAATACACAACCAACTTGAAATTTGAACACTGCCTTAAAAAATTCCAGATGCTACATGAAGGTTACTGTAGCAACACAGGGATAATTTTAAGAACCCATACTTATTTAAAAGTGTATAAACCTTGGCGAATCTTACCAATTCTCAAAATGTCAACTATAAAATATTTGGCGATATTTTTCTAAAATTATTTACATTTCTAAGGATTTTATATAGTTTATATAATATTTTGGCGATATTTAGAGTGAAAAAGTTTACCCCATCAAAATTGGGCGAAATGGGGCTTCAAAAAATGCAAATTGGCGAATCTTCTTTTTGGAAAAAAACATAGAAAAATAGCCCATGGACTAAATTTCGCCCCTAAAATTATCCTTGGTACTAGCAAGCTTATGCATGTTCAGAAAAGGAAGAGTGAAAAGCTACAGTCTAATGATTTGCATTGTAGCCTGAGATACCAAAATATAATATACAAGAAAGCTTGCAATAGAGACTCAAATCTTAATAAGCAATACCTGTTATTAAACTGGACAAATCCACATCGTTTGCCCACTGGTATTTTGACATGTACAAGTTCTCCAAACTGGCCAAATACTTGTCTCAGCATGTCATCCGTCACAGTGGGGTCTAAGCCACCAACAAATATCTGCACCCAAAACACATAGAATAAGAATATAAAAAACAGATTGTTTGAAGAAATGAGAGCATACAAAAAGGCAAACAAAAACAGAGGCACGCACAGTTGTATTATTTGGATCATTATCTGAGGCAACTACTGGAGGAGGAGGAACTGCCACTGCTGCAAACAAAGCACTTGTAATCAATATAGAACATAAAAATAGAAAAAAAAATAACACAATAAATACTAAACAGATGATAAATCTAAATAAATTATCACATAGCCTAAATAATAAATAATGACTAAACATTAAACATAACTAAAATTGATGACAATATGCAATATGCTGAAAGGAGCAATCACACCTGATCTGACGAACTAGTAACCAGGATGCTACATAATAATTAATAACCATCAGTGTCATCGTTGATAACATACAAGACTTCAAACCAGCTGAGGAATAGAATAAACAGCCACCAATGACAAGCAACTTGTGAAAATCTTCTACAAATTGCTAGAGTAAATGATGCATGACAAGAATATTAGGCATGCATAGGGAATGGGGAAGCAAAGCATAAAATGGGCCAAACAATACCAAAATATGGGAAGCCATCTTTTAGTTTCACAAAACCAAAAGCAGGTTGGTGCAAAAGGCTTTTTACCAGACCTGATCTTAGATTAAATTTTAATCTATAAATTTTGCAGTCATTGCTCTACCCAAAGACAAATGGCAAAAGCAAACTAAGTTACTGAATACTCCATGGTAGCTCCTTTTTTGGCTTTATTTCAAAATTTTAAATACATGAATGGCATCTTGAATTTGTATGTCTCCGACTCTCCTGGTGTCTTTCTGTGTATATCATGTGTGTGTCAAAATTTTAAATACATGAATGGCATCTTGAATTTGTATGTCTCCGACTCTCCTGGTGTCTTTCTGTGTATATCATGTGTGTGTGTATTCTGCTGGGCTGTGGTCTAGAAGCAACTTGTTGCTGTAGAAATGACCCACGTTCAAATAAAGGCAGGCTCACAACTGCCCTTCATGAGGTCTCTACCAGTTGTGGCTTGTAGCTAGGGTGACTTTGAAAGGGCATGTGGCCTCTCGGATGTAGCCAGAATTTGTGCCAAGATTGTTCTTGCCTTATTGTAGTGTGCCAATATTGTTCTAGGCCTAGTATCAATAACTATATCATATCAGTCCACCCACCAAATCGAGCTGAAGTGGCCAACAAAAGTGGTTCCCCAACTAATAGAGTGTTGTTCCACTAAGTTTAAAGTTTAAGATGATATTTCTAAAGACTATTAAAGGAATAGAATGTAGAATTTTCTATAATGGAGAAAGATAGTAGGGCATCTTGGATCATTATAAAGATCAATAGGGGGAAAAGATGGTCAGATCAAGGTACCAGCAACGAAAGTCATCTCACCAAGGACCACTTGGAATTCACGGCATCAAGGATGGATCCACTTAAATTTACTCTCACGGTTGCTCCAAGTGTCTCAGTGTCCTATAACTTAACATTTCATGAGTCCAGAAATATACTGTATTTGTCATATCCATTTAAGAGACTTTACATCCATCTCAATATCTGTTTCCATACAACATGGAAAACAAAGTATACTCAAAGTTCAGTTCTGAAATCTAATACTTATTGGAGAGGAAACCCATTATTTGCTGTATGGATGGATCCACTTAAATTTAATCTCACCAAGGACCACTTGGAATTCACGGCATCAAGGATGGATCCACTTAAATTTACTCTCACGGTTGCTCCAAGTGTCTCAGTGTCCTATAACTTAACATATCATGAGTCCAGAAATATACTGTATTTGTCATATCCATTTAAGAGACTTTACATCCATCTCAATATCTGTTTCCATACAACATGGAAAACAAAGTATACTCAAATTTCAGTTCTGAAATCTAATACTTATTGGAGAGGAAACCCATTATTTGCTGTGAAACTTCATAAATGCATTAATTTTGTCGGGACTTGGCCAATTTCTTTCTTTGCCAGGAATCAGAACCGATTCCACTAGCGCCTTACAGAGATATCAAGGTACTTTCCTATCTTCCTGAACTCACACAGCTAGAAAATAATACTACATTCCTCTCCTCTCCCACATAAAGGGCCAGGGTACAGCTACTATACAACACTGCCCAGGGAAAAATCCCTTGCACCAGTTACCTACCCTCTATTACCCATTGCTCCACCCCCCTCTTCAAATGGCCTTTTGGTTTGCTCCAGCTCCATATCCTTTGTATCAGAGATAAACTTGTGATGCTTTCAATACATTACAGCCCACTTTCAATGCACCCAAGAATAATAAAGAGACATAATTGATGGTACATTATTGCTAAATTACAACATGGGCTGAACAAGAACCTTGGAATGAATACATGCAGAGAGGTGTCAACCAGAATCTTAACCATAGGTTGGTTCAGTAACTGCAAAATAGTCAACTGCGTCTATCCCAATTGGTTCTGGGATGGTATTATCCTCCACACCCAGGTTCTATTGACATAAGTGAAATGATGAGCTCATAATGAGAATATTGCTGTAATGGCTTTGAGCACTGTTCTTGACTTGGCCTTGTGACCTGGGATTTACCCTGGGAGCTATCCTCAAAAAGATAGAAAGTGCCCAAGAGGTTTTCCCTGGGAAATTTACCTGGAAAGAAAAGGTAACCAAGGAAAAATCATCAATAACAGAATCGGACCAAGCAGCTCACTGCATTTTGCTCGTATAATTTCTGAGATCCTTATTTGATCATTTTTTCACATTGAAACTTATATCTGCGTCTATCCCAATTGGTTGTGGGATGGTATTATCCTCCACATCAAGGTTCTATTGACATAAGTGAAATGATGAGCTCATAATGAGAATATTGCTGTAATGGCTTTGAGCACTGTTCTTGACTTGGCCTTGTGACCTGTGGGTTTACCCTGGGTGCTATCCTCAAAAAGAGAGAAAGTGCCCAATAGGTTTACCCTGGGAAATTTACCTGGAAAGATAAGGTAACCAAGGAAAAATCATCAATAACAGAATCAGACTAAGCAGCTCACTGCATTTTGCTCGTATAATGTCTGAGATCCTTATTTGCTCATTTTTTCACATTGAAACTTATATCTTTGCACTATATAATTTCCATGCAAGAAAATCCTCACAAATTTGAATTTTGGGTTGGTAGGAATGTAACAGTGCATGAGAACTTGGATATTCTTACACTAAAAAGGTACCACGTTCTTTGGTATGCAAATCAACAGCTATATAAAATCAGGTATATCAAAAATAAAGACTGTAACTCTCCAAAGAGGCCACCAGACAACATAATGTATCAGTAAGATTTACAATGACAAAAAATAACCCAATCTACCTCAAATCACCTAACTTCCTATGAAAGAGCATGTCAAACCTAGAAGTATGCAGTTTTCACATGTTGGGTATCCAGTAGAATTTACACTAATCCAGCTTCATTCTCAACTTGGGAACTTTAATCCTGGAGGTAGATGATTAGATCCAAAGGAATTAATGAATCCCTATAAATGTAACAGTAAAAGTCAGTAATCAACATGAAAGATGCAATGTAAAATATACAATAACTCCATCCATGATCTTTCACTTGATTTATCCAGAATTTGGGAAAAAGCATACCCAATATGCCCATTTTCTTACATCCTGTTTGACAAGTTTGTACTACAAAACATTGCTCATGAACTGTTCCAGATCCTTCTACAGAAGCCAACTGTTTCAATTCAATTTAAACAGGCTAGGTTGTGTGAGTGTGATAGGACAGCCAACAAATAAGTCAGCATCCACTTGGCGAACCTAACTCAGAAAATCCAAAAATAGTCTCAAAGCCTCCCATTTTTCTTACATACTGTTTTGAGCAGTTTGTAATACCAAACATGCTCAAGCACTGTTCCAGATACTTGTACAGAAGACAACGGTTTCAACTCAATTTAAATAAGCTAGGTTGTACAATATAGGACAACCACCACATAAAGATGCCATCCATTTGGCTATCCTTGCACATAGAAAATCCAAAAGTAGTCTCAAAGCCTCCAAACTGTTAATCAATCATTCATGACAACATGACACTTAGGCCTACCACATAAGTCTGCCTACAAGCTGTCTTGAATGTTGAAAATCTTTTGTAAAGAAGTGGAAGATGAAAAAAAGTTGGACCATGAGAAATTGAGGAAACAAAAAGCTTATATCAATTCTATGATAAAACTTCAAAAAATATGAACAGTACACTTTCTATCAGAAATGAAGGAAACAACCATATTAAAACAGGAAATGGAGAAAGTGCCTATATAAACAGGATTTTGGAAAAGGAAAACTAGAAAGGCTGACAACTAATGAATATATAAGAAAAAAAAATGTTTGACGGTAGCATAAAATGCTACAAAAATGTCAAATGAATGACAGAATAGCAGTTCATTACGTAAACAGTAAAACTGACCTAAATGAGGCCACCCACTAAAAGGACGCTTTTTCTGTGCTGAATTTTGTTTCAGGCCCATAACGGAACAAGGCCTCTTGGCATCCTGCTTTGAGACAACATCAGTTTTATAAGCTTTCATAACTTTGATCTCCAATTAAACTTTGCCCAATTTCAAAAAGGAAAGGAAAATAATTGGAAGGAAATGACTTTGCAGATCAACTGAAGCAACCACCGTGGATTCTCTTAAGTAGCTAAAATATAAATGAATACCAAATCTTAGCAATGTTGTCTTGTATAGAACTCACTAGTTTTAAAAACCTGACATCACCTGACCAAATTCTAATGTAATTCAAGAAAGCTCTTAATGGGGTAGAATGAATTCAAACATAGCTGGAATCAGGAACATACAAAAAAAGCAACTGCACCACCAGCCAGCCACTAATTTATGAAGGAAAGTACTCAGTTCATAGACTAGAGCCTAAAGCTACACAGCACGGGGGTAACAAAAAAATAGAACTGATCTCTATCAATGGAAAATATGCATTTCACCAACTACACAACCAATATTTACTATTATAGCATCTGCTACCAGACTAATAAAAAATCCAAATATCAATATATTTATCGATGCAAGCTAACACTTGCAAAACTTACCTTTAGGATATGGTTGCTGAAAACCTGTAGTCTTCTTTGTTGTGGCAGGACCTATTCGCATAGGCCTTGAGGAACAAAACACTCCATTCATCTCTGTCATAGCCCGAACTTGTTCATTCTCATCCCCAAACCTTACAAACCCATATCCTTTTGAACGGCCTGTAACTCTATCAGTAACAACCTTGGCTCCTTTTACAGTTTGGTATCTAGATCGAAATGTCTCTTGCAACAAATAGTCTGTCACATCAGATGACAAATCTCCCACAAATATAGGATAATCAGGTCCCACCTCAGGTCGCTTTTCTCCAATGCCAAATGTTGCCCAGTTCATCCTGTAAAATTGGTCACTGTTGGGCATCTGTGTACCATTGTAATTTTGCAGAAACCTCTCAGCTCCTCCATGGCTTGCAAACTCGACAAAGCCATAACCCTCTGATTGTCCAGTCTGTTTATTGCGAATAATCTTAACAGAAACAACCTGACATGGCCAATATAAATATAATTAGATCTGTTTATCAAAAATGCAAATTATATTCAGAAGGTTTTAAATTAACATGCATTCTTTTTTATACAATGCCTATGATTTATATCAAAACTTTTAGTTGAGATAAGTACAATCCTCAGCTTATATCAATAATATACCCAAATGTACATATGGTTATAGCCTGATTCACATACATATAATGAAAATGTGACAAGGGATAAGCATTGATTTAGAAAAGGCGAATTTCAAAGGTCATCAAAGATAGAAACCTTTTTCCAGAAAGAAATTCCATTCTACTAAGATGTCCAATTTATAGAGATGAAAAAGAATAATCAAATGTTCAAACTAGTAAAGGCAACAGAGCTTCTAGTGTCATACACATCAAAACCCTTGATTGGCAAACAAAGATTTCACAAAACAAAACTCATAGTCTGATTCAATTACTTCCAATTGTAAGATTCTAACAAGACAGATTAAACATAAAGGCCCTGGAATAAAAATACAGACAAAGCACAAAAAATACTTGACAAAACACATTGTCAATATCCATAGTAAACCCTTATCAGTACCCCAACTACCAGAAAAAATTGCCTACGGTAAACATGCTCAATCTGAAGAGCAATGACATCAATCAGAGTCACATTCTAGATACGTTCTGTCATACCCAAATGGCATGAGAATCAGATTAAAAGGAATCTGGCCTCTAAACATAAGTAACTCCATAATTTGTAAAGTGGGACAAGACAAAGAAAAATAAATAAACAGAGAACAAAAGAAGGAAAAGTTGAGCTTTCATCGATTATAACACATCACTACAAATAAGATATAAATTTCATCACAAAACTATGAATTAAACAGAAGCTCATTTCAGTGACCCGTGCAATAATTCCGTAGACATCGAAATCCTCCCAAACCCTTTAACCTTTCCTCACACTACCCTAGACAGGAACCAATCAAAAAAACTTCAAAGCCCTCAAAAACAAACGAACAACTTCAAACTCCTTAACAAACAACAGTAGTATTCACTAGAAGTCAAATGCATTATGTGCAAATGGTTAAATCAAAGCACTTTAAAGTGCATCACTTCCTTAACAATGGGCAATTTACAAGCCAAATAAATAGCAAATTCATTTCAGAATCCCATAAACCCACGAAAATAATGAGAATGTTGACAATGCCCGCAAAATCAATTATCCCTATCCCTAGGCCCAACGCACTTTCAATCGAACAAGAGAAATACATTAAATATAAATGTAATCATGCGTACACACCTCTTGGGTATTACCAAAACAGTTGTGCAGATAAGCCTCATCCATCCAGAACTGCAAATCTCCGACCCAGAGGGTTCTAATATCGTCGGCTGAGGTCGGCTGCTGCGGGTACTGCTGAGCCATAAGCTGCTGTTGGGGATGCTGGGGTTGAGCTTGGGGTTGGTGCTGAGGGGCCCAAAACCCAGCTTGAGGAGGCGGCTGAGGCTGAGGTTGAGGCTGCATCTGCGGCTGCATCATCATCCACTGTTGTTGCTGCTGCTGGGGATCGATCACGGGTGCGGCAACGGGAGGGGGAGGTGCGACACCGGGAGTTGGCTGCATCATTCTTAGATATCTAAAAAGAATCAGGTGGAGAAGGGAAAACAAAACCCTCGAAGCGAAAAAATAAAACCCTCAAAATAGAATATAAAAATAAAAAAACCTGCTAAACTCGTAAGACCAGGGAACAACGAGTTGCAGGAAATCTATGGCAGCTCAACGGATGCGCTGAGAATGTATACAAACAGTGCAAATTTGGATCGAGTATCCACAGAACTAGGGTTTCACTACAATCCGCGCAAGCTCCAGAGAAGGAGCGAAAAAGGAAGTGGAATTGCGTTAAGAGTGAAGATATACGTATATATGATATAAAAATATAAGATGAGTAGGACTGGTTGAAAAAGAATAATAATCTTTCGGTGGTATTAGGGTGTTAAAGTTCGTTTGAGTGGGGAATATAGTGAGCTGGCCAGGGTTTAAAGGAGCTGACTACTCGACCCTAATCTAACCTCGCGGTATGAAAGAGAGATTAACCCTAATTTAACCTCTAAGTGGAAGTGGGAAAGGGTAGAGGGTAGATCTCTTATGTTAGGAGATGTTTAAATGGTTTATGGTTGCTTGGGTTGAGCCACATTTTTTATTAAAATCACAATACATTTATCTAATTTTTTATTAAAATCACAATAAATTTATCTAAATTTTTAGAGGTATGTAAAAAGTTTAAGATAAAAAAAATTATACCTCAATAAATTTGACCCCTTTTGGGGTTTAATATTTTGGACTTAAGATGTATCTATGCTCATTTTAATTTTTTTAGTTTTTGTGTAAATTTTAAAATTGAAGTATAAGTCCTACTAGCACGGTTGGTTTTTGAAGGGTTCTGGTTGTTAGGTGACTCAGTGTTCGAAACTTCGCGGTGGTGGGAAAAGACACCTAAAATCCAACCATGCTAAGGGTTGGTGTGGCCCAAGTCGAGTGCGATCCCCGAGTAACTTTGATGGCTTAGATGCCCCTCGGTCGCGGTTTCTTAGACCACAAGTTAGTCATGCAAATTATGAACACTTTAACAAACAAACAAATAATAATAATAAAATTGAACTGATATTTGTTACCATACAGCTTTATTTAAGTTTTTTTTGTCACATGCGTACATTACGTATGTGACAACTTCCCCCCCATACTAGATTGTAAAGCACCTTGCTACTCTCGGTGCAATCAACGAAAATAAGCTTAAAAGAAGGAAGAAAACATGGAATTTGTAATGTAAAAAATGGTTTGATGAGTTCACATGATGAGCAACTATAGGGTCTTGGTTAAAATCGAGGAGGAGGGTAGGGCAGGGCGGCACGCTAAAAGGTTTATAACTATGGTGGCGATGAGCAGCAAAAGAAGGATTTTGGATTACATTAACGAAAATTAGCTTAAAAGAGGGAAGAACACATGGAATCGTGGTTTGTAAACGGGTTTGAGTTGATGTTGATGAGCAACAACAACGTTCTAGTTAAAATCAATGAAACGAGTTTAAAGGAAGGAAGAACAAGTGGAATTCACGATGTAAAAAAAATGTTTGACGTAATATAAATAGAGAAAGAAAAGTGCCTGGTTAAGGTTGGTTCAATGGAGCTAGGGTTACCATAGTCTAGGTTATGAGGTAGGGTTACGGTAGGTTCAAGTCCAAAGGGTCAAAAGTCATGGAAACTAAGCTTTTGGAATACAATGATGGTGACACCTAGCGGTCACCTACCATTTTTCATACAAATGAAGAGTTATATGAGATCCTCCAGTGTTCGCAAGATTTTAACAAGGAACTTAGGTCGGAACGAATTCCTCACCAAAAAGTAGGGGAGACACACGGCATAGGCTCGGTGGTAGGGAAATCCATTATTGTTCAAACTGATCCTTTGGCAATGAATTCAAGAGTTAATTTCCATGGCAAGTCAGGTGTGGAGCCTTCCCTGGTTTCTCATCCAAGCACTTTTGAAGGTGGTGGTAGCTCGAAGGGGAAAAGGAAATGCATGAAGGCGCGAGTAGATTGGGTGAGTATGGTGTCAGGTTTAGATGTTGGTATGGAGAAGGTGGAGGTGTTGTCTTCCATAACTCTATTGGCAAAGTTCATGGGAATGGTGGTGAACAGAGTTAATCTTATTGGGTGGATGGAGGTTGGCTAGAAGAAGGCAATTGGTTATGTTTTGGTCTTTCATCTTCTAGTGAAAAGGATGGATTTGTTTCGACTCTAGGAAAGAAAGATATTGGAGGTTGTTTGCTCAAGGCCTTGGGGCTCTTCTAGTTTGATGATGCATAAATGGAACCCAAGCTTCGACCCTAGGTCTAAATCCTTCCTAATACAACATGTCTAGTTATTATTTCCAGGCCTTCTTTAGAACCGTGGACGGGGAAGGTTCTCGAAGACATTGATAACTCGATGGGTAAGTTCGTCTTTTTTATGAGCAAATGCTCCTTCAAGAATACAATAAAGTTGCCAAGGTTCTGGTGGAAGTCAATCTTAGTAAAGGTCTGTTGGCAAAGATTGTTGTGACGTGGAAGGCTTGTCTTTGGATTATTAGAAGATCCCATTTTGCTATAATGTTTGCGGGAAGGTTGGTCATTTGATGCAAGATTGTCCTGATGCTTCGCTTTGTTTGTGGGAAAAGAAGAAGAGGATAAAAACATTAGCTAATGAGCCTCTGGAGGAAAAGAAAAAGGGCTCAAAGTTGAAAGCTTGTGGTCTAGATCTAAGAGGACGTCAAGCTCTTCAGCCGATGCAGGGGATAGAAGAGAAAGGTTGTGGAATGGATGGTTCCAAATCGGGTTTGGTTGAGTATCCAATCGTTGAAGATACTGGTAAGACTCAATGTACTATTCTCTCCTCTCTACCGATTGTTTCTGGTTTCAGTGAGAAAGTTGTTATTGTTGGTTAGGAGAAACAAGTTTTAAAAGAGACTTCTTGTAGTCAAGGGGATGGGGAACTTGAGGCGATTTAGAAAGATTTAAACATTTTAGGTCGAGTCTATGGAAGTCCCAAGGGGTCAAAAGAAATTCATTCCCAGTAGGGAGGACATCTTGATCCCCCTTCTCCTCCATATAACCTTCGATCGAAAAAATCAAAGTCTTTGTTGGGAGTAGGGGTTGTGGAAGGTGGATTAGCACTAGTTAGGGAAGTCCCAACTACATTGGGGTGCAAGTCTTTTATTTCTAAAATCAAAGTGAAAGCACCACGTGAGGTGCAACCACGGTGCAACGAGGGAGACAATTGACCATCAATGGGGCACTTGGAGTTGAGAAGTCCTCTGACAAAGTGCATCCATGATTATTTTGTCCTTGAATCTGAGAGGGGTCGGGGGTGCCCCATTGATGGTCAATTGTCATTTAAGTTTAATCACATTTGGTTGATAGAGGAGGGTTTTAGAAATCCCGTGCTTGACAATTGGAGGCCTTTTAACTCTCAGTTGGAGGGTTCCACTACTTCACAATTCAAGGCTAATTTAAATTCAACGAAATGGGTAGCAGCTACATGGGATAAAAATCAAAAGGTAGTCGCGCAGTCAAAGTTGATGGAGATTGAGGATAAGATCTGTAGATTGTTTCAAAATAATTCAGCAAGTGTTTTCTCGTATTATGAATATTCTGACCTAGGTGTTTGGAAGAGTGCAAGGCTTGATTGTTGGTTCAATAAGAAACCACTTGGCGACTAAAAATTTGGGCAATTTGGCTTGAATAGGGCAATGGTAATACTAAGCTCTTTCATAAGTATGCAACTCATAGAAAAGACATTAGTACTATTTGGGAGATGGATTCCCCATAAGGAAATAAGATTATACCTTTTAAGGAAATCTTTGAAGTTGGGTGTACTTACAATGAAAGCCTATTTATGTGAGGAAGCAGAGATTTGTTTCTTGGAACGCAGATCTAATAGACTGATGATAGATGAATTTCCCTAGTCAATTATGGATACCAAGCGCAGCGCATGATCTGGCTACGTGCGTTTGCAGCGTGAGCACACTAGCTGAGTGCTCGTGGGCTCCTCCTGCGAATGCTACCCTTTTGGTGCAGCCATGGATCCTCCCTCACCTTCCCCTGAGGAAAAAAGGCGGATCCTGGATGCCGATTTTCGCTCTCTGGTGGCTTCTACGCCCCCTCTGACCTTGGACTCTTCCGATGCTAGCTTCATCAAGAGAGCGACAGCTCCTCGAATCCAAATCTTCTCGGCAGCTTCAAAACTAAAAGCCCTCGCTCTCAATGAGCGTGGCTTGATTGGACAGTTCACTGGAATCTGGCCTTCACTCAAATCTATGGACGTTAGGATGAATAAGAGTTGGATGCCTCTAATAACCGGGGGTTTGCAGCACTGCTTCTATGGCAAGGGCTTCTTCACCTTTTTGTTCGAAAACAAAGCAGATCGGGATCTGATCTTCCGAAGCGGCCCGTACTTCATGGGCCCTCGCGGCTTGTACTTAAACAAATGGAGTTTATCTTTCAATTCAGAGAAGGATGTGCCCTCCGCGGTTCTAGTCTGGGCAAGGCTTCCCCATTTGCCACTTCATTGTTGGAATGATGAAACCCTACAAGCTATCAACAACTCCCTTGGCAAGTATATTGACAAAGCTAAACCAAAAGGGCCCTTGTTCTCATGCACAAGAATATGTGTGGAAGTAGATCTGCAGAAAGGTCTACCGGAGGAAGTTAATCTATACATGGATGGATGGGAGCACATGCAGAAAGTCAACTACGATCAATTGCCATTTAAATGCAAGAAATGCCACGAATACAGACACTTTGTTAAAAACTGCCCTAAGACGGCTCTAAAAGCCCCGGAAAAAAATACAAGAAGAAGGTTGGCAGCAGATCAAAAGAGGAAGGAAAACAATTCGAGCAGCACACCCACCGAAGGGGCAACAAGCAAGAAATAGCAAAGAAATCACTCAGGAAGTTAGGGAAGACTCAAACAGTAACAAGTTTCAGAATCTGCCACTAGAAGAAGGAGAAATTCCCTTTATTGAAGCAACTTCAGTGGAGAAAGAAAAGGAAGCAATCCCCATTCCAGTCGGCATACCTCCCTCATCCCATAGAGAGGAGTTAATTGGTGAAGACACGGGAAGATCCAACACACCTGGAAGTTCGTGGGTAGATAAGGTAAGAACCAATTTTATTTCGCTCTCTTAGCCTCCGGACAACACGCTCAACACAGAATCCTCAGAGGATCTAGATGTGGTGCAACAACCAAACACCAGAGGAAGGAAATCGCAAAGGTACTACAGAGAATTGGAAGCAAAAAGAGAGATCGAGCTGGGCATACAAAAAAGCCTGGAGGAAATGAAATTGCTCCAGAACAACAAATCTCAAAGCGGTGTTAAACTTAATGGTAGATCTTGAGCAAGATCTCACTCGGTAAAGAAGTAATGAAAGTTGTCTCTTGGAATTGTAGGGGTCTCAGTGGGTTGAACAAAGTTGAAGCAATCAAGGATATGATCAAATCCGAAAAACCTGATCTTATGCTAATCCAAGAGACTAAAATGTCGGACGTGGAGGTCTTGTCTCTCTCACGATCCTTCTGGAAGAAATATAATGGCAAAGCCCTCAGTGCCCAAGGAGCATCAGGGAGAATTGCTACTCTGATCTCTCACATTTTCACATTAATTTCCACCATTGAAAACCATTACTGGCTGCTAACCGAAATACAGGAGAAAAGTAGTAACAATCTCATCTACATTTGCAATGTCCACGGTCCCACTCATTACAAGGACGAGACCAAGTTCTGGGATGATCTCATCAACCTAAAAGAGGATATGAGAGGAAAAAATCTCATAGTGGCTGGAGATTTTAATGCAACAAAATCACAACAGGAGAAGCGCGGAGGCAGCATAGTTCGCGATCCATTCAGAGAAAAGCTACAAGACCCTTTTTGCAGAGTTGGATCTGATGGATATACCATTAAGAAATGAAAAATACACGTGGAACAATAGAAGATGTGGAGTTGGACACATCGCAGCCAAGCTGGATCAGTTTCTGGTAAGCTCTTCATTTTTTAACTGTGATCTCATAGCATGTTCGCAAGCCATTTCCTCCGTGGCTTCTGATCACAAGCCTATAGTCTTATCCCTCACCTCTCATGAAAACTGCGGCCCCATTCCATTTCGTTTTAACTCTCTTTGGCTCCAGGAACCAGGTTTCTATGACATTGTCTAATCAGCGTGGAACTCTAGCGTAATTGGATCTCCTAGCTTTGTTTCAGAATCCAAGTTAAGAGCAGTCAAAACTGCGTTGAAAAGATGGGCAAAAACTTCATATAAAGACGCCAGTCGAATTAAAACAGAGCTATATTCGGAATTGGCCATTCTTCAACGCAGATTGGAGGTAGAGGAGATGACGCCTTCCCCCCTTAGCCACAAAAAAGACTTAAATTTGAAAATCCTTCCAGCAGCCAAGAAAGAAGAAAATATATGGAGAGTCGAGTCCAGACAGATGTGGCTCAAGGGAGGTGACAACACTAATTACTTTCACAAGCAAGCTAAGGTTCGCCGCAGTCGGAATACTATTAAGGAGCTGAAGAATCAAATTGGCTAGAAGATAAGCGGGCAAGAGGATTTGAAGCTCCATATCTTCAACCATTTCAGCGAACTCTTAAATGACAGTGGAGAAACAGATCCGGAAGCACAAGCGGATCTTCTTTCTGGCATTCCTACTCTTGTCTCGGACAATGAAAACATAGAGCTTTCCAAGCCGATCTTAGAACATGAAATTGTAAACGCCATTTGGTCCCTCCATGTTGATAAAGCGCCAGGTCCAAATGGGTTTACCATCAATTTTTACAGGGAAGCGTCGGAGATAATCAAAGAGGATGTGAAACGTATGCTCGATTGGACCAGGAAAAAAGATAAAATAGGAGGGGCCACCGATTCCTCCTTTCTCGCCTTAATTCCTAAAAGAGAATACCCCAAGCTCCATCAATCGCTTTCGTCCGATCTCTCTTTGCAACACTTCTTACAAAATTCTATCAAAGATTCTTGCAACCAGAATGAAAAAATTCATGCGACAACTCATCTCAAAATCTCAGGGGGGTTTCATTGCCGGTCGCCAAATCCTTGATAATATCATTATTGTTCAAGAGGCAATACACTCTAGCATCGAAAAAAGGCATCAAGGCATGGCAATTAAGCTTGATATGGCTAATGCATTCCACAGAGTAAATCACCACTTTCTCTTCGAAATAATGTCCAAGTTTGGATTCTCAAGAAGATTTGTTTGTTGGGTCAAAGTGTGTATAAGTAGCCCCTGGATAGCCCCCCTGGTTAATGGAAAGTCCATGAACTTTTTCCAAGTCTCGAGAGGACTGCGCCAAGGGTGTCCAATGTCTCCTTTCCTATATATTTTAGTTGTTGAGTCGATGAGCAGGAAACTCCATCTCTTGCAAGAAATGGAGGAACTAAGAGATCTCAAAATAGTCAGAGGAGTTAAACCTGTCAACCTCGCTCAATTCGCAGATGACACTATCTTACTTGGGGGAGCCTCATTTATCATAGCGGACAGATTCAACAAAGTTCTCTCTACTTTCCTTTCAGATTCCGATGGAGAAAATTAATACAATCAAGTCCAAGGTATAAGGCTGGAATTGCAATCCATGGGTGCTAGCAAACATTGTAAGAACCTTTAGTTTCGAAGGAATCGCAGATTGGAATTCCTTTAACTATCTCAGTATTCTTATTTTTAAAGGGAAAAAAAGAGTTGCGGATTAGAAAGGCTTGATAGAAAAAATAAAAAATAAAATAAATTATTTGGGATCCCAATGGCTTAATCCTGCTGGCAGACTGGTCCTTACAAACTCCATCCTCTCTGCGTATCCCCTTTACACTTGTTCAATCTCCCTAGCCCCCAAAACGGTCACGAAGGAGATCACTAAAGGGATCAGGAAATTCTTATGGCAAGGAAAGAGGTCCAATAATTCTAAAAAGTTTCACCTGATCAATTGGGACATAGTATGCAGATCCAAATTGTATGGCGGCGTAGGGATCAAAGACCCAGTGAAAATGAACCTCGCTCTTGGTGCTAAAATTCTGTGAAGAGTCATTTCTTGAAAGAAGGCGTGGTGGAAAGAAATCCTCCACAAAAAATATATGTCTGGCAGCAGAAGACGATGTGTGGAAAATATTGACCAAGGTAGAAGAGCCTCCTCCATATGGAATCTATGTAAGAGGGCAGCCTTCATTATTAAAAGCAGTCTATTTTGGATCCCTGGTAATGGAAAGCAAGTCATTTTCTGGAAAGATAACATAGGTGCAAATTCTCCTAGAAATTTCCTGCACGAATTTCATGATTTAAAAGAATGGATGGATCAAGCCAACATCCATACATTGTTCGATCTGTCCTCATGGTCCAATAGGGGAAGATGTGAGGGATGGATTGATTTGAATCTTCCGAAGCACCTTTTGAATGACTACAATGATCTTCTGTCATTATTTCATGGCTCTCTTCCCATTCATCAAAATATGAGGGACAAACGTGGATGGGGTAAATCTGGGACTTACTCTGTTAAAGAGGGTTACAGCTACATAGATGCTATCAACAATCAGCGCACCAAGGAGACTAAGTGGAACAACGCTTGGGGAACGGAGGGTATCCCAAATATAAACGTTTTCTCTTGGACCCTTGCTCACAAAAAAAACTTTGATTATTGAGAACCTCAGAAAAAGGGGAATCGAAGGTCCAGCCATATGCATTTTATGCAAGGAAGCTAATGAAATGATTGACCATCTCTTTCTAGAGTGCAAATTCTCTCTGGAGGTTTGGCACCGTGCTTTCCGGGAAATTCAACCAAACCTGATCCTTCCAACAAATGGGAATGATTTGTTTGCATGCTGGCATGATTACTATCATTGTCATTGTCTAGGAAGTTGGATTTAAAAATAGCTTGGGTCGCTTTTCCCAAATTTATTTGTTGGAAGTTATGGACTACCAGGAATAATGAAATCTTTGAAGACATTAGGGCCACACCAGGAAAAGTCCTATCTTCTGCAAAAGCACTCTGGATCAACTCTCTATCCTCGAGAGGTATGAAAAATATTAGTAAAGAGCCCTTAAATGTGGAAGAAAAAATATGGGTGGTAGATCTCCTGACCTCCACCCACTCCTCTCTCTCGGTTCATCCCCCCATGAAGCAGATCTCCTAGAATTGGAACATCATAAAGAAACTGGAGGAGCTTCAACTATGGATCAAGACAAATGGCTGTCACACGCTGTTGTTTGACGAAGCTTCGAAAGGTAACCTCAGGCGGGTAGGTGCGGGAGGAGTCCTCCTCGATCCTGAGGGAAATAAGGTGAAAGACTTTGCATGGGGAATTAGAAGGAGAAGCAACAACGATGCGGAGTGGCTCGCTTTGATCAAAGGAATGGAAATCGCAAGAAAAGAAGAAATCAAGGATCTAGTGGCCCTGGGAGACTCAATGCTAGTAGTTTGGGAAGCCATAAATTTGGCCAAAAATCGCAAAGAACCTGTCTCCAAGCTTCAACATATTTTCAATTACATGGTCAAATATTTCAACTTCATCAACTTCCTTCATGTCTTGAGGAACAATAACCATCAAGCAGATCTCATGGCAAATAAAGGTGCAGGTATGCACTGTGGAATCTCGACCAGTAATGGTCAAGATCTTGGCATCAATTGGGTGTCATGACCCTCCTGGTTTGACGATGGTTACACTTTCTTCACTTACTCCTGGGAATGGCTTCACTCAGTGGGTGGCAGAAGTAGTGTTAAGATTTGGGCATCTCCACGCTACAATTGTTGATATGAGCATTTCCACGCTGCATTGGAATATAAATCTCAAGCGCCGGATAGGAAACAACTCCACCAATTGGGTCGTTCAAGGGGAGATAACAAGAGTTGAGAAGGTCAGTAATGAATTGATGTTGGGTAGAGGATGCATCTCAGTGGCAATAATGAAAGCTGAAATTGAGCTTCAGACTACTCGATGCGTTGAAACTATGCAAAAATTGGGCGTAGCCAGCTGGTGAATGAACGGTTCAGAATTCAATTATCCCCATCCCGATCATGGAAGGTATTGGAAGCTCCATCAATTGCTCCAAAAATACTTTCTCTTCAACCTATTTCCATTATCAGATAACGTTTGTTGTAGTTCGCTATAGTTCTAGCATGGCGAAGGAGTATTTTGGTTTCAAGTTAATTTGAGTACGACAATCCCAGCTTAGAGGAGTATTGCAGTGCATAAGAAGATTGAATTAAGGCAAGACTGAAAGATCATAGCAGAGTATTGTGTGCTGTTCATCAGTTTATGTGTAGATCGAAGTTTAGGTTATGTGTTGTTCTTCATAGACTGGAAAGAGCAGAGCTAGGTTTCATGGCAGCTCTCAGCTTCAGGGACCAGTCTTCCCATTCAAATTGTAACCTTGTTCCTCTTTTTTTTTTTTTTATAAAAGCTATTTATCCGTTATTGTTAAAAAAAAAACAATGAAAGCCTCTTTAGGGATCTTGAAGAAAGCCACATTGTGGATCAATATTCAATTTTTTCTGAGAATCTTTGATCCTCTAGCTAATGATATGGTGGGGGATCTTATCTCAAAAGGAGAACTAAAAGAGGTGCTCACAAGTTTTAAGTTGTCCAAAATCCTAGTGTTGGGTAGGTGGATCGTAGAGTTCTACCTTGGTTTTTTTTTAACATGAGAGATGTTGAGGGTAGTAGAGGAGTTTAGGGTTTTAGGGAGGATCTTAGAGGCTCTTGATGTTACTTTCTTGACTCTCATTCCTAAAAAGACAAACCGCTCTTAATTCGTTCATTGACTTTAGACCTATTTCTCTTTGTAAATTTCTATACAAAGTGATAGCAAATATACTAGCTAATAGATTGAAGAATGTGTTATAGGAATGTATTTCATAATAACATTTTGGGTTTTTGTTCAATAGACAAATCTTGGATGCAGTCGGATCAACCTAAGAAGGATTGCATTCAATCAAGGTGAAAAATTAAGCAACGGTGGCTATGAAATCGGTTTTAGTGAAAGCTTGTGATAAGGTTAGTCAGACTTACCTTCATTTTGTGTTGTTGCAAATAGGGTTGAATCTAGAAATATTAAATTGGATTATGGGGTGAGTTACTTTGGAAAATTTTATTGTCCTTATTAATGGTTCTCCTTCCTACTTCTTCAAGGCTTCGTGTGGATTGCAGCAAGGATGCTTGCTCTCTCCATTTATGTTTCTTTTATTTACAGAGGGATTGGGCAAACTACTTATCTCAACTAGGGATGAAGGAAGGTTGAAGGGTATTGTGGTGGCATAGATGGTAGGAGTGACCCACATTCTATTTGTAGATGACATATTATTCTTTGGTGAAGGATTAGTAAGAGAAGGGAGGATCATTAAACAAACTCTTGATTTGTTCTACTCAACTAAAAGGATAAATATTATTCAGGAGAAATTTCTCGTGTTTTGTAAGATTGGATTTGGAGGTGGAAGCTTAGTTCCTTCAACTCATTTCCTTTCGTATGGAGTCAGTTTATTGTGGGATGACGTACTTGGGTTATTTTATAAAACCAAACGATTATAGGGTAGTTGATTGGATGCAGTTGGTACAAAAGGTTGAAGGTAGGTTAGTCATGGTTAAAGTTATTTTTTAAGAGTGTTTTTATTGGCTTTCTTTGGCTTATGTGCCAAAAAAAATATTGGACCTGCTTAGAATAAAGTGCTTCAGTTTTTTATGGTCTGGAAGGAAACATAAGGGATGTATTCCTCTAGTAAATGGAGTTCTATAGCCAAATCGAAAAAAGGAGGTGGATGGGGTTTGAAGAATATATACTTGTTTGGTAAAGCTATAGCGTCCAAAAGCCTTTGGTAGATTTTTATTTTCTAATGGTCCATGGGGAAAGATTATGAAATTGAAGCATCTCAATTCTTGCTCAGTTTAGTAGTGGATTTCGATTAAGCCGAAGTCATTTAGGAATGCCTCGAATATCTAGAAGAATTTGGTCAATGCCTTCACTATACTTGGGATGTGGGTAAAGTGAACGATTGGCAAGGGTGATCATGTGCTTTTAAGAGAGGATCCATGGGTAGGGGTATTGGATTCTTATTGATTGTCACAAGACCCGAGACAACATTTAAGGGACAAAGGCTTATTTGTGTTAGTTAAATTTCATGCAGGTCAATTCCAGTCATGTGTTATATCAAAAAAATAACATAATAATATTAAATAATAACATAATAAAATATATATAATAACAACAATATATTAATATTAATAAATGATAATTAAAATAATAGTAATTACCAAAGGTTATTACTCTTACCTTATACCCTTCAAGTTAACAATATATATATATGTGCCTTTATACATTTGTAAAGCATCATATCTTTTTTTCAATAAATATTATTACTATCTTTTATGGAGCATCTATCTTATTTGCGTTGGAAGTTTCTGTAAGAAACAATTTTATTGTTTCATTGGTATCAAATCCCCTTCTTGGGCTTTCCAATGATATTGGCTTTTGGCCAAATAATCATTTCGAGAATTTCTCTAAACTTGGTCTTTGACCATAAACTGGATTTTGGCCAAATTCAATTTTCATAGTTTATGTTGCATATTCCGATGAAAAAAACATATACTCAAAAATACTCCACTCATTACAAGTCCGAAGAGAAGCATAAGTCAAGAACTGCAGAGAACAATATCCAGATCAAGAAACAACCCAATACTAATTACAGCCTCTCATATTGATAGCCACGCACAGTGAAGTTAAAATCATGAGGAGCAACCACTGAAAATCACTTTTTTTCCACAACTCTATTCCTCACGCGGCCTTCTCCCTTCACCTTCCTATGTGTCACTCCCCCACAACTCCACGCCATTCCTTGCTCATCCACTCCTACACCCAATCACCACCACCTCCAACCCAAGCAACGCCATCCTCGCGCTTCCTTTTTTCTCTACCACTCGTTCCTCCCTTCGCACATGCAACATCTAAACCTCTCCAACCCTATCCTCTACTTCCATCGTCGACACCCCCATCTGTCTGCGCCTCCACCTCACTCACCTATTTTTCCTTCCATATCTCTTTAGCCTCCATCCCACTCACACATCCGCAGCCTGCAACGCGCTAATTCCTCCCATGACCTGCTCCTGCGTCCTCCCCATCGCTTACCATCGTCACGACCTCATCACGCACCCTTCGCTTCCACACCAGCCTCAACTCCTTCACGCGCCCGCTACGTCCATCCATACAAACCCTTCCACCTCCATCCTACCTTCCATCACACCTCCCTTCATCCTCTTCACCACCACTGCTCCTCCTTTCCTCCCCATGGATCTCTACCTCCATCTCGTACCACTCAATTTCAGCAGCCGCTCCATGTAAGCCCTACACCACCAAAAAAAAAACCTTAAGAAAAAAAAATTAAAATAAAATAAAATACTATTATTACTATACAAAATTGTTTTATTAAGGAGCTTTATAATAATAATACATATTATTATTATATTTTAATACCCTAAATCAATTTAAAAAAGAAGAATAAGACCATTTTGTCTCAATAAGAAGACCATTTATCACTGAAAAAGTCAAAAGAAGCTATCTATCGCTAAATAAGTAACAAATAGAAGTCATTGAAGCCATTTGCATGGAAGTGAGAGGTTAATTATGGATTCCATGTACAAGTCCAAATTTTGGACTAACTGCCCTCATTACGAATTAGAATTCGAGTATGTGTCAGTTTTTAAAAATAACAATCGCCCATGTTCGATTTGTAGCAAAGATTTTATTATGAAAGAAAATCAAGGTCAGTCACAATTGCAATCACAAATACGGAAATCGGAAGGCGAGGTTGGGTACTACAAGGAAAGTAATGAAAAACTACAGTTTGAAAATGATAAAGAGAAGTATTTTAATAGTTTAATAAGGTCAAAAAATTCGAAATTGAAAGATCGTATTCGGGAGTCCATCGCACAAATTAAAGAATTTGAAACCGCAAAAAACAAAACTGACAAGGACATACAAGATGAGATGAAGAGATCTCTCGTCTAAGAGATCATAATAAAAAATTGCTGCTTCAAATCAAGAAGACGAAGGATAAAACACAGTGCAATAAAATGTTGGAAAAAGAGATTCAGGATCTTCAACAAAAATTATCAAGGAAAGACGAAGAAAATTCATCCTTGACAAAGGTTAATGAGGAATTTCCAGAGAAAATAGAAACGATAAAAGAAAGAGAGCAAGAGAATCAAGATGCTAAAAATGCAGTCGACAAGTCGAATTATAAGGAAGAACTCTTACGATTAAGAAGACACAATCAAGATTTACTCATACAAATTAGAAAACTAAAGCATGATAAGAAATCGCTACAAGAAAAGTTAGATCGCAAGGGATCATTAACTGATAAGGAAACGATGACTGACACAATAGAGAAGTCATCAAAGGATCAAATTCAAACATCAAAAAAGGGAAGCAATACAAAGCTCATCAATGCTCACATTCAAAAGAACGATCATATTGTCACATCGCCACAAACACAAAAAAATAGATGGGTCAAAGGAACAATCACAAAAGATTAAGATGTCTTATTATCATCCAAATCATAAGAATCGATGTGACCAGCGACAAAGTCAAAATAGTGGTGATTTCAAAACAGAATGGAGACAAAATAAACAAACTAAGTGGAAGCAGAAAACGAGAAGTTCTATTCATCAAATCGGTCAACAAACAACTCCAATGAAGATAGATCTCGGATGGACCACTTCACATACAATGTGACATTTTTTCTTAGGAATTCGTAGCTCATATCGACTCGTTTCATCAAGTGTCACAGCTATCAACATAAAAGATGATGAGAAAGCCGTACGAGCAAGAACAAAGGATAAAAGTCTTCCATAATCATGCTTTGAAGACAAAGCAGAAGAAGGCAATGTTATATAAAAAAATATAACGCAATAATATTAAATAATAACATAATAAAATATATATAATAACAACAATATATTAATATTAATAAATGATAATTAAAATAATATTAATTACCAAAGGTTATAACTCTTACAAAGAGTCACCTTATGCCCTTCGAGCAAATATATATATACGGGCCTTTATACATTTGTAAAGCATCATATCTTTTTTTTCAAGAAATATTATTACTATCTTTTATGGAGCATTTGTCTTATTTGTGTTGGAAGTTTATGTAAGAAACAATTTTATTGTTTCATCATGTATATTTGAGATCAATTTGGGTCTGGATGGCAACATGACACAAGAATGGAGGAATTTTATTCAAGTTTTAGAACATAATGTTATTATCATGTATGAGGAAGATAACCAATTGGTCTTGTCTTGGAATAAGTCGGCATATATATTAATAACTAAATTGGGTTATGAAGCATCGATGGTCTCAGATGAGGCAAAAGAGGGCAAGTGGTGATGGTTAGCTTTATGGAAGTGGAAAGGTCCTTTAAAGGCTCGTGTTTTTGTTTGGATAGTGATGGAAAATAAAGTTTTGACCTAGGACAATGGTCAAAAGCATGGTTGGCAAGGCCCAAATAGGTGTGCGGTGTGTGAGGTAGATGAGGAATCAATGAATCATCTCTTTATCTCTTGCTCGTTTGTTTTTCAAGTGTGGAATAAGGTTCTTCAATTGTTAAATTTCCCAGGAGTTTGGAGTGATGGTGATCTAGAGCGGTGTATGCATTTATGGGTTCAAGATCGGAGGGTAAAGTGCATTATTGAGTTCCCTCACATGTGATTTGAGGACTATGGTTGAATAGAAATATGTTGATATTTGAAGGGATTAAATGCAACTTGGGTTCGTTGCTCACAAGCTAAGGTTGCCTTATGCATAAAAAACTAAGGACGAGGCATAAGTTGTAGTCAAGGTTCAAAGGCGACCTTGTTTAACTCTAATTATCTAGGGTGTTCTTTTTATGGAGCAAGTCAGGGGTATCACTGTGGAGTAGGTATAGTTTTTCATTTCAGTCAAGATCTTGTTTATTTGATAAAGTTAGGAGCAGCCCGAGGCACCAATACGAGGGAAAAACTGGTCGTGCTTTGGGTTGCTCTATTCTTCACAAGAGAAAAAGAGATTCATTAATTATCGGTTGTGGGGGATTTTATAACAATCATCGACTGGTTTAAAGGTGTCACACATTTTGATAGTTTGGTTTTGCCTCCTTGACAACAACATATTCGGGAATTCCAGGAAGCTTTTGATGAGATCTCTATTATAAATGTAAATCACGAGTTCAACCAATAGGCGGATGTTCTCTTTAACAATGTTGTTCTTATTAATGAAGGGATATTGAAATGCAGAGAAGTTCGAAGAGATGAATCACTTCCGGAAATAGAGACTTTGTTGCTTTAATGAGAAGTCTTTGAGTGGGGTCTTTTGTGAAGCTTGTGTTTTTGGTTAATGTTGGTGGGGAGACATAGCTTAAACGCATTAAAAGATTTTGATCTGTAGTTTTGGGAGGGAAAGTTTTTTAGTAATGTTTGGATAACTATATGAAGTTTATGCAGGAGCTCTCTTGAGCTGATCGATAAATGTATATTTTGATTTCCTATGGAAATAGAAAATATACGATTTTTTTTCTTGATAAAAAAAAGAGAAAGAAAAGTGTCGAGTGGATGCAAAGGATCTAAAAGGTCATGTACACAAGTCTGCTACGAGAAGAAGAATGGACAAAAAACAAGAACGCAAAGCCACTTGAAGCTTAATATTCCATGGCATGAAAAGCAAGTAATGGCGCAACTAAGATTGAATGCCCATGGATTGAGATTTGAGATGGAAATATGGGAACAACCCAAGGAACCATGGGAGGAAATACTATGTCGAATATGTGGAAAGGTGGATATGGAAACCGAGAAGCATTTTCTACCAAGTTGCGCAGCAAGCCAAAAAATAAAGGTGAAATAAGACATGCACATCAATCAATGGGAAACAACATTTTAAAAGGAGTCAGTGGGGTGTACAAAAATGGTGGTTGTCATAGTGATGTAGGCAGGAAGCAAGGTGGTGAAAGTAGAGTTGATAGGGAAATCAATCATTGATGTGAGGTAAGGGAAATCAAAGCTAGATAAGTAGACTAGGGCCATGAATTAGCTCTTACTAGTACATCATTATCTTTTTTATTGTAATATTTTGCTTTAATCTCTTTAAAAATGATGCATGGGATGTAAAAAAATTTGTCTTGCATGGCAATGTCATGGACAGTTCAATAAAAACTATATACCACACCATTGGTTCAGGACCAACATGGACCTATATAAAGTGAGGATTGTCACACATCTCTCTTGAGATTGTATATACATATATTGTGTGCAAGAATACTATAAGCAATTAGATAAATGTAGACACGACGTGCATAAATGTTGAACTTATTAGTAATGGTGTAATGTTGTGTCTTTAAATATAAATAATAGGAGTCCATTAGGTTGTGATTAAGACAAGCTGTTGTCGAATTAATGAGCCAGGTTTAAACTCTGACAAACAAAGAGCCCTCGATTGTAAGTTAGTTGAGATGGATAGCTATGAGGGTTAACTCAAGTAGCCACGAGACAAACATGAGTTCTCTCCCCAAACCTGGGAGGTCATGGGTTTGACTCTCTTAATCCCTTTGGGGTGAGGTCAAGTTTGATACAATATTTTTTCTTATTGACTTCCACTTGTCATGATGCACCTAGCACGCTTAACTCCACCTAGGAGTGAGTGCAACTAACAACATTCCAACTATAATAATTTGGCTAAGAAGTAACAAGTGAGGAGTATCTATTATGTTAAAGATATTTAAGACTTGCATCTAACCCCAATCGTTATCATAAATATTAATATACAACTAACATGAATACAAGCATCTCATTGAAGATACTTGAACTTTAATAGTTGTTTTGACATCACCCCATTTTCATCAACTTAATAAACCATAAAACATTTAAAATTTGAACGATATCTATATAAAAACACATATATATAATATTTAATTGCAATTATGTTTACATAAAAATTCAAAAATAAATTTAATAACAGTCGTTGTATAAAACCATGGAAGAAAACTCGCATACATATTGGGTGGTAAACCTCAATGTAATGCAAGTGGAGAATTGAATTGAAATTTAAAATTTATTATAAAAATATATTCATAATTATGGAGAGGAACCATGTACCCATTAAATAATAAAAAATCAAAACATACAACTTATAAAGAAAAAAAATCCACTATGAAAATATATTTTAGTATTTAAAATTGTTTTTAGATTATATTGAACGTTTTATTTGGGTGGTAACGAAAAATCCAATAACATTTAATTCCATAGATGTTCATTGGTGGGAAATTACAAGGAAAGAAAATCCACTATGAAAATCTCTTTGGATAATATTGAACAATTCAATTATCTTTTGGAAGGATAGTATTGAACAATCTGATAGCACGTCAAATCATGTAACATTAATGTTTGTTGGAACTACCATCATCGAGTCTCTTTAGTGTATATGAGTACATGTAACATATCTTGATTGTGAGGCTACCTTTTTATTATAGATTATTGTGAGATATTTCACTTTAGTAACAATCAATTCGGGCTATTGATAATCTTTGGAGCATCTTTTAATTTTTGGTCTTTAATTTTATTTAAATTATCTGATCTTCTATTCTTGTTATTATTATTTATCTTCATTTAAGTAGCGTTATTTATATATTAGTAAAATATATATATTTATTGATTTTTATGGTGGAAAAAATATTTTATTAGTTTTTCATTTTATTATTTAATGTTTATCAGGGATATTGTTGGTTTATCACATTTAAGGAGGTGATTGTCGGGCTTGATATTGAGACTTCGATTTCACCACATCCCCTATTAGTGGGGAGAGAAGGTTTGTCCAGCACGACATTGAAGGCCTCTTCTTCAATTGATGGTAATCTGATGATACTTCGGAAAAGCCCCCTATGTTTTCAGATAAGGTATCGAATAAACCAGAGGTCTCTCCTATTACCTCTATTCGATGCCAAAATGTCAATCTTTGGAAGAAGAAAGGGGGGAAAGATGGTTCAAAACGCGGTTTCATTGAGTCAGGGATTGAATATGTTCATATCTCTGCTCGCTTAGATGGATGTGCTTCAAATATTAGTCGTAATAGTGATGTTTGTTCTCATGGGGCCCTTAGAGCATCTATGCCCCTTAGAGCATCTATGCCCACTGGCACTGTTCCTAAATGGTTGCATCATCTTACAACATAAGAGGAGTTGGGGGTGCTCCCAAGATAGCATCCTACCCTAGAGTGGGGGTTCCTACATGATTGCATCATCTTATAGCATCCTACCCTAGGATATTTGAGATCGAGTACATGGGTATGGTAGCCACTAGCCACATACGACATCTATAGAGAAGCTTTTGCATACATCCCAAGAAAAGTTGAGTCTTTGAAAAGACCAGAGATAAATGAAGTAATTCCAGTTAAAAATGAATTAAATTCAAGTCCACACCAATAAATGAAGTAATTTTTAGTCCACTCTCTATTTGGATGTAGGGAAGGCCATCCATAAGATTGGTCTTTCGCCATGACAAGGGCAGATGCCCACTTTCGCTTATTCAAGAAATACAATTACCAAGGATTCGGCTTGCTTGATGTTAGGAGAGCAAGGATTAAGATAACAAATCATTCCCATAGTATTTATTAATAGGGAGAGGCTTTTAGGGCTTGTTATCCCTTAACAATGGTTAACTAATGGATGTGGGAGGAGTATAACAACTCAATAAAAAACACTTAACCTATTAACTTCAAGTATTGGTTGCAATTTAAGATACTTGTTGTTATCCCTAACTATTTTCAAGATATCATATATTGCATCAAATATAATGAGGAGGAGATGCATGACATCATGAGTTGTCAATGAATGTTTTTTCACTTACTTATTCAAGTCTAGGCAACCTAAACTTTTACTTTTTACAATAAATTTAGAACTAAATGTTGCACACAAGGTTGTATATTACTTGGTCATATGCAAAAGTGATTTTTTTCTCATACCAAAGGTAAGGGAGGGTTATCCATACTTATTTCACTACAACTTGTAGGGGTGGTAGTGGATTGTGGCACAAACCCCTCTCAATGCTTTATTTTGTTTTTTCTTAATTAGATGGCTATATTTTTGGATTTTATAATATTAGGCATTGAATGATTTGACGAAAGGGAGAAGGGCTCATTCTGGCTAGTAAACGAGCTCCTATATGCCTCCTATCTCTCTTTTAGGGAATTTGATATGGTTGAGAACTATAAGGATAAGGAGGCACCTTACCAACCAAAATCACATGTGTAGAGAAGAAGACCAAGTTCACCCTAGAATATGGACATGGATTGTATGATTTGAATAGATATTTCCACCATGTCTCCTCGAATCTATGGTTCACTTGGAATCATTTTGCAAAGGGTAGGAGAACATTATTTAAATAATTGAGAAAACAATCATTTCAAAGAAAAACCCATTCATTTTGAGGTTTTAGGGAGTCATGCTATGTACATGAATGGAACAACCACATTGTCAAACCAGTAAAATATTCGGTTCAAACTCTTATGGGGGTGTAGAAATGTGGATTCTTATAACCATATATATCATGAACACCTCATAGTTGAAAAGTATGCCACTGTATAGCATGTATTTAGACTATTTGGAATCTTCTCCCATGAAATCATGGGAACATGGGTTGGATCACCTACTATAATGATACCACTTCTCTCATAATGATCTTTATGAGATGGTATGGGATGGAAATTATTATGATCCACCAAAACTACAATCAAGTTGTTACAAAAGAAATGAGGAGGTTGTTTGTGCCCATGTGAATTATATAAGGTGATATGGGATATAGTTGGGCTATATTTTCTCTAAGTATATAAAAAGTAAATTTATCCAAAAGAAATGGTATAGACATCAATCAAGGGTTTATCAAATTCATTCCTAAAGGGGATGACCTGGACTAATATTACAACTAACTATAGACCTATTTCCCCACTTAAAATATCATATAGTTCATTATCCAAGACCCTGGAATTATTCTTGAAACATATTCTTCTTACTATTGTGTGACCAAAGTAAACATGCTTCATCTAAGGGAAATATATTATACTTAATATGATCGCAATTTGGGAATGTGTGGAGTGGGATTCAACCTAAAGAGTGGATTCCCTATTTAATTTGGGAATGCATACGATAGGGTAGGAACAACTATCTTAAGGTGTATTAGATATACATTGTTCTCTTATAAACAAATTTGTTGAGAACCAAAGGTTGTTTGGTTTTGCGACAATAAATTTAAGTTTTCTTGGTAATGAATATCTTTAAGGTTTGTAACTTTATAATAATATGAACCTCTTATATTGATGGTGTAGGTGCATTATCCACTTGAATTTGCGAATCTATGAGCTAGCTGCTAGGATGTGGCAATTCTACACTTCTCCTATAAAATTAACACTATTCCAATATGACAAACTCTATCATTTGTAAATCTTTTAACATAGTATGTATTTGATCTTGCATAAGAATTTTGGAAATGTGGCACAAAATGTTTTCTTTTGTTTCAGGTTAATGTCAAGTTACTGTTGCTTGTTGTCTTCAATAAATATCTACGACCTATATCTATGTATATTGATGAATTTTCCCCTCAGTGGAGAGCACTTAACAACTCACCAATGAAGATGAAAGAAGTGGTATCTATCTTCAATATATGTAGGGGATACATGGGATAAGCACATTCATTTTTGCAATAAGCAATCATCGAGGCTATATTATGTGTCTAAATTATGGAAATACATTGTTTGAATACTTTGGAACATATTTGTTCAAATACACAGATATATCAAATGCTTTTTAAAATTTATTGCCTTAATGACATTGTCGTTATACTCTCTATTAGTTGATATTGGCTTATAAGAATGGTTGGTAAGGTGTTCAGTAGAGATACAAAATGTTTATGGTTGCTCTTGTTTTGAGGATAGATATACCCCACAAAGTTTTCTAGTGCCATTTTGAGGTTGGATTTTAGGTCAGAGTTGTGAAACCTCTGATCACTTTCTGAAATGGCAATTTTGTTCAACAACCTCTGGATTACTACTCTCTATGACTTATGAGTATGGTCATGTGTATGTATTTTTACAATATCTTGTCTCTAACTGGTAGATTGACTACATATGTGAAAAACTAAACTCTTGCAGGATCCCAATACTAACTATTATTTTGAGGCCACAAAAGCCAAACTTTGCTTGGTACACAACTAATTAGTCAATACAATTATTTTAATTTTTTTCATTTCTTTAGTTTTCCTTAGGAATAATGTGCTTATGACATGTATTTTGATGTTTCATATTAGAGTTGAAACAAACCCATCAGATAGAACACAATTGTGGATGACTGTTGCAACATATGATCCCATGATGACTTTTGAGTAAGCTACTTGTCTATGGATATTCCATGAGATATATTTTGACTAGGGTTGATCCATGGAAGAATCTTAAAATGCATTTACTATTATTTTATTTTTACATTCAATTGCAGGTTAAAGGAATTCACTAAGGAGCAACTTGCCAACATTCCTACACTCTTGCAACTCATGTAGCTCCAGTTTCATCACAACCTCCACCTCCCGCAATACATGTATCCTCAAGGATTACATATCTTGTAGATCATTGGTATAGTCATTTGTCTACATTCGAACTCCTCAAATATTAGGTTATGGGGTCACGTGTCAATGTAGTACGTGCTTAAGATCTTGTACAAACCACCACAATTCTAGACTACACTTCTTAAGGGGGATTTGTGGACCTCAATTCAATAATTCCTTTTGGTAACATATAGAATGCTATTAGAATTTAGCAGTATGTTGTACTGCACTTTTTGATGGATTGCATGACATCACCCTGATTTTCTCTTCACAATTGACATAACAATGTAAACTCATTGTTAAGGTGTACACATGCAAAGTTGCTTATGTTCATATTTGTTTTTTAAGAGAAGGATAGTGCTATTTACAATGTTTTAGAGTATAGGAAACATAGGTCACCATGCCAAGAGGTTATAATCATATGGAATTTATACTCACATCAAAGGCAAAGAAGGTGAAGCATCATCTTGTTGAGGAATGGGACAAAACAATAGATTATGATAATCCCCAAGGGATAATCTCATGGAGAACTTGAATTGTAAAGGAAAACGAGCAATGAAAACTTATTAAGAGATGCGATGTTTTGGACAAGTATGCTTCCTTGTGCGTGGACCTTGAAACATGTGGTGTTTTCTCATTTCCATTGGGATTTAGTTTTTGATGTGGAGTCATGTTTACAAGTACAATGTTTGAGGTCAAGGTGTTTCACATAAATCCTAGATGAATATTTATATACCTACTCATCCTTCTCTCTTTTAGACATGGCACTCACAATATCCAAACATGGAAAATTTTTGCAATTTATAGTTTACTTTAATTCTCTTGGGCCTTTATGACCTCACAAATTTTTACTTCCAGATAGCACGCATCAGGAAATAAAATTATATCAATGTTGAGAAATAAGCTAAAACCGAGAAGTTTAGCAATGGGCATATGTGTAAGGTATCTCTATCTTGAGCTTGGAAGCCATCTACCAATAGTATTGAAAGTTGAGTATCCTAGCACCAAATGGGTACTCTAATCCTGGAATCTCTATCCATAATCTATTAATTCCACATGCTAGCTAGGGTTTGTTGTTCTGTGACACAAAACCTAGATTTAAAGCAATTCATTGCTAACGTGTGGAGCAAATGTGTGTGTTGTTGATAGTATTTTAAGTTCTAGCTATTGGTATTTTATGATTTCTTCCATGTATTTTCAAGAGAATTAGCTATGACATCATATTGTCCCTTTAACCTAGTCCATCACCTGTTATGTTTTAATTTACTACCTCCTCCACTAAACATGAAAGAGAAGATTGCTATAATATTTAGTGACCCCTGTTTTTTTTAGTTTCTCAAACATCAAGCTTTGCGTAACAACTTCTGAGATGTGTTTGGTTGCAATATTTCTGACAAATTGTGCTGTGGGTTCAATTTACTTCTATTGTATAGGTTTAAGCATATTTCTCTTTTGCAAGTTATCTAGAAGTGATATGAGAAAAGTTGCACTTTATTGCATTCCAAGTGTTGAAATTAAGGTTGTCCTTGTTGCAAAAAGTTACACTCTTCCAACAATACAAAAGACATTGTAAGTTCAAATTTGTACTATAGTTTTCACTGAATACAAGCCTTGTTTTGTATTTGTAATATTATTGCTTGAATTACTCTTTCCTGGTATTTTCTCACGTTATTTTTATTTACTTGAATGATTACTTTTTGTTTGTGCATTTGGTTACACTATTGTACTGTCACATTAAATTCTCATCATTGATTCTGATTCTACATTTAAATATGCTTAGGATTCCCTCCCTAGTGAGGTGGAGGATACAAGTAAATTGGAATTGGAATATGTTGTCAGATTCCTCTGTGCATATGGTTTGAATGTTGAGAAAAGTGAGCTACCCATTCCAATTGACATAAAACAATCTGTTGTTAATTTGCTTCAAGGATTTTGTTGATGCCAGTGCCAACTCTGTGAATGATGGTTAATATATTTTACTACATGAGTAAACAATCAAGGGTTGAAAAGTTTATGAAAATATATAATTATTACTAAAGTATTCATATAAGAGGTTGCATAAAAGAAGTTATAGTCGAATTAATTTTGTTTCGAGTTCATTTGGCTTTATGTTATGCAACCAAGTCCCCCCAAAAGCATGAAAATAGCATAAATAGACCATAAAGAGTAATCCATGCCTTAATAATGAATAAAAGAGATGAATAGAAAGCCTCTTTGAGGGGGAAACCTCCTTATAGAATGCACTAAGTACACAATGCAAGACAAGACAAGATGATTCAAATGAAAAGGTCTCATTCCTATATATATGAGACAAAGAGTTACAATTATAACTAATAGACCACCCAAGCCGGCATAACAAATATAATAATACAAATGACAATTACCACTAATAAACCCAAGCCGACATCAATAATATGTAATGAGCCACAATATAGGGGGTAATGTGCCAACATTTAGGGCTTAACATGTCCATCCCCTTCAAACAAGTGTTGTCCTCAATGCTTGATTAATTGTGGATGCTTCCCTATGAAGGACTCATCTTCCCATGTCGAATCTTCAACTGGTAAGTTCTTCCACTTGACGAGGTACTCAGTAATATCCCGATTTCGTAGTTGTTTGGTCCTTGTTTTAGTGATTTGTTCAGGCTCCAATATGAAATTTCCTTCTTCATAAAGTTCCATCAAGATATTTTGAATTGGGATCTTGTCTCCTATTACCTTCTTTAAGCAATAAACACGAAAAACTGTGTGTACCCTTTAAAATGAAGGGAGCTCCAATTTGTAAACCATACTACCAATATTTTGCAACACTTTATAAGGACCATAGTACTTGGGTGATAATTTATTGTCTTTATTTAGTTGCTTGAGGGACATTTGTTTGTAAGGTTGTAGCCTCATAAATACCCAATCTCCTTCTTCAAAACTCCTTTCACTGCGATGTTGATTTGCTTGTTGTTTCATCCTGTTTCTTGACATAGGCAGGTTGTCCTTCACTAACTGGAGAACTTCTTACTAGTGCTCTAGGTGATCTTCCACAGCTTGAACTTTAGGTTTTCCTTTTAAGGGAGATGTGAGATATGGAGGAGGGTACCCATAAAGTGCAATAAATGGAGAAATTTTTTATGACGTATGGAAGGAAGTATTGTACCACCATTTTGCCAAAGATAACCATTTCACCCACTGTGTTTGTTTATAAGATAGAAAGCAACGAAGATAACCTTCCAAACATTTGTTCACTATCTTATTTTTCCCATCGGATTGAGGATGACAAGAATAACTATGAGCCAACTAGGCACCCAAACAAGAAAATAATTTAGTCCAAAATTTTCTAGTGAAAATTGGATCTCTATCACTTACATTAATCTTCGGGTTTCCATGTAACTTCTGAACTGTTTCCATGTAACTTCTGAACTGTTTCCATGAAGACTACATCAACTGTACTTGCATTAAAAGGGTGAGAGAGTGCAAACGAGTGTGCATACTTTGTGAGTCTATCAATAACCACCATAATAGCATTCTTCCCTTCTAACTTGGGTATACCTTTGATAAGATCCAATAAGACTTCCTCCCAGCGTTGACAAGGTATTTATAACGGTTGTAAAAGACCCGGGGTCTTAAATATTTTAACGTTATTTTGTTGGCAAACCAAAGTTTCTACCATGAACCTTTGAACATTAGATTTAAGACCTTCCCAAAAGAATTCCTTCTGGACCCTGTGGTACATTTTTAGGAATCCTGAGTACCCACCTATAAGAGAGGTGTGTAATTCTAAAATGATTTTTTGTTTGAGTTGGGAGTTCTTACATATATATAAGCGATCCTTATACACATTGATTCATTTTTCCACACAAAAGTATCTGTTACACTGGGATCCTTTTGTAGCTTTTGAATGAGTGTCCACAGAGATAGGTCATTCTTCCATTCTTCCCTTGCTGCTGCTACCCAATCAGGTTGTATAATCGAAATCACACAAAGTAATGTCTTAACATCCTCATCTTTTATGGAGAGTGCATCTGCCACCACATTTTGGTTCCTTTTTTTATAGATGATTTCAAAGTCATATCCCAACATCTTGGTTACCCATTTTTATTGCTCTTTTGAAGATAGTATTTATTCCAAGAAGTATTTAAGACTATCATGATCTATTTTGTTCTTGAAGCACCTATCCACTAGGTAAGGACGCCATTGTGTAAGTGCATGTAGTATTGCCATCATTTCCTTATGATAAATGGGTTTTTGTAAGTTCTTTCCCTTGATTGGTCGACTTTCGAAAGCAAGGGGACGTCCTTCTTGCATAGAACATCATCGATTCCATTTCCTGAGGCATCGCATTCCACAATGAAGGTTTTTGTGAAATCGATGATGTTCTATGGAAGAAGGACGTCCCCTTGGTTTCAAAACAAGAGCTTTGCACATTGCCTCTTTAAGTTGTTCAAATGCTTGAGTTGCCTCTAGAGTCCACAAAAATGATTCCTTCTTCAATAATGTCGTTAGAGGTGTTTCTATTCTTCCATAGTTCCGAACAAACTTGTTGTAGTACCTTGTCAAACCTAAGAATCCTCTAATATTCTTCAAGGTTTTGGGAATTGGCTAGTCCATCATGGATTTAAATTTGTTAGGGTCTACCTTGGCACCTTCATGAGATACAATATGACCCAAACACTCTACCTCCTTTATCCCAAAGAAACATTTGGAAGATTTTGCATATAGTTGTTGCTTCTTTAGTAGTTGTAGCACTGTCAACATGTTGAACATCTTCTTCCCAAGACTTGCTATAGATCAGTGTATCATTAAAAATTACTAACACAAATTTTCTAAGGAAGGGCTTGAAAATGGAATTCATCAAACCTTTAAATGTGGAAGGTGCATTCGTAAGGCCAAAATGAATGATTAGAAATCCATAATGACCTTCATGAGTTCTTAATGTTGTTTTGGGGATGTCTTCTTCATTCATTCTAAACTAATGATACCCTGAAGGGAGATCCAACTTTGTGAAGTAAACTGCTCCATGTAGTTTATCTAACAATTCATCAATGAGAGGAATGGGAAACTTATCTTTAATGGTGATCTTGTTGAGCTCTCTATAATTTGGACACATACGCCATGATCCCTCCTTCTTGTGTACCATTACCACTGGTGTAGAGTAAGAACTTTGGCTAGCCCTAAATATGCCAGGCTCAAACATTTCTTCAACCATACACTTAATTTCACTCTTCTGGCCACAGGGGTATCTGTAAGGTCTGATGTTAGGGTGAACACTTCCAGGTATTAAGTGAATAACATGACCAAAATCTCGATTAGGTGGAAGACCTTTTGGAATATCTTCAAATACCTTGGAGTGCTTATCAATGACCCTTTGGAAATCCAAGGGAATAGGAAGCTTAGATGTTCGAACATCTAGTGAGCATAATTGTGCAATTACACCTTGATGCCACTTTTTCAACAAATTTTTCATACCATTAGAGCTTATTACTTTGCTTGGCTTCCGTGTGATACCCCTTAATTCAAATTGTTTTCCTTCCCACGAAAATTTCATGAAAAGTTCTTGAAAATTAAAAGCCATTGTTCCCAATGATTGTAATTATTGAACCCCTAAGACAACATTAACACCACCCATTGGGATATCAATCATATGAGTATTCAATACATATAACCCCTCAGTAAGATTGATATTATGGAATTTACCTAAGCAATTGATAGTTCCTCCATATGCAATCATTACTTGAAACTCTAGTTTTGGATATACAAAGCACGTCAGAACTTTGCCTAATTTACAATGAATGAAATTATGAGTACTACCAGAATCAATCAACATTATTACCTTTTTATTTTTGATATATCCTTCGATCTTGAGAGTTTGAGGAGTGCTAATTCCATCCAATGCATGACAAGATATGGTGGGAGTAATCTCTTCAACAATAATCTCTTCTATTTCTTTAGTTGGAGATGGTTCCTGTTCTTTTGCTTCGTCCTCTTAACAATCTATGTAAAATAATTTCTTTTCACCGCACTTATGTCCCTTACTATACTTGTTATCACAATTAAAGCATATACCTTTTGCTCTTATTTCATCCAGTTGTTGAGGTGTCAACCTTTCAGGTGCATTAGAAGAAGGAACATTATTCTCTCTATATGTGTTGGTTGTGGTTCTTCTAGTAGCCATCGCCATATTTTTACTTTGAACCTTTCTTGCCAATATAAAATCCTTCTCTAAGGATGTTGGTTCGAAGAGGCATGCCTCACGTTGAATGTTATCCTTCGAGGTTCCAATAAAGAGATCTTACAATCTATCATATGGTATTCCCTCCACTCCGAGACTCAACT
The DNA here is from genome assembly GCA_027924585.1 of Larix kaempferi. Taxonomy (NCBI): domain Eukaryota; kingdom Viridiplantae; phylum Streptophyta; class Pinopsida; order Pinales; family Pinaceae; genus Larix; species Larix kaempferi. The sequence continues at coordinate 7,200,707 of BSBM01000961.1, read as the reverse complement.
TTTGAAACTGTTGAATGTGCTCGCTTACTGGACCTTTTTGCCTTAGATTTATCATTTGGAATTGCTCTTAACATCATCATGATATGATATAAATTATTTTGTAAAAATTGACCAAGAGATAATGGAGTTATTCTTGCGTTCACAAAGTCATTGGTACCACACAAACTACTTAGGTTATGAATATAAAGACGCAATAGGTACCTTTTGGAGATTTAGCACTTGGTGTATATCAAAGAATTGCTCCATTTGAAATATCCATGTTATGGGGTCCTTGCCATCAAACTTCCTCATGTAAATCTTGGGGATTTGGATACCCCTTTGGGACCATCCCTTATTACTTCCATTACTATAATCAATTCCTTTTGGAATATTCTGATTAATGGAAGGTTTCTCAACATGCACATTATCTTTATCTTCCCGAGTACTCTGGAACACATGATCACCTGTAGGGGGATTATCCTTTGAATTTTGTATGAGCTTAGCAATATTTTTCATATTTTCTTCCATCTTATTATCCATATCCTATCATCTTTGTTGTTATCCTTTAAATTAAGTAAATCAACCATTTTCACAGACCCTTTAATCATATCTTCCAACTTTGACACTCGAAAAGGTAGGTCTTCACTTTCATCATAGGTCAGGGAAGAATCCTCAGGTGGTTTGATTAGAGTGTGATTTTTTCCAATACTTTTTGGAGGCATTTTGAGTAATATTGTAACATACCCCTTCGACAAAAGCATTTTTATAATGCATATTTACTTTTATTTAGACAACAAAAGCTTAAGATAATGTTAAATAGGTCGAGGATATGAAGAAATTTGACCATTTCTTATAACTTTCATACTCGTCAAAATTATTTTATGGTGCATAATATGAATAGATTGAAATATTGAAAGCATGAAATTTATTTTACAAAAAAAAATCCACTAAATCCTTTTAACTAAGGCATAAACTTGTAGTATAATTTATATCTTTACCCATAATTAACGTTTTTAAAACTTTCCTTATAAAATATTACTTCTGGAAAAATCTCGACCATTTACTATAATTTACACAAGGAAAACCTTAATCATTTGTTCGACTATATTTGAATTACTTCGATGGTTGAACTCCGACTACGGTCGAAGTGAAGTGGAAGGATCTTCCCTACCAAATTCGCATTCTGTAGGATACTGACTAATGTCGAGTGCCCGACAGATCAGACGGTTGTGAGAAAATGAACATGTATATGTATTTAGTCTATCTCGACTTAAGCAGTTTCTTGTCTAACGTTGCATAAATACACAATTACACCAATTCGGGACATTTCCTTTAACAAGGAAATGTTGTTAATTTCCAGGTTTATGCAATTCCCGCCTCATTAAAATTAATGAAGTATTATATCGAAAATGCTCTTACTATCAAAATAAATAAAACTAGTCGGACCTTAACAAGCTGGCTGACCGACCAACTCATCCCTTCTCTGATCTGTACATAGAAATAATATTTCCAACTATTTTCTGTTATAAGTTTTTTATCTTAAGAAATCTAACCATATTTCATAGGAATTATGCTCGAGGAACCTAGTTAACTGATTGACTTGGTACTCTACCAACCACGATCGAGATCTGACTACTGTCGAGATCCTACTACTGTTGAGATTAGATTATGGTCGAGGTGGTGCAACCGATCGGTTATAGATTAACCAGGAAATTATATAAATGAGTAAGCTTCAACCATAGAGTTGAGAAATAGTGAATTTCTAATTTGTTAACATGAATTTATTATGACCGACCATATTAACTTAGTCTACCAACCAACTAAGCCCACCATCGACAATAGTTGATCTATACAACTTCATTTTAAGTAACATATGTCAACCTTGGACTTAAGCATCATTTGAAGTATATTGTTAAAATCTGCGGTTTCAACCATTTCGACAACTTTAGTTTTTAAATATTCAATTAACCTTTGGTTTCTCGTCTACCCATTGGATGAATTGGTCAATCCCATATTCAACACATTCATTAAAACATCGTCAATGAATTATAACACATCATTATATAAGACTTCTTTTTAATCAATTAATTGTCGATTTATAATTGATTGGAGTTTTAGCTGGAAAAATTCCATCAAGCACATTTTTAATTATTTAACGAATTATTTTCCTTATGACTACAATATTTATTGTATTTGCATAATCATTGATGGAGAGGTCTTATTGACTAACCAACCAGGTCCCCAGACCATTTACTTGCCAGTCCCGACTTGTTGGCTTAAATCTGTCGGTCAGTTGAACTGAAAATGGAGAGGTCTTAATGCAGCAACCGTATCCGGTTGGATGTTAATAGTCGAATCCGACTCTCATATTGAATGATAAAATGATAATATTATAGATAGATGATGAATGATTACAATTGGCGGTCACCTTTATATAAGGTGTGGGCAGCCATGAATGAGGAGACGCACCCCATAACCTAGTACTAATTATTATTTATTATTATTATTATTACATTTATACTTTATATTCGTTGCATTGCCACCCCCTTTAAGGGCAGCTTTGTCCTCAAAGCTGATTTTACTGATATCAACCCGATTATGGATCTGCGTTGAAGCGCTGAATGAGATGTATATTCTGGATTGGTTCCTTTCTTTGGATGTGAACCTAGACGTTCGTGTTGTAATCCTTTCTGTTTGAGTGGTGAGTTTTTGAAACAATAGACTTTGTAATTATTTGTTTTCCATATCACCTTTTGGATTCCATTTATGAGCAATTGTGACCTCTTGCCACAATTGCTTTTGATATGGACAACTCTTTGATCATACCATCATCAGTGTTGTCTTGAAGATAACATTTCATTTCTTTCAAAACGACTATTTTTAAGGCTAAAAGTCTATGTTCGTGCTCTTCTTCTGTTGCATGTCTTCTCGTGGGTTTTTCGGGGTTTTTGACTACCTTGCATGATGATTCACTTGACGAGCCTATTTCGAGCACCACTTTGTTTGTATAATTAGAAGTACTTGCATAATCTTGCGTATGTTGTTGTTGGTCGTTGAGATCAATGGAAAACTTTGCCTCAGTTGATTCTAATAACCTTTTTGATTCAATTGTTTCTGATCCTGAGAATGAAGTTTCTTCTTCCTCTTTATCATTTTTATGTTCTTTATCTGGTTTTTCTTCTGGACTTTGAAATCATATTTAGATTTAGTTTCAGAGTCTTTGTCTTCAGAGGCCTTCGGGTTGCTTTGTTGGCTTATTTTATTGAAGGTGTCGTCAATAGCTTTTTGAGCCGCTTTTACAACTGATTGTGCCATCCAATCAAACATTTCGTCCATTTTCCTATGAAATCGATTCGAGATCTCATCCCATTCGTCTTTAAATGACTTCATGGTTAATGTTAAGGTTGAGAGTCAATTATTAATAATTATTATAAAGTAATAACTATTATAATTATTATTTTTTATTAAAAATTATAATTTGAATAGTACTTTTTTTTAATAAAAATAAATATTAACATAATAATAATTATGTAATATTTATTTTTTATGAAGGAACTAGGGTTTTAGGGCGTTGGAGGTGAAATTAGAGTTTTAATAAAATTGAAATCTTATATAATAATACTAATATTATTATAATAATATATTATTTTATTAATATTTGTTTGTTTTTGTTGCAGGTTTTAGGGTTTGCATGGATGGAAGGATGCAAGGAGTACGCACAGGGCGTGAGAGAGAGAGTGCTGGAAGGTGGGAGGGATGGTGCTGGATGAAGGGGGAAAGCAGGAAGCAGGCGAGTGGAAGTATTGGAGAGGCCGAGGGGGAGAGGAGTTAGCATGAGGGGGAGGGGAGATGTGAGGATGGCGAGCGCTGGGAGGATGCACATGCGCGTGAGGAGGGAGGAGCAGTGGCAACGCACGGGGGTGTATGGAGGTACTGTGTAGGCAAGGGGTGGACGGAGGGCTAGAGGGAGGAGTGTGGCGGAGAAGAGATGCGCGGGGGGGTGGGTGTGAGGGGGTGAACGCAGGCTGCGCGATGTGGCTGGGGGGTGTGGAGAGGGTGTGCAGCGTAGGAGGACGCATGAGTAGGTGGAATCTTATGGGAATGCGGCAGGGAAATGTGAAGTGCGGTGGTGGAGGGAGAGAAGGCTGGGCGAATGGGAGAGCGTGGGATGAGCAGCGGAAGGAGGGGGTGGCAGTGAAGAAGGGGAAGGATGGCTGAACAACAGTTTGGAGAGTTGGATGATGAGTCGAAACTGTGCGTGTAGAGTGGAGTTGAAATAATGTGAGCCGAAACCATGCTCAGCAACCATATCCGGTTGGACTTGAAGGGAGAACCGAAACTGAGCTCAGGTCGAAGGAGCCGAAACCGAGCTTAGGTCGAAGGAGCCGAATCCGAGCTCTGATACCAAATGCAACAACCGTATCCGGTTGGATGTTAATAGTCGAATCCGACTCTCATATTGAATGATAAAATGATAATATTATAGATAGATGATGAATGATTACAATTGGCGGTCACCTTTATATAAGGTGTGGGAAACCATGAATGAGGAGATGCGCCCCTTAACCTAGTACTAATTATTATTTATTATTATTATTATTACATTTATACTTTATATTCGCTGCACGCAACCAATCGGTTATAGACTAACCAAGAAATTATATAAATTAGTAAGCTTCAACCATAGAGTTGAGAAATAGTGAATTTCTAATTTCTTAACATGAATTTATTATGACCGACCATATTAACTTAGTCTACCAACCAACTAATCCCACCATCGACAATAGTTGATCTATACAACTTCATTTTAAGTAACATATGTCAACCTTGGACATAAGCATCATTTGAAGTATATTGTTAAAATCTACAGTTTCAACCATTTCGACAACTTTAGTTTTTAAATATTCAATTAACCTTTGGTTTCCCGTCGACAACTTCATTTGAACTTAGGAAGTTGTGTTCTTCGACAATGTTTAAAAAGACAATACATTTCAAACTGGAAATAACATTTGGTCTTAAAAAAATTGATTTCGTCTTCAAATTATTTTATGAACGATCTCGCGTTATTTCCAAACAATGTCACATGATTAATTATGCGCATTTTTCTTGTGCATGGAATAAATCAAACTAAATTCATTTTCCTTTCTTGAAACCCAATTCAGGGAAATTTAATAAGAAAATCATTCAAATGTTTGACCGGCAATTAATCAGATAACATCACATAATTATGATAGAATTTTCAGAAATCACACTTATCTACAAATGTACTTGTAATTAAGCATCTGGCTTTGTGGCTATCGTGCTCCACTCGATCATAGGTAGCTCTGCTCATTAAAATCTCAGCAAAACTCCAACCCCGAGCCAAGACTCATGCATTCACCATAGGCTTTTACCAAACCTAGGTTTCTCTCAGGATTTCCTCACTTGGAAAACATGATTTACTAGTTTATTACCAAATCCATTCCAACTATGCAATCCTTTCCCTTAGCTTCATTCCAAATAGCACCACAGTGAAAATCCATCACTGCACCTGTTCTTAGAATTCCACTAAAGAAATTTCTCACACCATTGTCACTTCTTAGGTGCAACCAGAGGTAAAGCAAAGGAAAAATTATCAAGTACCAGAAGTTTAACAAAAATAGACTTTGGATGAATTGGACACTTTGCTCTGGAACTGGACTTATTATTCTTTCCTCCAACAATTCAACTAAGTTAGCAATAACATAACTGAATGCAGCTCCAGAATCTATTAAAATTGAAACTGGTAAATTGTTTACTTTACCTTCAATTTCTATCATTGATGATTGATGATCCACCTGGTGATTTTCCAAGGCTGCATATATTCACAAAATGTTATGAGCTACATCCCCTACTGCAGATGCTTCCTTAAAATTATAAACTTTGGCATCCTTATTCTTTTTCTCAAGACAACTGCTGAGATAGTGGTCTCCTCCACACCTCCAACATCTAACCGGTGTAGAATTTCCTTGTCCTCTGTAGGTTCATTTATCCTTGGTTCCAATTTCTGATGTGACTGCTTGAAAGAACTGAAACGTTCCTGCTTACCACCAAAGGGTTCAAATCCCTTTTTACTCTGTTCTTGCTTTACCTTCAGATTACTCTTCTAGCTCTTATGAAGGTCTTGCCTGTTCTTACCTTGTTCATACAGGCATTTGGCCTTCCTTATGCACTCTTTCAATGTAAGAGGCTCATCCTAATTGATTCGGTCTTTATAGAATGTTGGTAGACCACTAAGGAAACATTGGATTTTCACTTTATCCTCTTAGATGAAATACACATAACTTAACAGCTCTAAAAATATCTTTCCATACTCGTCCATGGTCATGTTACCCAATCAGAGTTCAAAGAACTCAAGCATCTTCTTATCACAATATTGTTGCGATAAATATTCCTGCTTGAAGTATATCCGGAATCTCTTCCAAGAAATTTTCCTTTCTTCCAGACCTTCTACCTGCTTCAATTGTTCCCACCGGTGATAAGCTTTTCCATGAAGGTTAAAAATGGCAATTTTGGCTTCCTGATTGTCTAAATAGTCATGTAATTTCAGATAATTTTTCATCTCTTAAATCCACATCTCTGCAACTTCCCCAGACTTCTCTCCGTCAAAGGTAGGAGGCTTAAGTTTTCTTAATTCACCTTGTAATACGTTTTCATCTCTCTTTCTTTTATGTTGTCTTTTAGAGCTATGCTTGTGATGAATTTCAGATTTCATATTTCCATGATGGCTTCCCATTGAACGATAAGGGGAATGCTCCCTCCTTGGACTTACATTCCTTTCTCTTGAGTGATGATATTTGTCATGTATTCCTCTGTTCAAGGACTCATCACCTTATCTTCATTCTACAAAAGTTACCTGCTGCACCTGAGTCCTTAGATGCATTAGGTTTTGTATCATTTCTTGATTTAATTGACTCTGCTGCTTCATATAATGAAGATTTTTCCATTTTCTTCTAAAAAATCTTTTAATGTTTGGAACACTTCCTTGGGTTCCATTTCAGACCGATGGCCATGGACTCTGTCCTTAGTCATCTTCCAGTTTCTTTTCTTCAACAAACTGTGATATTTTAGTGCTCTTGGCCATCTTGTAATTCTGCCTACTCACTATTTTGGCATCTGGAAATTATAAGTCCTTGAAAAATTGTGTTGTTCTAACAATCTGAAATTTATCCAAGTTTATTATTTCACATCTAAATTCACATGCATAATGTAATTTACATTAACCGCATATATATGTGTGATTAATTCATAATATAAATTTAAATAAATCATACAACACAATTATTCAAATGGAAAAACATATCCTAGAGGCTAAGGGTTGAAACCTTAGCTCTAATACCAATCTGTAACATACCCCTTTGACAAAAGCATTTTTATAATGCATATTAACTTTTATTTAGACAACAGAAGCTTAAGATAATTTTAAATAGGTCGAGGATATGAAGAACTTTGACCATTTCTTAAAACTTTCATACTCGACAAAATTATTTTAAGGTGCATAATATGAATAGATTGAAATAGCAGAAGCATGAAATTTATTTTACAAAATCCACTAAATTCTTTTAACTAAGGCATAAACTTGTAGTATAATTTATATCTTTACCCATAATTAACATTTTTAAAACTTTCCTTATAAAATTTTACTTCTGGAAAAATCTTGACCATTTACTATAATTTGCACAAGGAAAACCTTAATCATCTGTTCGACTAGATTTGATTTAGGTTGATGGTTGAACTCCGACTACGGTTGAAGCAATGCGGAAGGCTCTTCCCTACCAAAGTCGCATTCTGTCGGATACTGAATAATGTCGAGTGCTCGACAGATCAGACGGTTGTGAGAAAATGAGAATTTAAATGTATTTAGTCTATCTCGACTTAAGCAGATTCTTGTCTAACTTCAACTAAATACACACTTACACCAATTCAGGACATTTCCTTTAACAAGGAAATGCCGTTAATTTCCAAGTTTATGCAATTTCCGCCTCATTAAAATTAATGAAGTATTAAATCGACAATTCTCTTATTATCAAAATAAATAAAACTAGTCAGACCTTAAAAAGATGGTCGATTGACCGACTCAGCCCTTCTTTGATTTGTATACATAACTAATATTTCCAACTCTTTTATATTAGAAGTTTTTATCTTAAGAAATCTGAGCATATTTCATAGGAATTGTGCTCGAGAAACCTAGTTAACTAAGTGACTAGGTACTCTACCGACCACGATCGAGATCTGACTACTATCGAGATCCCACTACTATTGAGATTCGATTATGGTCAAGTTGGCGCAACCGGTCAATTATCGACTAACCATAAAATTATATAATTTAGTAATATTCAACCATAGAGTTGAGAAATAGTGAATTTCTAATTCGTTAACATGAATTTATTATGACCGACCATATTAACTTAGTCTACTAACCAACTAAGCCCACCACCGACAATAGTTGATCTATACAACTTCATTTTAAGTATACATACATATGTCAACCTTGGACTTAAATTGAAGTATATCGTTAAAATCCATGGTTTCAACCACTCCGACAACTTTAGTTTTTTATGATTCAATTAACCTTTAGTTTCTCGTCTACCCATTAGACGAATTGGTCAATCCCATATTCAACACATTCATTAAAACATCGTCAATGAATTATAACACATCATTACATAAGACTTCTTTTTAATCAATTTCTCGATTTATAATTGATTTGAGTTTTAGTCAGAAAAATTCTTTTTTTTTCCAAGAAAAAAAAGCGTAATTTTATATTATTGAAACAAAATTACATTCTGTAGATGCACAAAAGTGCATTGCGGGTATCTCGTAACCAGAACGAGAGACTGTAACAGAAGCTTTTAATAGATTTTACAATATCAGATACTGCTGCTATATAAAGGGTGCTTCCCGAGCTATAGTAATAGAAAATATAAAAGTCCAAAAAGAATTTTAATTGTCAACACAGCCAGCTCCCCGAGCTGCAAATGACACATGACTAGATCTCCAAAAATACTGTGTAGAGTATCCCAAAAAGGTTCTGTAAATAAACTGTTATATACATCAAAAGAAATAAAATGTTCCGTTGCAAAGAAACCAATTCTCTGCACACATGGACTGTCCCAAAAATCATTCAATAAACGACCGATGATAATATTCCTGCATGTTGCCCTCCAGAAACTCTTTCACCTTCCAAATCCCTAGAGCCAGTTGCAGACCTTCCTTGGGGGCTTTGTCCGCTTCCTGGTTGTTTTCCCTATAAACATGACGACACGAGAAATTGTCAAAAGAGAGTTGAACCGTCCGGATATCCTAAAGTATATTAGATAATCTTAAATTCCTGCACTGTTGTGTCCCATGAATCCAGTTAACAACATTCAATGAGTCCCCAAAAATACAAAGATTCTGGCATCCTTTTTCAGTTACAAAGACAAGGAGAAGTTTTAGACACATAAGTTCAGCATAGTTGTTTCCCCCCTCTCCCAGTCCCATAGTTAATTCAAAGGAATGAGAAGCGCCAAAATAACGTAGCACCACCCCCACAGAGATTGTTTTGAGTTGCACCATCAAAAAAACCCAAAGGTTTAGACCGATCGATCTTAATAGCAAAAGCTTCTCTTTGTTTCGCTACTCTCACATGTTGAGGAAAGGAAGTTTGAATACCACATGACAAAACCGTTGTGATCTCAGGTGTACAAGCTTTGTCATTAAAAACCAATTTATTACGTGCAAGCCAAATACGCCAACACACAAGCAAAGGAAGGGCTAACACAGGTTTGAAAGCAGGCAACGAATGCTAGTTTTCCCAAGCATGCTGGATTGTATTACCACTCCATCCACAATTCTTTCCATTAATGCGCGAACATTCAATCTAGACCACCTTAGAATATGAGCAATGCATAAATAAATGTTCTACAGTCTCCTCCTCCAATTTGCACAACGAGCACCAGCCGGGACCCTATTTATTCTTTTTTTGTAAGTTGTCCCAAGTTGGAGCCTTATTCTCCAATATATTCCACATGAACAGGCGTTTTGTGAGGACTAACGATCTTCCATAGCTTCTTCCACCACCAGACCGGTTCCCTGTTAAGACCATGAGCATTGAGGCAAATATAACCGTTCTTCGGGGAGTATTTATCGAGAGGGTCACCTTACCAAATAAGTTCATCGTCACGATCCCGTAGAAAAACTTGAGAGAGATTTAATTCGCCAATAAGAACAGCCAAATGTTGCTGATCCAGAACTGAAAGATCAAGTTCTTGTAAAGACTTCCACAATTGTACCCATGGTCGCTGTTGTACTGGTTCAACAAGTTGATACAGAAAGGAAATACCTCTTAACCTTAAAACCTCCACAGTCCCCCAAGGTAGTGAATGACGGCCAACATAGCCAGTCCAAGGATCCTTACCTACCCTGAGCCGTCTTCCATCCCCAACGTTCCATGCCAGTAAATCCCCAATCACCGGAAAAGAGGTGACCACAGCCTTCCAAATCACACACCCGCCCACATGTGTCTTCACAGGGATTCTGACCCAGTCCTCAACCGTGCCCGAAGCGATATACTTATGTATAATCACCTTCGTCCATAAGCTATTAGTTTTTAGAATCCGCCAACCCCCTTTGGCCGCAAGAGCTTTAGAAAAAAGGAAAATGTTCTTCAGCCCCCAGCCCCCAGTGCTTTAGGAACAACAATGCGTTGCCACCTTACCCAAGGTGAAACAAAGGATCCGCTTTACCACACCACAAGAAATGAAAGCAAATTCTCCTAGCTTTCTCCAAAATCCCTTTAAGAATCCAAGATAATGACATCCAAAAAACCGCAATTGCCTCCAAAACAGACTTAACCAATACCATCCTTCCCACTCTCGACAGCCATTTGTGACTCTAGACTCTAAGTCTCTTTTCCAATTTCTCTAGCAAGCAGTACCAATCCTGCTTCTGATAGGCATTTGGCTTAAGCTGAAAACCAAGATATTTAAGTCCTTCCTCCACCTCCAAAAGGGTAAAAGGGAAAAATCTTGTAAAGGAGCGCAGTTCCTCCCCATGCAACTGATTCACAGAAAGGGTCGACTTCCCAACATTAATTTCCATCCCAGTTGCCAAGGAAAAAAGGTCCAAAATGCCCCAAAGAGTATCAGCATCTTGAACCGAGCCAGTACAAAAGATGAGAACATCATCAACAAAAAGGAGATGGGTGATAAAAATATTTGGAGCCACCTGAATACCCTTCAAATTGCCAAGACGTTTAGCCTCTCGGAGAGCCCGACTCAAACCCTCAGCTACCAAAAGAAAGAGAAGAGGCGATAGCGGGCAAGGTTGTCTCAGACCTCTCCCAGCATGAAAAAAGGGGGAGGCCGCCCCATTGATCAGTACAGAAAAGGAGACCGTTGAAATGTAGCTCATAATCCACCTGATAAAACCAATACAGAATCCCATATGAGTAAGTAGCATTCGGAGGTAGAGCCAACTTACTCTGTCATATGCATTGGAGAGATCGATTTTGAGGACAACCCCTCTAAGTTTCTTCGATTTAATACTGTGTAAGCCTTCCTGCACAACACCTATAGCCTCATGGATCTGTCTCCCTTCCAAAAACCCAAACTGTTCACCAGAAATATGCTGCGAAAGGATGCCTTTCAATCGCCGAGCAATGATTTTCGAGAGCACCTTATATACACAATTGCATAGTGAAATAGGTCTGAAATCATTGAGAGAAGAGGGATTATCAGATTTGGGAATCAGGGCTATGAAAGTAGAGTTAAAGCTGGCAGGTATGCGTCCAGAGACGCGAAAGTCCTCAACCATCATGAGCAGATCAACCCCCAATAGTTCATACAGAGCCAGAAAGAATTCAATCGACCAACCATCTGGGCTCAGGCTTTTGTCTTTTTGAAAGATCTGTAGAGTCGCCTTAAGTTCCTCCTCAGTAATTTCTGCCATTAATGCTTCATTATCCTCCTCCTTAACAATGCGTGGGAAGAGTTGAGCCACACGAATCACCTTTGCAATGTGTGCATGATTACTAGCCCCAAAGAGAGAGTGGAAACGTTCCACCCCTACCCAAGCCATCCCCTCAAAAGAAGTCTGAGGTTCCCCCTCCGCATTGTCAAGAATCCAAATGGTATTAGCCTCCTTCCTTCCTTTCGCATAGGCATGAAAGAATTTAGTGTTTTCATCCCCCGCTGCTAACCAAGTAGCTCGGCTCTTCAGTCTCCAGGTCTCCTCTTTTTCCAGTAAAAGAGTGTTCCGATGACCCTCCAATCTTACCATCAGATCTCGAGTCTCCAAAGACCCCAAACCCCCTCCGTCTTCATCATAGATTTTGAAAAGATCCTCCTCAATGCGCTTGAGCTCAATATCCTCTCTGCCTTTCTTTTCCAAAGCCCATTTTTTTATGGGGCCTTTCACCCTCTTAAGATTCGCAGCAAATTGAAAAGACGCAGAAAGTGGAATCCTATTATTGTAGGGAAGCCACAAAGAAGATATCATCTTAGTAAAGGATTCACTTTCAGCTAGGTTTTGTTGAGTTTCAACGGACCAGGAGGTTTTGGAGGCCCCATGCGAAGCTCAAGAAAAATAGGGAAGTGAGCCGAGCCTCCTCCCATCCCCACCCACTGTCGAATAAGAAAGAGTTTGTCCACCAGCGGCTTCGAGACCAAAAACCATCCAATCGTTTAGCGACCCTGTTGTCCCCAGCTCGATTATTCCTCCAAGTTGGTTTAAGAATAATCAGTTCAATGTCAATCAGGTTCATAGCAACAAGGCGCTAAGTGAATTAATCATCCAAGAAATCCACCCTAGCCCAAGGCCCCCAAACCTTTGATAGGCCAAGAGTAAAGTTAAAATCACCACCCAAGATCACAAAATTCTCCCTGACTAGAGAATTATTCAGTAACGAATCCCAGAAGGGGATCCGGTTCATATAAGGACCATAAATATTGAAAATAGTAAGGACTTCTCCCAAGTCCAAAGAACTAAATGTCAATCCCAGTGTAGAATCCATCCCCCACACATTGAGTTTCTTCACCACACGATTGTTCCATCTGGTAGCCAATCCACCAGATCTCCCACGAGCATCCAAAGTTTCAAAGGATCAACCATGAAACCAATTTTCAAGTTTTGCATGCACCTCCACACCAACGCCCAAAGTTTCTTGAAGTAAAATAATATCCGGGCACTCAAGAGTGACTACCCGCAACAATGTTGATCTTTTAAAGGGACCATCTAGACCTCGGCAGTTGAAGGACACAATTTTCATTGATGACCCCTTCTTGTGGGTGTGCACCGCTCTAAGCGCCCGTTCAATAGAGAGTTGTTTCCCCTCCAAAAGATCCATCTTCGCTTTAGACTGTGCTTTTGAGAGATGTGACTTCCTTCCCCTTCCTTTCAGCAAAGGATCCTTATCTTTTCCCAAGCCCCCCGAAACAAGTTTACAGGAAGAACAAAGGTAATATCCTGAATCAGAAGACTTTGGGGGGGAAGAGGTGGAAGCATCCTCAAGGGAAAACAAGTCTGGATCAGGATCAGTTTCCAGGGAAAGAGGGACATCCAAAACTGAATCTGCAACAGAGTCAAGTAGGGTAGGGATCTTGACACGTGGCAGGGAGGAGATGTGTAAATTCTTCAATCCTTCCACCCAATCCAACCCCAGAAAAGTAACATTATTCATAAAAAAATTAATAGCAGGAGGTATAGTAGGAGAAGGAGTACCAGAAAACATCGGCTCCTGCGAAAGCAGCTCGGCAGGGGGATGGTCAACATCCGCAAAAGTAGTAATCGGGGACCGAACTGTTGCCTGAACATATACATCCTTGTGACCACCTTCCGAAACCTCCTGAATCGATGAAGGCGAAGCCTGAGTTGGCATTCCAACCGGAGCAGTAGTATCAATCCCATTCGACCATTTACTCCTCGCGTCATTCCGAGTCCTAAGCGGGAGTTTACACTTCGCCGCCAGATGCCCATAAACATGACATCTCCGACACCTGAATGGAACATTTTCGTAGTCTAGCTTCTGTACAATAACATAAGGACCCCAACTTAGTTTCAATTCTTCCGCCAATCCTTCGTGAACATTCAGACTAACCAAAATCCGAGCCACCTTCCTTTGGTGAGTATGTAAAAAGGTATAATCCCCCTCTAGATAAGAGCCTAGAAGGTTCCTGATGCCCTTGAAATGTCGTTCTGACTAGTAGTGGAGTGGAAGTCCTGGTATACGGACCCAAATAAGAACTACATCCAACCGTTCCCTACTAGCATCAAATAGAGGATGCCATGGTTTCAGCAATACCAGACAGTGATCCCAACAACAATTTCGATTAAGCACCCAGAGTGCATGTTCGGCCCCAATAAAGTTAAAAACAAACCAATTTCTTATAAGTTCAACCGCTTCAGGCACGTATCCCATATGTGCCTGCCACTGTTCTGCAATCCACTGCTCCATAGTCCAAAGAGAGAAGGAGCTGCCAAGATCCTTCCCAACCAATGTTAAATCCGTCATCTGAAGGATGTTATCCCATTCAATATCCTCCCCCAAAGCATAGTTATACTCAATACGACTAGAATTTACCCATTGTTTCCGACCTCGCTTCCCCATCAGAGTCGAGTCGTCCGATGAACCACCCCCACCTTCACTAGAGTTCATGCCCGAGCCCACACGCTACCCAACAGCCTTCCACGATTATTGTAACCCACACGGCCCCGTGCCAGAGCCACCCACAACAATCCCTACCGACCCACCAGAACCCGGGGTTCCCGCAAGTGTATTCGGCCCACCAACCTTAACCGTCTATTCTTCACCCCGCGCCTCCACAAAAACAGAAGGGATACTCGGCACCGCATCCGCCCAAGTTGTATTGCAATCCAACCAGGAGGTAACCTCCAGGTCCTCCGGTAAGTGCATATCCACCACAGCCCCAAGAGTCAATGGAAGTGAGACAACCAGAGACAAAGAAACCAATAGAGTAGAAGGAGAAAACCCATCCCTAGACAATGGAGGGTCAGGAGAAACCCCATCAAACTTCCAAGACCCCAGTCCTGCCACCTCTTCCGACACCCCTCCAGCTGGCTTGACCCATATATCATCACCCTCTAGGTGATCACTGGAATAATCCACATGTTCTCCTCCTGCCATGGTGATAAAAACAGTAAAAAGGAAAAATAGTAAAAAAAATAAAACTTCACCAACCTTGGGCTCAGAACACCGGCATCATAGTAGCGCCTGCCTCTGAAGAGGGAGAGAACAAAGATACTGCCAACCGTCACCAGTGAAAAAAACCCTAACGTCTATCGTAGCCCATGAAGTGACCAGTCTCGAAAGGAGTGTAGTGTCAGGGCGCAGTCACTGTCATCGTCAGGGATTGAAAGCCAACTGCCTTCGTCCTGCTGCCTCCGCAGCCACTACCCAACTCCCATCACGAAACCCTAAGGGTTTTTCCCACCCCCCTAATATTGGATTACTAAGGAAGAGGTTAGAAATAACCATCCAATGGGGCAAAGGTTTCAGGTTAGTCGAAAAAATTCTATCAAGCACATTTTTCATTATTTAACGAATTATTTTCCTTCTGAGTACAATCTTTATTGTATTTGCATAATCATTGATGGAAAGGTCTTATTGACTAACCAACCAAGTCCCCAGAATGTTTACTTTCTGGTCCCGACTTGTCAACTTAAATCTATCGGTCGGTTGAACCGACAAATCCGTTAAGAAATTATACAATTTGATTGACCACATCAAACATTCGTTCATTTTAACTCAGGAAGTTGTGTTCTTTGACAAGGTTTAAATAGACAATACATTTCAAACTGGAAATAACATTTGGTCTTAAAAAAATTAATTTCGTCTTCAACTTATTTTATGAACAATTTGGCGTTATTTCCAAACAACATCACATCATTAATTATGCACATTTTTTTATTATCCATGGAATAAATCAAACTAAATGCATTTTCCTTTCTTGAAACCCAATTCAGGGAAATTTAACAAGAAAATTATTCAAATGTTCGACCGACAATTAATCAGATAACATCACAGAATTATGATAGAATTTTTAGAAATCACACTTATTTGCAAATGTACTTGTAATCGAGCAACTGGCTTCGTGGCTACCATGCTCCACCCGACTGTAGGTATCTCTGATCATTAAACTCTCAACATAACTCCACTCTCAAGCTAAGACTCATGCATTCACCATAGGCTATCACCAAGCCCAGGTTTCTCTCAGGATTTCCTCACTTGGCAAACATGATTTATTGGTTTATTACCAAATCCATGCCAACTTTGCAATCCTTTCCCTTAGCTTCATTCCAACTAGCACCACAATGAAAATCCATCATTGTACATGTGCTTAGAATTCCACTAAAGAAAATTATCACACCATTGTCATTTCTTAGGTGCAACCAGAGGTAAAGCAAAGGAAGAATTATCAACCATAAGTTTAACAAAAATATACTTTAGATGAATTGGACACTTTGCTATGGAAATGGACTTATTATTTTGTCCTCCATTAATTCCAATCATCCACAACAACCAATAAGGATAACCAAAACTGGCTTGGGATTACAGGTACCCTCGACCAACCTAACTGCCACAGAATTTGGAGAATTGAACAGTTGGCTTTGGAACTGGACTTGATTCTTTGTCCTCCAGCAATTCCAATTTGACCACTTAGTCCTAATTTTATTTCAACGCTACAACATTCTCACGCCGTTCTCTGCATTTTTTTCCCCTTCTTCCTTCCTCATTCCTTTCACTCCCCCTCCTTCCTCCTCTTTAGGTTATTTTTGTTGTTTGCATGCCCACCCATCAACACTTGTCATTTTTGCCAATAACCCCCTTAATCTCTCTCTCCCTTAATTCCCTTTTTAGCTTTGAAAATGGGTTTAAGGAATTAATAAGAAAAAGTATGGGTTTATCAAAATTATAAGGTAAGAAGGGTTGAATAGGGTCATACTTAGATTTTAGGTTGTATGCCAACTCCCCCCTTACTGACCTAGGTGGATACACGAGTCCCTGTTCATTCAGCGTGTTGGCTCTGCCACTGCTAGTTTAATTTTTATATAATCAGAGAAAAAATACAATAATGAGTTCTTCCTTACAGGCATTTGCAATATCTTTACAAAATTACATTAACAAAATAATGGGGTCTAAACCATGGGTGTTACAAATATAAATAGATATCACAACTTGGTTTCACCTCAAATAGATCCTTCTACTAAAAGTTATTCAAATTTAAAATGGTGTACATTTTTGAAACCCTGATTTGAAGACTGATTTTCTGTCCAACCTTCCAACTGAGGTAACCCTAAAATGTCAGCGACTCTGAGTATGAAATATCATCTTGCGGTAGTATGATACGTCATCTTTCCAATGCTGTAGGTTTCTTTGAATTTGGATGTGCCAATTTTCCCAACACTTGTTATTTTTTGCCTTTTCAAAAGAGTGAGAGTGTATGGCCTGCCACGTGTCTAATTTTTCGAGTCTGATTCTGAAATTTATACCCAATATAGTGTGGTCTATCTTCTTTTTGATGCAATAGGTCTTACTCAATTTGGATCTTGCATGCTCTAGATATAACTGTTTTTACCATAAAACTTGTTTTAGACTAATTTTTGGACTAGCTAGAAACCCTAACTTCCAAAGGGTATATCTCCAAACCTGTAATGAATCAGGATCTCAAACCATAGATAGTTCACTTCGTTCTTCGTGTCACTTGTGAGTTTGACTATCTGAAACTTTGTACAAAAAAATATTCAGGGAAATGCCAAGATGACATGTTTTGGAAGCGTCCAAGCTCTGATACCAAATATTATACAACCAATTCCCATGAAGAGCATGAAAAGAGCATAAATAGACCAGAAAGAGTAACCCATGCCTTAATAATGAATAAAGAGATGAATAGAAATCCTCTTCGAGGGGGAAACTTCTTTATGCAATGTACTAAGTACACAAGACAAGATAAGACAAAATGATTCAAATGAAAATGTCTCCTTCCTATATATAGGAGACAAAGAGTTACAATTATAACTAATAGACCCAAGTCGACATAACTAATATAATAATACTAATGACAATTAATAATATGTAATGAGCCCCAATATAGGGGGTAATGTGCCAACATTTAGGGCTTAACACCTTTCTATTCCAGAGAGAATGATATCAATATATAACTCTTAAAGAAATTGGTAGCTTTGACAAAAATGATTTGTGGATGTTGGCATGGTGCTTACAGGAATATGATTTTTTTGTAAGGAAAGCTCTAGATTTTTGATGTTGCGATGTTACTGAGTATGTATTGTAGAAAGTTACTTGAATGTTTCCTTTAGCCTAATACCAAGCTCTGATACCAAATATTATACAACCAATTCCCATGAAGAGCATGAAAAGAGCATAAATAGACCAGAAAGAGTAACCCATGCCTTAATAATGAATAAAGAGATGAATAGAAATCCTCTTCGAGGGGGAAACTTCTTTATGCGATGTACTAAGTACACAAGACAAGATAAGACAAAATGATTCAAATGAAAATGTCTCCTTCCTATATATAGGAGACAAAGAGTTACAATTATAACTAATAGACCCAAGTTGACATAACTAATATAATAATACTAATGACAATTAATAATATGTAATGAGCCCCAATATAGGGGGTAATGTGCCAACATTTAGGGCTTAACACCTTTCTATTCCAGAGAGAATGATATCAATATATAATTCTTAAAGAAATTGGTAGCTTTGACAAAAATGATTTGTGGATGTTGGCATGGTGCTTACAGGAATATGCTTTTTTTGTAAGGAAAGCTCTAGATTTTTGATGTTGCGATGTTACTGAGTATGTATTGTAGAAAGTTACTTGAATGTTTCCTTCAGCCTTTCCTTACAGTAGTGATGAACATGATGACTGAGGGCCTAGGTGCCAGTGATATCGATGGCTATTTGGTAGAGGGCACATTATTGTTGAAATCATGCATGCACTAACTTTAGTAAATTCAAGTTTAGATTTTGCTTCAGGTTCTCGATAACCCTGTTTGTGTTTGGATGGCTATTACAAGTATAGATATGGTGCCAGGTAATTCCATCATTTCCTTTAAAGTGACACAAGTCATAATAAGAGCTTTATTATGGACCATGTTGACATATGGATAAGGTTGGTAGGTGCTAGATTTAGTACTTGTTGCTCATGTAGTGATTCTCCTAGTGATGACAAAGTAGAGAAGACAAGGGAGATGGCTCCTTCAACCTTTCCTTACAACAATGATGAACATGTGGAATGACGGCCCAGGTGCCAGTGATATAGATGATTGTTTGGTAGAGGGCACATGCTTGTTGAAAGCATGCATGTGCCAAATTTAGTAAATTCAAGTTTAGATGTGCTTCAAGATCTATATAGCCCTGCTTATGTTTGGATGATTGTTACAAGTATAGATATGGTTCCAGGGAATGTCATCATTTCATTTGCAGTGACACATGTCATAATATGAGCTTTATTATGGACTATGTTGTCATATGGATAAGGTTGGTAGGTGTTATATTTTGTACTTGTTATTTAGGTAGTGATTTTCCTAGTGACGACAAAGCAGAGAAGACAAGGGAGATAGCTCCTTCAGCCTTTCCTTACAATAGCGATGAACAAGTTGAATGAGGGCTTAGGTGTTAGTGATATATATCATGGCTATTTGGTAGAGGGAACATGCTTGTTGAAAGCATGCATGCGCTAATTTCAATAAATTCAAGTTTCTATGTTGCTTTGGGCTCTCTATAGCCTTGTTTTTGTTTGGATGATTGTTACAAGTATAGATATGGTGCCAGGGAATGCCATCGTTTCCTTTGAAGTGACACAGGGCATAACGTGAGCTTTATTATGGACTATGTTGTCATTTGGATAAGGTTGGTAGGTGTTAGATTTTGTACCCGTTTCCTAGGTAGTGATTCTCCTAGTGATAACAAAGCTTATAATACAAGGGAGATGGCTCTTTCAACCTTTCCTTTCAGCAGTGATGAACATGTTGAATGAGGTTCCGAGGTTCTAGTGATATTGATGGTTGTTTGGTAGAGGGAACATGCTTGTTGGAAGCATGCATGTGCTAACTTTAGTAAATTCAAGTTTAGATGTTGCTTTAGGATCTCTATAGCCTTGTTTGTGTTTGGATGACTATTATAAGTATAGATATGGTGCTAGGGAATGCCATCATTTCTTTTGAAGTGACACAGGGAATAATATGAGCTTTATTATGGACTCTGTTGTCATATGGATAAGGTTTGTAGGTGTTATATTTTGTACCCGTTTCCCTGGTAGTGATTCTCCCATTGATGACAAAGTGAAGAAGACAAGGGAGATGGATCCTTCAACCTTTCCTTATAGCAGTGATGATAGGGTGAATGAGGGCCCATGTGCTAGTGATATAAATGGTTGTTTGGTATATGGCACATGCTTGTTGAAAGCATGCATGAACCAACTTCAGTAAATTTAAGTTTAAATCTTGCTTCAGGCTCTCTATAGCCCTGTTTGTGTTAGGATGATCATTACAAGTATATATATATATATATGGTGTGGGGAATGCCATTGTTTCCTTTGAAGTGACACACGACATAATATGATATTTATTATGGACTATGTTGTCATATAGATGAGGTTGGTAGGTGTTAGATTTTGTACATGTTTCTCAGGTAGTGATTTTGTTATTGATGAAAAAGCAGAGAAGATAAGGGAGATGGCTCCTTCAACCCTTCCTTACAATAGTGATGAATAGGTTGAATGAGGGCCTGGGTGCTAGTGATATAGATGGATGTTTGGTAGAGGGCACATGCTTACTGAAAGCATGCATGTACAAACTTCAGTAAATTCAAGTTTAGATGTTGCTTCAAATATAGATAGAGTTTTCCTATTTTTAGACTTTTCTTTCGTTAGTCTTAGTGTGCATGACTTATTGTAAGTAAAAGGGAGCAGATGCCTAGATAGTGGGGGTGCTCATGCATGAAAAAATTCCAGTTCAAGGCACAAATCTTGAGGGGATGCATGCTATGGTTTATCTTCCAGTTCAGGTGCACTTCACTTGGAACACCATGTTTTGGACAAGTAAGTTGTGTGTGTGTGTGTATTAACCTCTTTTAATATGTATTGAAATTTAATTGAGGAAGTAGAAGATAATGACAATTGTAGCACGTGGCATAAATATTTTTGCAGTACTTGGGTGTATGTCTTTCAAGGCTTTGTAAAAGATGTAGATGATTTTCATGTACTTGCATTCCCAAAGCTTGATATTTTGTAATTGAGAGTATGTCCAAGTCATTTTTTGTCATGAACTAGTGGATTAATGATCAACATGTATTAGTGTATATTCAATTGGAAACTCAAATGTATTCTTGTTGTACTATTTGACTTTTCATATTTTTTTATATATTATATTTATGTGGTTCAAATATATATGTTTGTACTTTATCTTATTTATAGTATTGATAATTAATGATGCAAGTGTACATAAATTTAAATTATTTCCATTAATTCAATTGCATACATGAAATTTTTATTTATTGTTTAAGTATATAATTTTATATTTAATTTGTTTCATTGATCATATCAACATTAATATTGTATGACATATTTTAAAATTATTCACACCATATTAATTTATATTGAATAGTAATGATGAAATAAAATAAAATGACTATAAAACTACTAAATTAGTAATAATTATAATGAGTATGAAAGTACTAAACCATAGATGATGACATCATCATCATCATCATCATCACTTGCATATTGCTTTATAATGCAACTAAATACACAAGTAAAAATGCTAAAAAATAATGACTAAATAAACAAGCGAATGCACTACTAAATAGTGACAATTAATGACCAAATAAATGAGTAGATGTACTACTAAATGGTGATAATTAATGACCTAATGAACAAGTAAATGTACTACAAAATGGTGACAATTAATGACCAAATAAACGAGTAAAAGTGCTACAAAATGGTGACAATTAATGAACAAATAAATGAGTAATTGTACTACAAAATGGTGGCAATTAATGATCAAATAAACAATTAAATTATTACAGGATGATGAATCAAGCCAACCAATTAATGACCAAGTGATATACTACTAAAATTTTAGTAATGAAAAAAGAGACTTAAAACTTGTTACCAGTAGTTACCACTCGTGTTGAAATTTGACGGGTAAATAGCTGTCATTTGCCATTTTACACGTCAAAATACTACCACTTCATAAAATTAAACATCATTAATGAAGTGTGAATTTTAATTTCACTCATCACTCATCATTTTGAAGTGTATTTTTATTTTCACACGTCATTAATATCTATATCCCAATCATGTCAAGGAGGGCTATGGCTATTTGGACGCCCTCAATAATCGTTGCAGCAAAGATAATGAGTGGAACAGAATTTGGGACAGGGATGGGATACCAAAAGTTAACGTCTTCAATTGGATTCTTGCTCATAGAAAGACTCTCACAGCGGAGAACCTCAGGAAAAGAGGGATTGAAGGACCAGTTAGATGCATTCTTTGCAAGGATGCTAAGGAGTCGATTGTCCATCTTTTTCTGGAGTGCAGTTTTTCTCAAGAAGTTTGGCATAGGGCCTATCATAATATTCAACCAAATCTTATCCTTCCCACTAATTGGAATGGTCTCTTTGCAAACTGGCATCTCTACTATCAAAACTCGCTGTCCATAAAGCTGGATTTCAAAAGAGCCTGGGTCGCTTTTCCAAAATTTATCGGTTGGAAACTCTGGACTGCCAGGAACAATGAAATATTTGAAGACATCACGGCCTCCCTAGGTAAAGTCTTATCCTCTGCTAAAGCACTCTGGATTGATGCCCTTTCCTCGAGAAGTATGAAAAACCTCAGCAAAGAGACCTTAAGTGTTGAAGAGAAAATATGGGTGGCCGACCTCTTGATCCCCCCTCCTTTCTCCCCTTTGTCCCCATCTTTCAAGATTCATAAGCCTCAAAACTGTCTCATCAGAATGGAACCGAAGGAATTCCAGATATGGATAAAGGCTCTTGGCAGTCACGTCCTTTTCTTCGTTGGTGCCTTGAAAGGCAATCCTGGGTTGGCAAGTGCGGGGGGAGTCCTTTTGGACTCCGAAGGAAACAAAGTGAAAGACTTCGCCTGGGGAATTGGAAGGAGGACAAACAATGATGTAGAGTGGCTTGCATTGATCAAAGGTATGGACATCGCAAAGAATAATAATGTCAAGGACCTCGTGGCCATCGACGATTCTCTGCTGGTAATCAGGGAAGCCAGGGCTTTAGCAAAAAATCGTCGAAAACCTGCCTCCAAGCTTCAACATCACTTCATCTACTCGGTCAAGGACTTTCACTCAATCTCTTTTTTTCACATCTTAAGGATCAACAACCATCAAGCTGACACCATGGCCAATATTGGCGTCGGTTTAGACTGTGGTTTAGAAAGGAGCAATGTACAACTACTTATAAACAATTGGGTTCCATAACACCCCCCTTGTTTGCAATGACCTCGATTTCTAAGCGCTCAAACTACTTTGGTCTAATCTCTATTGTGAATTTGGTTAATTACAAGATCTTCTTGGGATCCCCTCGATCTCCTCACACGTGCTCTCAGCTCAAACGATGGCCACTCTAGTCTGACTACACCTATCTCGCATGCGGGACTTCAATGCAAGCAGGCGACAAGGATTCCATAGCTTATAACAGGGATGAAGGTGACGCTCCAAGTATCGAGCAAGTTTTATTCTGTGCAGTCTGCTGGGTCGGTTATTTCTGGTTAATCATGGAGGATGGAAATAACAATGCAGGTCTGTGTCTCCCTGTGCTGCAGTGCAGACACTGCAGAAAGCAAATTCATGTTCATTCAGGGGGAGTCGGCATGAAACATTACCTTTCAGCTCTTGATGCGGTTTAGGGACAGGTTAATGGTGAGATTCAGGTCTCCTGTGGTGGTTAGGCGAAGCAAGCCTGTCGTGGGCACACCAAAACTGATGAGCCAGGTAGCGACAGAAGCTGGACTCCTCTTGACGTGGGGCAGGGACAGAGTAACAGGGGCTTGGCACAGCATATCGTTTGTGGCCACGAGCCTGGCAGTGGCCGGAATTGGTTGCCTCTCAACGTGGGTCTGGGCCAGAACCATGGTGGTTCTTCGCATCATGTTCGTGGTAGCTCTGGTGAGCCGGGCAACGGCAGGAACTAGCTGAATACCGCTAGTGAAAATTGTGGTATAGTTAATTTGGAATCCCCTCATGGGTCTAACAGTCCTCCTTCCGAATTTATCTTGCATGTTCAGGATTTGGAGTGCTAGGTCCGTTGGCTCAGAGGTGAAAACTCTGACCTTAAGAAAGTCATCTCCCACCTCTCTACTTTTGTCCAGATTTCGAATTTTGAAGTTTGGAGCAGCAGCAGCAAGATGAAAGAGTTTTTAGATGGGTTGGTTGGCAAAATTGAGTCCCTTCACAACTGCCTCAGAATTGTTGAAGCCAAGGTCGACTGCATCAGGACTATCAGTCGGAATAGCCCCTCTGTTATCCATGGCATTGAAGGCGAAAATGTGGGTGCTGCAGCTGGGAGCAAGATAAGAACGCCCGTCAGCTTCATGTCAATTGATTTTCTCTCTGCCTGCTCGTTATGGTTTCTTTTTCAAAACCTTTTTGTTTATTGTTTCTCCTCTTATTATGTATTACCTCTGTAGTTTTCTCCTAGGGCAGTTTGTAAAAATCTATAGTTGTCGCAGAATAGGTGTTAAGTTTGACATACAAAGACTGGAGTGTGACGCGCTTGTCTTGACATCCCTCCTTTTTTGGGATTAGTCTTCCCATCGTTTATGTAAGATCGCCTTTTTTTTAATATAAAAGCTCGTTACCCGTTGCTGTAAAAAAAATCAAAAAAAAAATCTATATCCCAATCCCATATATATATATATATATATTACTATTACTAATTAGTTATTAGTAATTAAATGTGTGTGTGTGTGTGTGTGTTTCTAATATGGAAATTTTGATTTCGACATTCGACATGGTGTAGTTGTCTCTCCCCTTGTTAAGCAAACTTGACTTAGTCATGGTTTTTTTGGGCCCATGGTTTTTGGTGGCTCATGGTAATGGTCCATTTTATTGTTTGTGAAGAAGTCTATTTAAAGGTTTCGAGGATAAACCTTCTTAGTCATTATGTGTGTGCTTGGTTTAACCATTATGTTTATTATGATTTTTTTGTTTATCATATTTTTGTAAACTTTTTATTTTTGTATTATATACAGAAAGATACGAGAATTCAATGTTTCATATAGTTTTCATAAATGTTATTTCAAAAAAGAAATCAACTATTATTATGATCGGTAAAATTAAGATTTAAACGTCAAATCAAAGGCAATGTTAAAATTTAAACGTCGTATAAAAATTTCTTGGCGTGCAAGGGAGGACATCAAATTTCAATGCTTGTTAGCACCTCAAAAATAGTCGTTTATAACCAAATTTTAGATTTTTTTAGTAACAAATAAGCCATTTTATACTAGTGTATATACTCTCTCAAGTATTTTGTTACTAAAAAAGTTACTCATGATGTACAATAATTAGTGACTACGCAAACAAAAAAGTTAGTCATGATGGGAAATTAGTGAGTACACAACCAAAAAAGTTACACAACTAAAAATAAACTAGAAAGTTAGTCACTACTCAACCAAAAAAGTTAGTCATGGTGGGTAATTAGTGATTACGGGACCAAAACAGTTAGTCACTCTAGGTAATTAGTGACTACCCGACAAAAAAGTTAGTCATGAAAGTTTTTAAAGTTAAATACTACCAAATTTGAGTAATCTAAGTGACACAACTAAAAATGACTAACGTAAACTACTAATTTAGTCTAGGGATTAAAAAAATACGACTAGATAACAACTACATGAATATGAATTAGCGATAACAATTATGTCATAATGGTGATGATGATGGCAATGGTGATGATGATTATGATGATGCTGAGGATGAGGATGACAATGATGATGATGATGTTGAGGATGAGGATGACAATGATGATGATGAGAATGATCATAGCTGTGATGATGATGACAATGACATTGATGACTGTAGTGATCATATTGACAATTATGATGACAATGATGCTGACTATAGTGATCATCATGACAATGATGACAATTATGATGAAAATTATCATCATCATCACCATCATTTGCATAACCATCATCTTCTTAAAGAGGAATCCACATAAGCCTTTGATCTCAAAAAAACCCTTTCTTTATGACAAGACCATTGAGAAACACTACCTCTGAGAAAGCCTCACTGGAGTATTTATCGCCTCTATCATCGCCCAATATGAAGTTGAAACACCTAGATCACATGCATTATGCCATGTCTTCAATGTCATGGGCTACTGCAATATTATCCACTGCCCTTGTCTCTTCGATGATCAACCACAGTGGGGATATATATATATATATATTTTTCATTGGAACATGTCACGGGGAAACCCTCAGGTACTTCCCCTCATTTTGAGGATGGTACCCAAAGTAAACCATCAGCCTTGATTACAGGGCCTAACTCGGTGGGGACGTTAAGTGAGGCCCTTATATAGCAATGTATAGTCACTCGAGGATTTGACCTCGAGACCTTCTGTTGACAACTTACAGCACTCAACCACTTGAGCTAGCCCATCGGGCTTATATATATATATATATATATATATATATATATATATATATATATATATATTGTATAAGGGAATTGACAATCGGGGCAGGGCTCGTACTCGCATGACATGGGGTCAATTCCCATCCGCTACTGCTATACCCCTAGGTGCACCCACACATCTCGCAAGCATGGGGCACGAGCTAATCGGGGTTTGAACATGTCACCTCTTTTTAGAATATATCATATCATTTCACTCCTTTGCCAATCAATCTACACCCTTGCGGGCAATATAAATGTAACAGTTATAATATAATATAGTTTGGTACACACACATACACATTCTAAAGAGAAACAAACATATTGAAAATATTAAACAAAACATAGTAGAAATAATTCATTTGCATTTTGAGGAGTTTCAATTTTGGCGCTAAAATTTGGCTTGGAGAATAAAATTGAGTTAGATTTAGGTCTATTAATTAATTTTTTTTAAATGTTCAGAGCGAGAGATTCAGGGTGAAATTGATTCCAAGATAGAAATCATTTTTTTTTGCACATTGTGAGTTCATTCCAAATTGTGGGCCAAGTAGATCGTATCTGGTTGTTTCGTTGGTGAATTGGTGCAGAAATAACATAGCCAATTGGAAAAACCACATCTTATGATTGTGCATTGGTGGAAATCTGAACTTTAAATTTTCCTGTAGATTTCATTCGTTTCCTCTTTGTCATGTCCCCAAATCAACCCTAGACCACAATTGCCTAAGTCACCTAGATTGGTGGCATATTTATTCACCTAGGTGGTGATTTAAGTTGATTAATTGTTGAT
Organism: Larix kaempferi; assembly: GCA_027924585.1. Classification (NCBI taxonomy): domain Eukaryota; kingdom Viridiplantae; phylum Streptophyta; class Pinopsida; order Pinales; family Pinaceae; genus Larix; species Larix kaempferi. Next base: position 7,173,262 of record BSBM01000961.1, on the reverse strand, counting down.
CCTAATGATGGCTTCCTAAGGTTGGAAGAATCACTGGTGGAAAAATCCAATGAAAAGCAACTCCTAAGCAATGTGACAAGGTGTCATGTCACCACCCTAAGGACACCATGATAAAATCACCAACCCATTCAACCTCATGGGTCCTAGTAATAGTTTAACATTAATTAATTAAAGGGGGGGTAAATTTTGGTTTAGTCACCCATGTAGATTAAATAAATGAAGGGGGTCATAGTTTCATGTTATTTATTAATATTAATAATTATTTATGAGTTGTAATGGCTATGTGGCTCAAGGAGGGTGCATGAGTGGTCTTGTGGACCTTATGAGTGTCATCCACAATGGAAATTAAAAGAAAATTAGAAAAATCCACAAAGCCACTAAAAAGATGGAAGTAGCACAAAACCAGACAACTCTGAAAATCATAAAGCATGCTGAAAGGAAGGAAAGAACATAAAAGCATAAAGAAGCAGAAAAGCAGGAAAAAGCTCAGGAAAAGCATAAAAGTCCTAAAAGAAGAACAAATAAAAAAAGCAGGAAAAGTAGGAAAATCAACAGAAAAGCAGTGAAGATAGGAGTTTCCTGATTTTGAGAGATAAGGCTCAAGGAATATTAGCAAATGCAGGAAAGCAAGCTAAATGACTTAGGAAATATCTAGAGGATAATTTTAGCCAAGGAGGGTGAAATAATGAAGGCAAGTAGGTCCAAGGGAAAAGCAACTTGCCAAAGAAACATCCATTGCACCTATGGTTCTAATTTCTTCAATGTCAAGTTCAAAAATGGTGACATAAAAGCTACAAGATCAAAATTAGTCAATGAGGGCGAATTGGTTGAGGTGGATGACTACATTCATTGCATCTTGAATCCAATTCATGCTATAAAAGAAGGTGGTGCGTGCCAATGCACATATTTTTCCAGTATTGATATTTGTCTTGAGAGCTTTACTTCTCAGAGGCTTGGGAGATGCGCCCCTAGCCAACTTTTGGAGATGTGCCCCATAGAAAACTAATTCAAATATTCATCAAAGTTCCAGTGCAACCATTGGAGCATGTGTTGCATGTTTGATTGAACCATCATAGTGAAGAATTCGAGCCTCCAGAGTTGATTGCGTGGTGAGATCCATACCTAGAAGTGAGCTTTCTGAGTAATTGCAACCCTGTGAGATGTATCGGATGTTCTTGAGCCATTATTGAGCAGCCAAAATGTTCTTCTTCTGTATATGGCTCTGTTCCTATGGTTCCATCTCTTCCTTTCTTCTTTCCATTAAAGATACCTACTCTTATTTGTAAGAATCATTGAAGATTGAGTATTGTCTGTAAGTTTGGATCATAGAAACTTTCAATTGCTGTTATATCAGTCTAATAGAGATTACTTCTATTCAATAATATATATTTGAGGTCATGTATCTGATCTAAGAAGAAATCTGAGAACTACTGAATTTGTTTGAATCTTCATTTTTCAAGGCTTGCTCTATGTGCTTCGAAAATTGACTAGTTTTTCAGTAGTACTTGTCATAAAATGCATTATGTGAGCTCTTTGATATTTATGTAAGTTGCTACAGGTCCCTCAAATTCTTATAAACCCATCCATATCCTTAATACTGAGATTCATGACCCTCTGAGAGTGTTTGGAAAGGTCTAAAGAAAAACTAGTCAGCCAGTCCTAAGTAGCACAGTTGTCTATTTGGCCTCCAAATATTGTCCTTTTTTATTCTAAACCCCTGTTTTATTGCTATAGAAGGTTTGGGGATATTCCATATAGTCAATCCCAGGTTGGATTACTTCCAACAAGCATCAGAAGCCTTGGGTTTCAACAAAATTCACATGGACCATTTCCTTGTACGCTTGGGTTTAGCTCAAGGGGTCTACCTGGGCATGACGTACCCATAAAAGTGTTGTTGTCAAAGTATTGGCCCGTTGTCATCCTACTTGCAGCCTTAGAAGGTGATTAACATCATCTTGGAAGAGTTTGAGGTGGTTTGAGTTTTCTGTTTGAATTATAGTAAAATTACCTCCTTTTGCATTACTGCTTTCACAGGTAGTCATACTGCAAAGTGATTTGGAAACCCTGTGTATATTTTTTAGCTTATCGACGTTTTAGGCTGAACTTATTAGCCCGAAACGTAGAGAATCTCAAAAATCTACACAGGGTTTCCAAATTACTTAGTTTTGTCAAAGCTATCTATTGTTGTTTACTTTTTGTAAGTTTTTGGAGTTAATGTGACTTTAAATCATATCTGGTACATTACAGTGGTATCGGAGCATGGTCCTCTGCACCTGTGGACCATAAATTCTCAGTTGAAGAAATATTGCAATTCACATCTTCAAGTTTGCATCTATGAGGCTTTTTCCAGTTGTGAAAGATGATGATTTTGAGCAGTATGTAGAAGAATAAATCATCTATATTGATGGAGGCCTACCAAGAGTTGAGGATGGTTACTATTGTGACCAAATTTACAGTGAAGATAGTAGGGCCAAACCACCAATGGCTAGATCAAAATATGATTCAACAAGGAAGATAACAACAAGTGAAAACTTGCCTCATCACTATCAAGAGTATTTGGCCTTGGAGGATGACACATGTAAAGCCATATCCTTCAAAGATTATTTTTATTGTAGATTTCGATTTTGGCACAAGGATGTAGATGTGGATTCATTGAAGAACAATAGATCATCAAGAGAGGAACCAAGTTGTTCCACCATTGAGTGCAAAGAAGAAGACAAAAAGACAAGAAGCAAAGCTACACTAGAAACATCCCTCTATGGTATTTTTATGAGATCATTTGGTTTTTCCTCAAACAAAGTCTCCAAAAGAAGTGATTTAGAGGAACCGATGACTAAGGCAACACCCAGAGGCTCTCATGATGTAGAAAGAAGAAATCCAATAGTCAAATATTAGCCATACGATGAGCATGAGAGGCACCATAGCCTCTCAAGTGAGGAACCATGCACATCTGAAGATCCATCATCCCCTTGTCAGGTTGTTGACAGTTTGGGAAGTGATTCCACTTCCAGTTTTCCTAGTTTCTTTGTTGGTGATTTCCAGATCACTACATAGCATATTGAGGATGAGATGAGCTCAATGGAGCTCAATGATGGTGGGCTATCCTGTGGAGTAGAGCATAGTTCAGCCTCTTGGTCATCACTAGTGCTTCATAGTGAAGTAGAAGGAATTTCCACACCAGTTGATTTGGTGCAAGAGAATGCTACCCCAACTCCACAACATGAAGGAGAAGACATGATGCAAAGGTATGACCACAATTCATATTTTTGTATTCCTTTGTGTGATAATGAGGTTGCAACCACTTTGTGGGAGAGGTTTGGCATGGTTGAGTCCTCTAGTGATGAGGCTCAAATGTCTGGTGTTAAGGATGAATGCAGTGAGAGGGATGAATTATTGAATGCGAGTCTGCATGATTCTCATATGGTGTATGAGCTCAAATGTGATAGCACACCTGGTGTTGTCAAGAAATCATGGAGTGACTTAGAGAGCTTACTCCTAGTCACTGAAGAGAGGATGTTGCAAGTGCTATCCATAACTGATGGTGCACATAGAGTCATGAAGGATCTTATTGGGAGAGTTCAGTTAGAGGAGAGATAAGGTGGAGTTGTTGGGAGAGTCTCTAGATCTGAACCGTGCATCATTAAAGGAGAGCTGGAAAAGATGAAGGCAGATTACTTGAATATGTTCATGGATAGAGACATGGCTCTCAAATTTGATGAAGACAAATCCATAGAAGAAGGAGAGAAACTTCATAGGGATTTGGGAGATTCTCTTTCATCTCCCAAGACCACTAGTGATGTGATGTGTGTGTCTGATTGCACATATGTTGCATTGGAGGAGCTTCATGCGCAATGTGAGCATGGGGAGTGTTCAGTGATGCAAGTGCTTGATGGTAGCAGTGATAAGGGGAATGTTTGCAGAGCACTTGTTTCACACTAGGAGGGTCATGAGCTTTCTCTATGTGAGGAAGGCTCATTGGTGGAGGATGTACTTGAGTTCATTCCACTTGGCCCCGACAACATAGATCCTGAGATCATTTCCTTGGGATCAAGCAACAAAGAAAACTATCTATATATGGATAGATGCATTGCAGAGTTGATGACTCAAGGAGGTGAGAGAACACATTATGACTCCATTGACATCTCTCGTAGTGCCTCATTAAATGAGCAACAACCTATGCAAATTTGGCTTCCATTTGATGCCATTTATCCACATATGGGTTGGGTGGAATATTACCTGGCACACTTGGAGATACCTTGTAGAAAGAGTTATGCTCATGTTAGGTGGAAGACAGCTGCGCAAGCAAGTTTCCATAAGGAGGTTGGCATACAACATGTTGAGGCAATTGCCTAGTACTGGAAAGAAGAACCTAGCTTGACTATGTGTAGGAAAGTCACACCTTTGGATGAGGCACACCAGTACAATCTTGTTGGACCAACTAACAAAGGAGACCACACATCTATTGTTTCAGTGGATGAATTTTGTAGATAATTACAACTGGCCTACTTTCCTTCACTCCTAGCACCTGAGGATGTGAAAGGAAATGTTTATTTGGTGAAGGGACCATTTCTATTGATTCTTCATGAGGAGCAAGAGACACATGTGTCTGCTTCTCAACTTGATTTTTATCACTTAGACACACCTTTGATCCTCCTTCAGTATGGTAAGAAACAATGGAATCTACTTGGGCCACTTGATACTTGTCTCATGCACGACAATGCATGGGAGTTCCACTTGAGAACTTTGAGTGGGACAAGTGATTGCAGAGTGAGCCATGGGATTGGAGTGTTGTTTACACATGTGGAGTTTCACATCTTCTTGGAGAGGCTCATAGAGTTTAAGAATTGCATTGGGAGTGACAAACTTCCCATTTGGTAGATGGATCCTAGCATACCATGGAGTGACAGATTGTCACAAGCAGCAGTGATGATGGATGGTATGCAGCAGAGATCATGGGATCCAAGCATTGATGGTTTGTTTTAGAAACCATTGATGTTTGGGAGGGTGCAAGTAAGGGAGTGGTATCCAGGCATTCCTTGGCATGATGGATTGTCTTGGATGCCATTGATGTTGTTGGAGTGCAGTGGTGGTGTTCATAGTCACATTGCATTCATTAGATTCACTTAGGATACTGGAATTCTTCTCATTTGTTTCAATTGGGAAGAACATACATTTTCAGTTGCAGAGATAGTGGAGTCACTCAGTGGGGAGATGGCTATGTTCAGAGTGGCAAGAGGAAGCATGATGGACCAATAGAATTCCAAATGTTATGTCAGTTCAACAACAAATATCAATGGTGAGAATTCATAGATTGGTTTCATGCTTTCTATGTAGTTGATGTCTTGCTTGAGGAGGGGAGGATTGTAATGTCCGCAAATCAACCCTGGACCATAATTACCTAAGTCACCTAGACTGGTTCATGTTTATTCACCTAGGTGGTGATTTAGGTTGATTAATTGTTGATCCTAATGCTAGTTTCCTAAGGTTGGAAGAACCATTGGTAGAAAAATCCAAGGAAAAGCAACTCCTAAGCAATGTGACAAGGTGTCATGTCACCACCCCGAGGACACCATGATAAAATCACCAACCCATTCAACCCCATGGGTCCTAGTGATAGTTTAACATTAATTAATTAAAAGGGGGGTAAATTTTGGTTTAGTCACCCATGTAGATTAAATAAATGAAGGGGGGTCATAGTTTCATGTTATTTGTTAATATTAATAATTATTTATGAGTTGTAATGGCTAGGTGGTTCAAGGAGGGCGCATAAGTGGTCTTGTGGACCTTATGAGTGTCATCCACAATAGCAATTAGAAGGAAATCAGAAAAATCCACAAAGCCACTAAAAAGAAGGAAGGCAACACAAAAGTAGGAAACTCTGAAAAGCAGAAAGCATGCAGAAAGGAAGGAAAGTACATACAATTAGAATGAATCTGAAAAGTAGGAAAAAGCTTAGGAAAAGCAGAAAAGTCCTAAAATAAGAAGAAAGCAGGAAAAGCAGCAGAAAAGCAGTGAAGATAGGAGTTTCCTGATTTTGAGAGATAAGGCTCAAGGAAGATTAGCAAAAGCAAGAAAGCAAGCTAAATGACTTAGGAAATATCTAGAGTCTAATTTTAGCTAAGGAGGGAAAAATCATGAAGGCAAGTAGGTCCAAGGCAAAATAAATTTTCCAAAAGAACATCCATTGCACCTATGGTTCGAAAAACTAGTCAGTCAATCCTAAGTAGCACAGTTGTCTAGTTGGCCTCCAAATCTCGTCATTTTTTATTCTAAACCTATGTTTTATTGTTGTAGAAGGTGGGGGATATTCCATATAGTCAATCCCAGGTTGGATTACTTCTAGCAAGCACCAAAAGCCTTGGGTTTCCACAGAAGTCCCGTGGACCATTGCCTTGTACCTTGGGTTTAGTTCAAGGGGTCTACCCAGGCGTGACATACCCATAAAAGTGATGATATCAAAGTATTGGCTTGTTGTCATCCTACTTGTAGACTTATTAGGCCATTAAAATCATCTTGGAAGAGTTTAGGAAGAGTTTGAGGTGGTTTGGATTTTTCTGTTTGAATTCTAGTCAAATTACCTAGTTTTGTTAAAGCTATCTATGGTTGTTTAATTTTTGTAATTTTTTGGAGTTAATGTGCCTTTGAATTAGATATGGTACATTATAGTGGTATCAAAGCATGGTGCTCTACACCTTTGCTCCATAAATTCCTAGTTGAAGAAATATTGCAGCTCACATCTTCAAGTTTGCAGCTATGAGACTTTTTCTAGTTGTGAAAGATGATGATTTTGTGCAGTATGTAGAAGAAGAAATCATCTATATTCATGTAGGCCTACCAAGAGTTGAGGATGGTTACTATTGTGAAGAAATGTATAGTGAATATTGTAGGGCCGAACCACCGGTGGCTAGATCAAAAGATGATTTAGCAAGGAATATAGCAGCATGTGAAAACTTGCCTCATCACTATCAAGAGTATTTGGCCTTGGAGGATGAAATATGTAAAGCCATATCCTTCAAAGATTATTTTTATTGTAGATTTGGATTTTGGACCAAGAATGTAGATGCAGATTCATTTAAGAACAATAGATCATCAAGAGAGGAATCAAGTTGTTACACCATTGAGTGCAAAGAAGAAGACAAAAAGACAAGAAGCAAAGCTACACCAGAAACATCCTTCTATGGGATTTTATGTGATCATTTGGTTTTTCCTCAAACAAAGTCTCCAAAAGGAGTGATTTAGAGGAACCAATTACTAAGGGCACACCCAGAGATTCTCATGATGTAGAAAGAAGAAATACCATAGTCAAATATAAGCCATACGATGAACATGAGAGGCACCACAGTCTCTCAAGTGAGGATCCATGCACATCTGAAGATCCATTAGCCCCTTGTCAGGTTGCTGACAGTTTGGGAAGTGACCCCACTTCCAGTTTTCCTAGTTTCTTTATTGGTGATTTCCAGATAACTATAGAGAATATTGAGGATGAGATGAGCTCAATGGAGCTCAATGATAGTGATCCATCCTGTGGAGCGAAGTAGAGTTCAGCCTCTCAGTCATCACTAGTGCTTCATAGTGAAGCGGAAGGAATTTCCGCACTAGTTGAGTTGGTACAAGGGCATGCTACCCCAACTCCACCACATTAAATAGAAGACATAATGCAAAGGTATGACCACAATTCATATTTTTGTATTCCTTAGTGTCATAATGAGGTTGCAACCACTTTGGGGGAGAGGTTTGGCATGGTTGAGTCCTCTAGTGATGAGGCTCAAATTTCTGGTGTTAAGGATGAATGCAGTGAGAGGGTTGAATTATTGAATGGGAGTCTGCATGATTCTCATATGGTGGATGAGCTCAAATGTGATAGCAGACTTGATGTTGTCAAGCAATCATGGAGTTACTTGGAGAGATTACTCCTAGCCACCGAAGAGAGGATGTTGCAAGTGTTTTCCAGAACTGATGGTGCACATAGATTCATGAAGGATCTTATTGGGAGAGTTCAGTTAGAGGAGAGACAAGGTGGATTTGTTGGGAGAGTCTCTAGCTTTGAACTATGCATCATTAGACGAGAGATGGAAAAGATGAAGGCAAACTACTTGAAAATGTTCATGGATAGAGACACGGATCTCAAATTTGTTGAAGACAAAGCAACAACAGAAGGAGAGAAAATTCATAGGGATTTGGGAGATTCTCTTTCCTCTCTCAGGACCACTAGTGATGTGATGTGTGTTTCTGATTGCACATATGTTCCATTGGAGGAGCTTCATGTGCAAGGTGAGCATGAGGAGTGTTCAATGATGCAAGTGCTTGATGGTAGTAGTGATAAGGGGAATGTTTGCAGAGCACTTGTTTCACATCAGGAGGATCATGAGCTTTCTTTATGTGAGGAATGCTCATTGGTGGAGGATGTAATGGGGTTCATTCCACTTGGACCCAGTAATAGAGATCCTAAGATCATTTCCTTGGGATCAAGCAATAGAGAAAACTATCCATCTATGGATAGATGCATTGCAGAGTTGATGACTCAAGGAGACAAGAGCACATATTATGAATCCATTGAAATCTCTCACAATGCCTCTTTAGATGAGCAACAACCTATGCAAATTTGGCTTCCATTTGATGCCATTCATCCACATATGGGTTGGATGGAATATTACTTGGCACACTTGGGAGATACCTTGAGGAAATATTTATGTTCATGTTAGGTGGAAGACAGTTGTGAAAGCAAGTTGCCATAAGGAGGTTGTCATACAACATGCTGAGGCATTTTCCTTGTACTGCAAGGAATAACTTAGCTTGCCTATGTATAGGAAAGCCACACCTTTGGATGAGGCACACTAGTACAATCTTGTTGGACCAACCAACAAAAGAGACCATGCATCTACTGTTTCAGTCGATGAATTTTGTAGAGAGTTGCAGCTGGCCTACTTTCCTTCACTCCTAGCACTTTAGGATGTGAAAGGAAATGTTGATTTGGTGAAGGGAACATGTCTATTGATGCTTCAAGAGGAGAAAGAGACACATGTGTCTACTTCTCAACTTGATTTTTATCACTTAGACACACCTTTGTTCCTCCTTCAGTATGGTGAGCAGCAATGGCATCTACTTGGGCCACTTGATACTTGTCTCATGAACGACAATGTAGGGGAGTTCCACTTGAGAACTTTGAGTGGGACGAGTGATTGTAGAGTGAGCCATGGGATTGGAGTGTTGTTTGCACATGTGGAGTTTCACATCTTGTTGGAGAGGCTCACAGAGTTTAAGGATTGCATTAGGAGTGGCAAACTTCCCATTTGGTGGATGGATCCTAACACACCATGGAGTGACAGATTGTCACAAGCAACATTGATAATGGATGGTATGCAGCAGAGATCATGGGATCCATGCATTGATGGTTTGTTTCAGACACCATTGATGTTTGGGAGGATGCAACTGAGGCAGTGGGATCCAGGCATTCCTTGGCATGATGGATTGTCTTAGATTCCATTGATGTTGTTGGAGTGCAGTGGTGGTGGTCATAGTCATATTGCATTCATCAGATTCACTTGGGATCTTGTCATTCTTCTCAGTTGTTTCAATTGGGAAGAACATACATTTTCAATTGCAGAGATAGTGGAGTCACTCAGTGGGGATATGGATGTGTTTAGAATGGCATAAAGGAAGCATGATGGACCAATTGAATTCCAAATGTTATGTCAGTTCAACAACAAAATATCAATGGCGAGAAGTCATAGATTGGTTTCATGCTTTCTATGGAGTTGATGTCTTGCTTGAGGACAAACAAACTTGGGAGGGGAGGACTGTAATGTCCCCAAATCAACCCTGGACCACAATTGCCTAAGTCACCTGGACTGGTTCATGTTTATTCACTTAGGTGGTGATTTAGGTTGATTAATTGTTGATCCTAATGTTGGTTTCCTAAGGTTGGAAGAATCACTCGTGGTAAAATCCAAGGAAAAGCAACTCCTAAGCAATGTGACAAGGTTTCATGTCACCGCCTTGAGGACACCATGATAAATCACCAACCCATTCAACCCATTGGTCCTAGTGATAGTTTAGCATTAATTAATTAAAAGGGGGGTAAATTTTTGTTTAGTCACCCATGTAGATTAAATAAATGAAGGGGTTCATAGTTTCATGTTATTTATTAATATTAATAATTATTTATGAGTTGTAATGGCTAGGTGGCTCAAGGAGGGTGCATAAGTGGTCTTGTGGACCTTATGAGTGTCATACACAATGGAAATTAGAAGAAAATCAGAAAAATCCACAAATCCAATAAAAAGATGGAAGGCAGCACAAAAGCATGCAACTCTGAAAAGCAGAAAGCATGCAGAAAGGAAGGAAAGTACATAAAAGAAAAAAGAAGCAGAAAAGCAGGCAAACGCTCAGGAAAAGAAGAAAATTCCTTAAAGAAGAAGAAATCAGAAAAGCAGGAAAATGCTCAGGAAAAGAATAAAATTCCTTAAAGAAGAAGAAAGCAGAAAAGCATCAGAAAAGTAGAGAAGATAGGAGTTTCCTGATTTTGAGAGATAAGGCTTAAGGGAGATTAGAAAAAGCAAGAAAGCAAGCTAGATCACTTAGGAAATATATAGAGTCTAATTTTATCCAAGGAGGGTGAAATCATGAAGGCAAGTAGGTCCAAGGAAAAATAAACTTGTCAAAGAAACATCCATTGCACCTATGGTTCAAATTTCTTCAATGGCAAGTCCAAAAAGGGTGGCAAAAAAGCTACAGGTTCAAAATTAATCAATGGGGGTGAATTGGTTGAGGTGGATAACCACATTCATTGTACCTTGAATCCAATTCATGTTATAAAATAAGGTGGTGCACCCCAATACACATATTTTTCCAGTATTGATATTTGTCTTGAGAGCTTTGCTTCTCAGAGGCTAGGGAGATGCGCCCCTAGCCAGCTTTGGGAGATGTGCCACATAGAAACATCATTCCAGTCTTCATCAAAGTTCCAATGTATCCATTAGAGTACGTGTTGCAGGTCTGATTCATCCATCATAGTGAAGAATTCGAGCCTCTAGAGTTGATTGCAAGGGCTAGTGCCAGATTGAGTGAAATTCGTTGTGAGATCCATACCCAGAAGTGAGCTTTCTGAGTAATTGTGCCCATGTGACATGTATTTGATGTTCTTGATCTATTCTCGAGCAACCAAAACGTTCTTCTTCTGCATATGGCTCTGTTCCTGTGGTTCTATCTCTTCCTTTCTTCCTTCCATTGAAGATTCATACTCTTATTTGTAAGAATCATTGAAGATTGAGTATTGTCTGTATGTTGGATCATATAAAATTTCAATTGATGCTATATCATTCTGATAGAGCTTGCTGCTATTCAATAATATGTATTTTAGGTCATGTATATGATATGAGAAGAAATATGAGAACTACTGAAGTTGTTTGAATCTCTATTTTCTAAGGCTTGCTCTATGTGCTTCGAAAATTGACTAGTTTTTCAGTAGTTGTCATAAAATGCATTCTGTGAGCTCTTTGATCTTTATGTAAGCTACTGCAGGTCAATCAGACTTGATAAACCCATCCACATCCTTAATACTAAGATTCATGACCCTCTGAGAGTGTTTGGAAAGGTCTGAAGAAAAACTAGTCAGTCAGTCCTAAGTAGCACAGTTGTCAATTTGGCCTCCAAATATTGTCCTTTTTTATTCTAAACCTATGTTTTATTGCTGTAGAAGGTTTGGGGATATTCCATATATTCAATCCCAGGTTGGATTACTTCCATCAAGCATCATAAGCCTTGGGTTTCCACATAAGTCTTGTGGACTATTGCCTTGTACCCTTGGGTTTAGCTCAAGGGGTCTACTCGAGCGTGACATACCCATAAAAGTGTTTCTTTCAAAGTATTGGCCAGTTGTCATCCTACTTGAAGCCTTAGCAGGTCATTAACATCAGCTTGGAATAGTTTAGGAAGAGTTTGAGGTGTTTTGAATTTTTCTGTTTGAATTCTATTCAAATTTCCTAGTTTTGTCAAAGCTATCTATCGTTGTTTACTTTTGTAAGTTTTTGGAGTTAATGTGCCTTTGAATCAGATCTGGTACATTACATTCTTCAAAGTAAATAGATCTTAAACTCCCGTGGATGTTAGAATGCAAAACCTATAAGTTATTTACTTTGATTGTTGGTGAATATCTATTAGTAATGCGTGGCTCTAAGAGAATGTTTCAATAGCTTATAATAGATCTTTGGCTCATAAATGAATCTTAAACGAAAAATTCCTTCCCATTGTATTACATAGACATAGAAGGCTGGCGTATCACTTTCACATGCGATATTGTAATGAGACTTGCCACGAAGAATGAATTGGTTAATCAATAAATTATTGAATCGATGATGGGTTATTGTTGGATCCTTGTAAGATGGATGGGAGATTATGTATAGAATAAATAGGCCGTAATGCTTAGAGGGTTTTTATTTTATCATATCTCGAGTCTCATATACATGCATTCACCCCGTAATTACGTGACAATCGCCATATTCATTCGTCCCTTTGTTATATAACTAGCATTTGCCCCTGGAGGGGCAAAAGGAACGCATAATGGAAAATTCCAACTCTTTTATAGAACTATTGGGTATAAAACAATATAATATTGACTTTAATTTTTTTAATCAAAAGTCATCATCTACAGTCGATAAAGTTTTATGAAGGTATAAACATTTTGAGATAAGGGTGGCCAAGGTGATGTCCCTCCTGAATAGGCACAAAATCAGCTTGAAGGTGGTCCGATCTAACACTTATGGCAGACATTGATGGAGTTTGATTCAAGGGGTTTTATTTACGGATATTTCGTCTAAGCTTGGAGTTTGATTTGAGGGTTTTTTCTCTTAATATTCGACTTGCGACTTGATTAGACGTAGCATTTTGGAGTAGTTTATTACATTTTCCCTGTAACGGAGCTGAGTGGGAGCTGATTTTCCATTTGTTGGAGAAGAGTGGTGCTCAAAACTTCATCTCTGCAAAGAAGACAGAGAGGGAATGGAAACACCCAACCCCACAAGGAGATTCAAAGGAATAAAGCCTTGGGTAGGATTTCTCCAATCATTTTTGTCTCCAAGCTATAAAATGTTCAAAAAACACATGAAGAATTTATTTAATTTTTAGCTTTTGGTAGTTGCAGGTTTTTGATCTTTTCCTCCGACCTGTTTCCCAGCTTTCTTTTTTTTTTTCGCCGAAACTGGTCGCAAGATTATGTTTATCTTTCGCCGAACAATTTCGCGATCTTCGATGTATTTAAACCGGATTTTGTTCTTTCTTGCTGAGCAGGGTCGCATGTTTTAATTCACCCGACGCCGATCGTTTCGCATTTTTTATGATAATATCACCGACCCGGTTCGCAGCTTTCCGTTTAGTTTTCACCGCAACTGGTCGCAATATTATGTTTATCTTTCGCCGATCAATTTCACGATCTTCGGTGTATTTTCGTCGGATTTTGTTCTTTCTTGCTGAGCAGGTTTTAATTCACCCGTCGCCAACCGTTTCACGTTTTTTATGATAATATCGCCGACCTTTCTCACTAAGCGTTCCACCGTCTGGGCGCCCCCCTTTTGAACAACGTCGCCCATCCCTTTCGGCGCATTGAAGTCTTGTCGCACCAATTGGTTGTTACGGCTCGTGCTTTTGGGCCGATCGTGTCGCAGTGGTTAGGGTAAAGTTAGCGAAGTGAAAAAATGATGCGTCTAACAACTGATGCGGTGGCGCGTGTGTCACGTCGGCGTGCTTCCCAAAACAAAACCCTAAAGCATTGAATGCTTTAAATACCTTTGCATATGAAGTCCCATGTAGTTGATAACCAACTAATTTTTGATTCATCTACATTCCTACTTGGATAAGATTTTTGTTAATCATTGAGACAGACCTTGGTGAATATTGTGTTGTTTCTCTAGGCACTGAAAGTTTTTGTTTGAGAGAGAAAATAAAATGAGAAGATGAAGACACATTGGAGATTATCCTCTCAGTATTGACCACTTAATTCTAGGGTTTTATTGCAGCCAACATATTTTAGATCATTAAGAAAATGCATAATCCTTGGAGTTACTGTGCATAACCACCCAATTTTGTTCATAGTCAAAAGCTATGGTTTGTCTATTAACTAACTCTATCTAATAGTTGGATTCTATTTTTTATTTTTATTTTTAAAGCAAGCGAGCCATTAGATTTAGATAGGTCAATCAAATTTCAGTGGAAAACCATTGGGTTAGGGACTTTGGGAAAATGGTCAAAAGCATGATGAAGGGAAACCCTGAAAATTTGAAACCGAAAATGAAAATGTGGTAAGGCCGTAGATGGTCCATTCTAAATGCACGTGAAAAAAGTATGGAAACATTGGGATCTTTGAAGGCATTGAGCGCAAACGGATGTGTGAAGTTGAAGAGAATACGAGGGTTGATGCAGCTTACAAAGCTTCAACATATAAAAGTTAAAAGCTTCAACATCTATCAATCTATCACTATAAATATGATTGTAGTGTCATCCAAACCATTTGATTAAGTCTCCTCTGGTGTTGGGTCTGTTGGAGGATGCATGCACCACCTGTTACGATACGTGGTGCCTCCATGTGGACTGATCCGTCTTATACGCTGAAGTGCGTTACTCACCTCCTTACTTATAATCTCCACATCAAATTAACTTCTGTGTAGAAACCTAATTTTTATTTAATTGTTCCATAAGTTGAACTGTATTGTGTTATTTTCTAGCGGCGTGAGCAGACATGGCAAGTTGAATGGACAAAGCTAAATAGATCGTAGTAGACAAAATCTCCCAAACTCGCCCATATAGAAAAATTTAGCGCAAAGGAAAAATATTACATGGAATCAGTCACTCTAGATAGCATTGTTGACATAACCAATCTTTAGAACAGTCATTGCCTACCAATTGGGAATGGACTCCAAAGCGCAAACAGGAAAACAAGTGCTCTCTTAGTCAATTTCTTGGTTACTTTATTGATTTTTTCAGTCTACATGCTTAATGAATAACCAGTTGCAATATTGGATTAATGAATTCTTCTGATATATTCCATTCATAATGAGTGTAATCTATCATAAGACTTGAATTTTACTACAAAATTAGAAAGCTCCATTCGTAATTTTCCAGCTTGGTGTGCTTTTATTTGACTATGGAAGTAATCATCTGACAAATATTTGCATGGATTGTTTTACATATTGTGTCCTCCCTTTTCTTTAGATTTCGGCATACCATGAGAAGCTGTTAAGTTTTGTCTAAATTCTGGTTTGCAGTTGCAGACATCTGGTGTTTACGCTTCCCCAATTTTTAGTTCTGTTTGTTTGTTGGGCCGCCAGTTCTCCCTCCAAAATGCTATTTTCATTTCTCATTTCTCCTTTCTCCCTCCAAAATGCTATTTTCATTTATGTTTGTGCTTTCTCGTTGGGCCGCTAATTCTCCCTCCAAAATGTTTTTTGTTTGTTCGTTTTTCTTTCTCCATCCGAACTGTAATTGTATTTTTGGTTAGTTTGTTGTGCTTGAATATGAAAGGTTACTAGTCTCTTTAAGATTTTGTCATCTTCGATTTACACAAACACAATTTGTACAAGGAGGTGGACTTGGTGGTGACGACAAATGTTGATGGGATGTCCGAGTTAGAAGAGCTGGCAAGTATGGAGCCATTGACATCATTGGAGGAGTTGTGGGCAGACGGGTGTGTGATCATTAATCATGATAATAGGCTTTCAATTTCCATTTTAGTCCACATTGATCCATGTTAATGTTGACATTAGATGTATAAATGTTTCTCAAACTTATGTTCTATGCTAGCATGTTATCGAGGAGTACAAGCTTGTTCTTGACACATTATACTTGACATTAGCATACATTGATTGTTATCTATCTAAAAATCATGTTAACAGGTAGAAATTGCAACTTTTGGGAATCTCTTGCATGTTAATTGCCTTGTGAGTTTTGACAATCATAGATAATATGACTTGTTAATTTGGTTTTGTGCAGAGAGAACAAGATCAAAATTTCACTTTAATGGCATCTAAGTCAAGTAAATGAGTTGTTAATAAAAAAAATCAATTTGGAAACTTCCTTACTCTAGCAATGTTTTATGTAGAAGATAGCAATAAGGCAAGAATGATTTGCACGATTTGATTTTAATACCATGCCAAGAAGCTACCATATATGATACAGAAAAACATTTTGAAAATATAAGCTTATTGGAAGAATATAATATTGATGGCACAATGAAAATTCAAGCTTGGAATGATTGCAAGGGTATAGCTCAATCGACAATTCGCTTGATATGAAGGAAATGTTGTAAATGGAAGTCACGAGTTCAAATCACCCCGACTTACCCGTGCCCCATGCTTGCGGGCTATGTGGGTGCACCTAGGGGTATAGTCGGGATTGGATCCTTGGACCTCGTGTCACATGAGTACCAGCCCCTTCCCAGTTGTCGATTCCCCTAGTTAAAAAAAAACAAAGCTTGGAATATATTACTTTTACTCGTACAGGAGGAATATATTGTTGTAGGTTGTAAGAGGAATTATGGGCAATATAGATTGCAACACCAAATGTAGATACAAATCGAGTTCCATAGCTAGTCCAATGAGAGTTAATGGTTCCATGGAGCCAGTAGTTGAAGTAGCACAACCTGTTCTTCCTTGTTCAGTCTGGATCTACCTTACTAAGTTTCTTGGCACTAAAACAATGGAAAACATGGAGGGAGTTTGTTAAGCGTTGCATAGAGGAATGAAGGTGATAAAGGTGATGCATAGATGGTAACAAAGGTGGTGCATTGGAAGCAAAGACAGTGGAGGGTGGCGCATTGGAGGCATATACACAATTTGACAAATACAATATCTTGAATTAAATGTTAATTCAATTCCCTTTCGAGAAAGGAAGCATTTCGTCATCGCCGCGTGAAATCTTGAAAACTGAAAACTTTGATTAAAATACAACACTGAAATGCAAACTAATAAAGGTAAAAAGAAGTAATAAGAAATCAATGCATTACAATGATACTATGGCTGTAACAAGAAATATGTCACATAGTACAAATATAAAATAACAAAGATGTATCATATAGTAACTAATGCTTGTATAATATTTAATTTAATAAGTAATATAAAATTTTAATTTAATTTAAAAAGTAACATTATATTAATATTTTGCTATTTTGAATTAATAATAAATAACACAAATAAATAATATAATAATGAATATAAATACAAAATTAATAACATCGTGTATCGAGTCTCATGTTGTATATTTTAAGTTTATATACTAATTAATATAAACTAAATTAAAATATAATGAAAAACAAAATCACAAAACTAAAAGTGTTTATACACTAATTAATATAAACTCAATTAAAATATAATGAAAAACAAAATCACAAAACTAAAATTATGTTTTATATATGTGCTCACAAGACCAATGCATGTTGAGTGGAAAATTAATGTTATTATTTCCTAGGGTTTCATTACCGAGTGCCCAATCACTTTTTTTGTTTTCTTGGGAGTGGTCAATCACATGGTGTGAGAAGTGGTTGCATTGGGTAATGCATATTGTGAAAGGATTATTTGGTAAAGGAAGTTGGCTGGGCTGGGCATGTCGGCGGGCAGTGAGACACACGCCCCAAGAACACACACTTCTGGCCTAAATCCAGTTGTGAAATCCATTTGTATTATCACACCTCCTAGATAGATGTGTGAAATCCAGTTGTATTATTACACCTCCTAGATGTTGTGAAACGGAAGAAACTACAAGCGCTGTGATATTTTAATTTTAGTGGAGGTTAAAACAATATCTCTCTTAACCAATCTAATTAATTCCTTACAATTGTGGGACATATAATTTCAAAACAATCCTAATTAAAATCTTATTGTTGTTATTCTTTTAATTGCAAATCTTATTGCAGTTATTCTTATAAATGCACTTGGTTTATGAACTTTGATCTACAAGATGTAGATATAGAAACGTTGAAATTCATAGAAAATGTCAAAGGTAGATATAGAGGAGGTTGAAATTCATAGAAAATGTCAAAGGTAGATATAGAAACGTTGAAATTCATAGAAAAAGTGAAGGGCCTTCATTAGACGAGAAATAGGGCCATGCAGACGCGTTGAGCCAACAAATGGAAAATTCTGGCCCTCTCCTAGGCAAGTGCAGTGCCTGGATGTCCTAGATAGGAGCCTTGCATAGAAACGCTAGAGCTTACATACCATAGAATAGAATAGTGAAAACATAAAGGACAACTATGCAATAACTACATAACATATGCAACAGGAGCAGCCTCCTCGACCCCAAGCTGCGCAACAAGGCAAAGGTCTCCAAAGGCTCCTGAGAGAGGAGACAAATAAGAGAATACGTGGCTTGGAGCACGCGACAAATGTTGCTGGGATGTCCGAGTTAGAAGAGCTGCCAAATATGGATCCATTGACATCTATGGAGGAGTTGTGGGCAGACAGGTGCGTGAAGCTGAAGAGCATACGTGGCTTGGAGCACGCGACAAATGTTGCTGGGATGTCCGAGTTAGAAGAGCTGCCAAGTATGGAGCCATTGACATCTTTAGAGGAGTTGTGGGAAGACGGGTGTGTGAAGCTGAAGAGCATACGTGGCTTGGAGCACGTGACAAATGTTGCTGGGATGTCCGAGTTAGAATATCTGGACATCACCCTTCCTATTTTTTTTATAAAATTGAAAATAAAAAATATAATAAAATAAAAATATTATAAAATAATATTTATTATATAAAATAATGTTGAATTTGTAAAACCATTTACTATAACAAACAAAATAAAGGAATTAATAGTATATGGATATACATAAATTAAGTTTTATCACATCATATGTTATTACAATCCTATAAGAAGAAAAAATAATAAAATATAATAAAAAAATATATATTTTAAATTTGAATTATTTAAGCAGGAGGTTGAGTTCGACGTGTTGTGCATATCATGCTCCATTGTGGGCTCTTACCTTGGTTTTGACGATACTTGCTCTCATCTCTCAGTCGATAGACATGCAAGGAGGGACTACGCATGAAGACCATGCAGCTCTTCGTGTAGCCCACAACCATGTGGAGAGAAAACCCTAAATAGGGTCAACCTCAAGGGCGCGCGTCATTTCCCTTCCTTTTCCCAGAGGTTCTGCTCTGCAACACTCGACAACAGTGGACCGCGAGCTCGGCTTTGACCCTTCCTCCTTCATCTTCCAATGCCCCGGTGTTCCCTCAGCTCTTTATACTGGTGGAATTTTTCCTTCCTCTCGGAGAGAGTTCACGCCATGAGCAGTAGTAAAGTTGCAGACGTCTTGATGGGAGCCGCCTGTGCAGCCTCCAAGAAGAAAGGATTAGAGTGGCAGGCGGAGGAAAGCAATTTGAAGGGAAGAAGATATCACGAAAGGAGAAAAAAATAATTTCTTCTGTTCATAGACTCTGTAATTTCAGAACGGGAAGGAGCGGTATCCTACTGTGCCCTAGCAGTGACAAACGCAGAACCAGTACCGCGCGACGTGAAGGTGGAAAACATAATTCCTTACTCGTCTATTCAGAACAACGAATTTCGCCTTCCGAGTCTCCAAACCAACAGAAAACCTGGAAGCCAGACTTTGGACAAATTTTTGTGTATTCAAATTTCAGAGGAATTGTCGTGTGTTAACTCCGTGTTTGATGCCGGAATTCCAATGGCTTGTTGGAGATTCCGTTTAGTATAACTGATCTGGCATGCCGAGAATTTACAGAATCACGTTGTGGTAATGAAGCATTTTCAGACTATTTGCAGGTAACGTCGGTTCAGGAAATTTATGTTTTCATTAATAAATTCTCTTGTCAATGGCTCCATCCTCGGCGGTGGAAGGAGGCAGCAGGCGGCAGCGGCAGGAGGGAGCTCATCATTTATTTAACAAATTGTTGGGTTTTGATAGGCAGCGTGGAATGGCGGCGGTGGAGCTGGTGGAGAGGGAAGCGTTGGTAGGGAGAGGACGAGCAGGTGGGAAGAAGATGAGGGCTGGCAACGGTGGATTGCTGGTGTGGGCATGGGCGTGGATGGGAGGGATGGAATGGAGCGCCGAGGAGGGGGGGGGCATAGGAGGGCGCAGTGGAATAATGCAGAGGGCAGGCTGCGATTGGGAGCAGGGTGTGACGAGGGAGCAGAGGGATAAGGGGGGATGAATGCGGGGGAGTGGGATAGAAGTGTGGGGGGTGCTGTAGGAGGACGTCGGGGAAGAGAAATGGTGTGGAGGTGGGGTGGAGTAAAGCTACGGCTAGGGGTTGCGTGGAGTGAAGGGGTGTGGGTGTGGTAGTGCTAGCACGGTGCAGAGGGGAGGGATAGATGGCAGAATGGAGAGGAGAAATTCGCGGGAGAGAGTAGGGCAGGAGCTCACGCAGAGAGGAGGCGGAGGAGGTCGAGGAGGTCTGCGGCAGGAGGAGGCAGGAAGGAGCTCGTGGCGGCAGGAGATGCATAAGCATCCACGGGGCAGGATTCCATTCCCACTTTGAGCGAGGAATCTAGCCGACGTGGAGCTCATGCTTCTCCGTGGTGAAAAGCCTACGGCGTAACTAGGTTAGCTCAAACAATGGTGTTGATCAATGCAAATGGACTATTTAACATCTTCTCATAGATGAAGGTAGCAAGGAAATAACAACCTCACTAATTTAATGTAATTTTATAAATAATAATATGGTATCATTTTATACTTATCAGTATTATATTAACCTTATGATATTGACATTATATAATCAAGATACTACGAAATAATTAATAATTAATTCACATCGTTGCTATATTATATTGTAAGACTTTCACCGACAATTTTCCATATTTCAAAAGACTAATCCTTCTCTATATGTATTATTAATCTTTGTAATTGCCATTTTTAATATGGTTACATGTTACAAATTTCTTCCTTCACATCTATATATACATGCAGAATTAAAATCTAAATATGCATACACTTACACTTATGTGTAAGTAATAACTTGCATCATGAAACACGAGATTACCAAGATTAGCATGTTAAATTCTATGGTCGTTTTTGTTAAACAATCTTGTCATGTAGTGAACTCAGCGTCATAGCGTTCAACTCGTCGTGCTGGTCTCAACGGTGTCTTGTTTTAAAAATTATGTATCCATTTCGTCTTCTCGACTGTCGAAGTTTTGACATAAGTCATTTTGGGATCTTACTACTTAAAGTTACGAGTAAGCATTAATACTTACGTTTTGATTAATTTTACTTATTAACCCATAATCTAATTTAGGGATAACTCTACTAAACTTTAAAATTTACATTTGAAATTTAAATTTTCACTGAAACATACATCACAAAAAAAATAAAAATAAAACATGTATTATATATTATAACTAATAAAACATGTGTTATATATTAAAACATTCAATAAAACGTGTATTATAACTAAATGTAAGGAAATAAACTTTCTACTTTTAATAACATTGATATTATATAAATATGTACAAATTTAAATTCTTTGCCACCGATATTAGCCATGTTTATAACGAAATGTAAGAAAATAATTTTTACTTTTAATAACATCGATATTACATAAATATGTAAAAAAAAGTAAATTCTTAATCTTAATGAAACTTGTCGGTGTCTTTGTTTATTTCATATATTCAATACTTGGTATTTCTTGTTTTAAATTGTTATTCTACTCATCCGGAATTTTACCAATCCCACATCCACCTGGCTTTCCACTGCTCACTACACCTACCATCTCCCTCAGCCTCCTGCCACGCGACCTGCTCCAACTACCACCATCTAGCCCACTTATCACCGTCCACCGTCCGGTTCTCAGGCCACGTGCATCAACCATCTCCCATGCCCTAGTCCATGCAAAGGCACACGCGCCCTTCACCTCTCCATAGCCCAATCGGCCCTAGGGAGCCATGAGGGAGCCTCTTGGCTGCATGCAAGCCTTACCTCCATCCTCTAAAGGAGGCTCAGTCTCACGTGCGCGGGGCCTGGCCTCTTTCTTTGGCGCGAAGGTGTTCCACACTGCCTGTATCCATCCTTGAAGAGATCAACTCAGTGTTTAGGTTGGGATCTCCATATAGAGGGCGCACAGTAAGCTCTGCAGGTATCCTCCATCACAGTGGGCCAAGTTAAAAAAAATGTGTCCAGACAAAAGACAATGAGCGCCTTTGGTAATCTAGGTTGGTAGAGGCTGTGCTCGCAACACGGGTTTGTACTTCTAAACCCTAAAAATACCCATAATTAATCTGCGTTAAATACTGGATGTATTAAGCTGCTTTTGTTAGAAGCTCAATCTTCAGCTCATCTTAACCTTGGATTTTTAATTAGGCTTACATGTTGTTCCCCCAACATCAATTTTTTTTTTTTTTAAGAAATATCTATTGCCCCTCTTTCGGGACTGTTTGTGTAGTCTTTAATGGGGAATCCTTCAAATTGCCAATCCGTCAATAATGACCATTGTTGCCCCTCCGTTATGTTTCATCCAGGGAGGACTCCTTCTCTTCAAAGGCAACGTAAAATGGAAGGGTTGTCACACGTGTGTCTTTCACTTGATCATCTGTTTTTAAAATTAGATATATATATATATATATATATATATTATTATTTTTTATTTTTTTCTAAGGAGTGGCTCGGCCTTTCTCTGCGCGAGGATTTTCGTTCATTAGCCTTTTGGCCTCCTCGGCCACGGCATATAATGCTATGCGCTGGGAAAGATATTGTATAGTAGTCGATGTGCGATTTACGAATGTAATTTGTATGGTATTTACGCTAGTTGCATGTTGAGTATTTGCTAGTTATATAAAAAAAATATTGATGTTTCCCTTCAAAACAAATCCTCTGCCCTGACAGTTACAAACTTACAAATAATGTATTCTGCCTATCTTTGCTATTAGTCGTAGATTGTTATGGCTATTTTAGGATTTAATGTTCATATTGAACCCCTCCTAGACTCTATTTCTACGTCATTCAATCGCACAAGCCTGTTCAAGCTCTTGGTAAGGATACATGATCACAGTATCCATCTGCCATACATTCAGACTCTCTACTTTCACTGCCATGGTGGCGTTGTTGAACAGAAACAGTTTTGCAGCTCCATCAAATTCCTGTGTCGGATACACCCTTGACGTTATGCACCGCCTCCCACCTTGATCATATCTCTCCACGATCGAATGGTCGACTTGAAAAAAAATAAAAACAAAAAAACAGATCGCTCCCATTTCCCTTTAATTCATCGTATCCTGGAAAAAACTGGGAATTTTTTTTCTAAACATGGACTTACCAGGGTTCGAAGCAAGATGGTTTCGTTTGCAAGAACCGGGACGGAGCTCCCGTGGACTCCCAGGGTGAGATCAGTCGCCAGTGAGGACCTGCAAGTTGCCGTATATATTTCAATTAAATCAAGGGCATAGACGTGTTAGGTTTCGATTTCCCAACAGGTCCATGTTTATAACATAAAGATTCGATCCCTAACCGAATTTTTAGGGCTTTGCTGCGGCGGCTCAATTACCTGGACTCGTCATGGAAGAAAAACGTTTGCAATTTGCCGTCGGTAGATTTCGCGACATAGAAATAGGCGACCATCTGTTCCGTCAGATTTTTCTCTGTTATAACCAGCAATCCAAACGGTCCTAGCACGCCTCTTCCGGCAGCTCCTCCGCTAGTGCTGCAGTTGTAGACTGCATTATCTTCGGTCGCGTCAATGGCAGCGGCGTCCTCCGGGAATTCAAGAATGAGCTCAATATCCAACTATAGCAACAACACAGTAGCATGTCACGAGATCAAAACCTTCACGACGACACCATCCATGTGGCAACATTCTATTCGCTCTAGGAGAGAGGAATCTAGTCGACGTGGATGGTTATGTTTCTCGTTGGTGAAACGCCTACGGCATAAAAATTCTCCCAAACCTTGTATACATATAAGCATGTTACAAGACTAGTATTTGTTATGAGACTATTTATTGTCATCAATTCCATATTAGTTTATTGGTGTAAAAGTAGATAGATCAACAATAAAGTCACACATAGTTTGCTTATTTTAATCATAGTTTTATCTTATTTCATTGTTATACATAGTTCTCTTTATTCATATGTTTAATAAAGTCGTTGATTTATAAAGTTCCACTTCATATATTAAATATCATAAAGTTTATTTATTATTTTACTTATCGTTTGGTTATTTTGATTATTTTAGTATATTATATAGTTTATTTATTGTTAGTTTGGTTATTTATTATCCTTTGGTTATTTCAGTTTATTTATAATTTAATTTTTTTTCAAGCAGAAAAAAGTAACTTGATATTCAAAATGAATCAAAGTTACATTTTACAGATCAGAATATATTGAGAGTCTTTTCCCAAAAGATCACCCTGCTCACCTCAAAAGAGATAACATCATCTTTCAAGAAATAGAGATCAACCATCGAAATATCCAGCTAGCAGTGATTCACAGAATTGCAAAAATATACTAAAAACATCATATCCCACATATACTCGAATTGACCAAAATCCGTGATTCCAATAACTAAAAGAGAGGCAACATGCCTTTGTCAATGATAATATCATCAAAAATTTCCTCAAAATGTAAGTTACCAACCATGAGTCCCACTGCTTCTTTTGATAATCTATCAACTTCACTATTGAATTCTCTGTAAATGTGAGTGAAGGATAAAAAGAAGAAGAACTGTTTCATATCCAGAATCCTTTCCCTTTAAATATTTATTTAGGTTTAAAAATATATTTTTATTCTAAAAAAAAAAATTATGTAGTTACAATTCACAAACTATTTAGTTGATAATAAACTTATAAAAATAACATTGAAACAAAGATTAATTAAGTACCTTGCTCTACACATACAATGTTAGTGTCTTGTAAACCTAACGAATCTCCAGGTTTACAATATTGAAATGATCTAATTAAATCTCAAAAACATCCAGTCTTTGAGACATATAAAATAGCCATCAAATTGCATTTCCTCTATGAAGGGAATTGGTCTTAAAAAAAATGTGTTGATACAAGCCATAATAGAATATAGGGCCTAAATATTGGTGGTCACCTACGCTAGAATTTACCCTAAGGAATTTAATACAACTTCTGATCGCTGTCATAATTGGGATTCCATCCATCCGAGGCATATAGTATTGATCATTAGTTGATTGATATACCAGAGCTTGTATAAGATAAAGGAATAGAGGGTTGACCAATGAATGACAAGACTTACAACGCGTGGATTCTTTTTAATTGACTTCTAGATAGAGTATAGTTTGAGGCTCTTCATTCATCTATTCACATTCTACCCAAATCTCACATCTAAGAAGGACAAATCTAAAGATTGAATCATAGATAAGTGCAAAGGATCCTATGCAAATGATATAGATTGAAGAAAAGTCCAAAAACCATTTGAAGAAAGTCAGGGTTTTGAGAGTAGATGTGATTAGGTTTGCATCAAACTCCTTCAGTCACTATGATATTTGATGTTCTTTTCAATACAGAGCGGGTGTCGTTAGGATAAACTGTGCACATTCTAGATGTTGAAGTCATCGATCTTTGCACGGGCATGCCCATAATTGACAAGCAGTAGAAAATTAGTGGATATGTTGTAAGTTCTTCGCAAGTCTATGTAAGTTAGTATGAATTTGGTCCATGAATAAGTAGATCTCTAACTTTGGTTTGGATATTTTGCCATGCCTACTATAGGATGAACTGTTGTGGGTAGCTGCATGGCTTCATAAAGCAACAGGAGACTAGTAATACTTGAACTACATGATTGACAATGCAGGTCCACTTAGTGGGACAACATTGACCATGAATGAATTATGTTGGGATGATAAATATGAAGGGGTCCAAGTGCTTGCATCAAAGGTAAGAGTGCATTATTGATAAATTAACCATTTGTTCTAATGGTTTTGACTTTGCAATAACAATCATGATTTGAAATCTCAATATGTCCAATTAACTTCAATGTAGTTATAAGTAGTATTGGCCATCAACTCACAATGCAGGACTCAATGCCAATGGCAATATTGGGTTGCTAATAATCTCTATTAGTTTGGATATAAAGTGAATGGACAGTTGACATTGTATATGGTTTGTGATTAGTTCTTCATGCAAGGAAAGGGTGGGAAAAACAAGGCAGTAATACAACAATACCAAGAAAAAGTTGAATATTTCATGTGCATGTGCCTTCAAAATAATGGTTATAGTGTACAACAAACACTAGGTTTGGCTTCATCAATTTTCCTTCATGTCATTTTGTTGAATTTCATTTAATGTCTATCTTTTTTATGAAATTTGTGTGTTAAGACTTCATTCTTGATTTCTAAATGAAAATTTTCTAATTGACTTTCTTCAAGTTGTGTGTCAAAATTGAGTATAGCTGATTTCTTTTTTCCATTGACAATAAATTATCTTCGTCATATGATTAAGTTGGGTTGTAGACGAAAAGGAAAAGGGTGTAAGTTGTATTATTTAGCATAGTAGTGCAGAGTTTTAGGAGATCTGTTAACACCTCAAAATCGCACACATGCGACATTTCTAAGATTCATCTAGTAAAGCATCATCAACATAAAGAATGCATCTCACCACAAGAATCCTCAATAGATCCAAAGCACAATATGAGTCCACAAGTGCCCAGAAATAGTCAAAACAAAGGGTAGCACAGGTATTACTTAGGTTACCCGCACTATAGTGCAGGTTATCTGAACAATGCCCATGCTACACCCGTGCGAATTTTCCTTCGATAGTCGCTCTACTGTCAAAATGACGAGACCACTTACTTTTAGTAGAACATTAAAAAATCAATCCTCCCCAAGGATCCCAATTCGGCTCCTCACACACTTGGTGGCATTAATCAACCCCCCTTGTGTACCTTGGAACCAGTTCATGAAGGAGGAGAGTTCACATTTATATCTAGTTGTTTGTTGGCCACCTCTTGGCCTATGAAAGAAAGCCATTGGAATGCATTTTGTAGATAGAAATTAGAGCAAGGTTATGTTGCTAGATTTGAGTTGGAGCTTCCTCATAGCCCACCATTTCCTACCATTGTGAGCATTTCCAAGCTTGCTTGCAACCTACCATCAAGGGGAAAGTGTCTATCTCCATTGTTCTTCCATCTACTTAGCATTTATCTTGGACAAGAAAGGCCTCCCTAAGGGAGATTGCTGGTTTCCCTTGAAGCCTTCACCTCCTAGGTGTTGTACAACTATTCCATTGGGAAATAAAAGAGTGGTTTAGCATATCTTTGGTTGTTGTTGGAGTTTTCATATTTCCCCCATCCCTTTCATTTTATTTTCATCAATATTTTCATGTTTAGCTGTGAACTACACTAACAATCTCTTACAGGATCACTTGGAGGAATACCAAGCACCATCAGAAGGGGCTCCAAGTACCGAGTCCTTGCAACAACCCACAAGGCTTACCCCCTCACCAAGTGGAAGAGTGCACTTGTGCAATTTTTTCCATAACAGTTCTAATGGCGTCCATATTTGTTTTTGTTCATTTATTTTTAAACTATGTTGTTTTATGCTAAGTGTCTAATTCTGGGTGTTTGTCACTTGCAAGAGAGCAAGTATTCCACCTCTTGCTTCTAGAATTTGGCCCCATCACAACCATAGGACATTTTTTCCTGTAGCCACGTGGTTCCCGACGTCTCTGCCATGCTGTCAGCGCGGAATCGACTTTGACAGTTGCGCATACGTGTAGGTTATCAGTTCACAACCCGTGCAACACCGCTCATTGCAACCGCGCGGAAGGTCAATGCATTACCCGTTCTACCCGCGCATCTGTTTTGTATTTACCCAAGCTATATGCGCGGCATAGCGTGATTTAGCCGCGCTACTGTTGATTATTTTCTTTTTATCTGCATAGTTTAGTTTGACATCCCAATTGTTGCTTCCTAGTGAACTTATATTAAGGGTAATTCACCCAATTACTTAATTTTTTAGTAATTAGTGCACCTAGACCAATATTAGGAAGTACAGAGTAAATCTCTCTCGAAACTTAACTAGGTAACCAACTTTGAGGCTTTCAATCGGCCTCATTATTGTCACTAGTATTCAAGACCATTTCTTGTTTATGCATCAAATCGACATGTTGTTTTTAGTAGTATTGCTAGTGTAGAAAACGCTTTTTGCACACAACCAAGGACCTAAAGACACTTGTCACCCAAAGTATGCTTTTCACCTCGCACTTCATGTGAGCTTGGTGAATAAGAAAAAGGGTGAGAAGTGTGAAATACCTCCAATGCACACTTGTCTATTTAGTTAGAATAATTTGATTTTTCAAAAGAGCCATGATCATCTCTTAGATTTAAAAGTACATATTGCTTGATATACTCTTTTAGTTAAAAGCCAACGAAATATTTTTATTTTTTTTGCTTTGATCACATGTGTTTGCTCCACTAGCACACAATAATAGACCTAAAAACTCTTCCAATTAAAGTATGCTCTTCACCTCACACTTCATGTGAGCTTGGTGAATCAGAAAGGTAGGGATTGTGAAATACCCCTCTTAAATAAGTGAAACATACAAACCCTTTAAAATCAACATTGTAATTGTTTTAACCAACTAAAATCCTCCACAGGAGGTCACAAAAGAACATTTTAGTTAGGTGGGATTGATTGGGCTAGGCATCCATTAATGCCCACCAATCTAGTTTCATTAAGAATATTTTGAAACATAGCATTGTTGTCCTTTAGGGTACGTACAAAATCCTGCTATAAGCAAGTGTTAAAAGAGAACCTGGATCAGAAGTGCGCTGTGACCAAGGAGGTGAACTCCAAGATATAGCTACCCCACTCTCCCCTATAAGCCACTCACTTATTGTAGGGAGATGACACTATACCGTTCAGGCCGAACCATAGATCCACACTTGACACAAGGTAACTTAGTGGCCCAACTTAGGATATCACCAAGGAGCAATTGTGAGTGCAATTGAATCCTAAAGTTAGCTATTTCCATTGGGAGGTGTTTCCAAGTCTTCTTGATTGGATCATTGGCTCCATCACCGATAGAACTAGCTCTTTGTTACCTCCACTAGTCGATTGGTGTGTGGATACCATTATCACCATCAATTGTGCTTTTGGGAGGCCCAATTACATTTGAGAGGAAGGACGTTAGGTATTCTAGGAAATTTACATTTAATTTCTTTTTTACAAGTTCACTAACTCGTAATAAAAAGAACCTACATGTGGGAACTCATGCACTAAAAGCAATATTGCACACATCACTCACTTATCACACCATTTTTCATATGTTGTGGTTGGCATATTTTTGCATTTGTTCAATTGTGTTTATCCCACTATCACTCTCATTTGACACAAAGCCTTCACTATTGAGGAACAAAACAACATCCTAATATAGTCTCGTAGACTGCAAGGCCTATCCTCTCTCTCGAGGGGTGTCATTAAAACTCACCCTCGTAATACACGTGCAAGGCATTCAAGCTGGGGTCATTCCCAAGCAGCATTAATAGGATCTGTTACACCAAAATCTCATCATCATGAGTTGTGTCCTCTATATGCCCCGATTCCTAAAGTACTTGGGCTAAAACACCAAAAGAGAAGTTGATGTTCATCCCTTTAACTTTGTGTTGTCATCCTGAAGCGTCCTGATCTCTGACAAGGTGCGTCAGACTCAAGGTGACGTGCTCTGCACCTTAGCAGAGTGCGTCAGTGACACCAGATGCTCTAGCACAATGCGCGTCGACCTCCCATTGGCGCGAGTTGTCCTTGTGCAAGGTGCGATGCTGTTGGTTAAAATGCATAAAGAGAAGTTTTGAGCGACTTCTCAAAACTTGGATGGCGTGGAGACTTATCCCTACATATCTGGAAATGTGGAATTCGATCCCCTTACCTAGTGGGATGATCCCTTAAGCCTCTCCCCTAAATCCTCAACCTCTCCTATCTCTTTATCCCTATATATATGAACCCCCTCTCCATTGTTAAGGGAGGAAGGATAGAGTATCTACATGATGGTGGAATTTTGCTAGGAGATCCTCTTCATCCATTAGGAGGCTAAGAATTTGATCTTGGAGGCTAGGATTGTTGGAAGGAGGTTATGAAATCAAAGCATCAGTTGTAACACCTCTCTCTACTTGTTATTACATCTAATACAAATTCTTTCCATAAACTTGTTGTATTAATAATGTTTAGGATTAACCTCTTTGACTATTGATCTAGATCGATTCACAATCATGTGCTTTTATTACTTGTCTGTTTCCACATGTTTTGTCCGATTTTGCAGATAAAGATTTGAAGATCAAGACTTGGATCAACAAGGAGAAAGAAACTGCACCTATAAGGTAACCCATCTCTTTCACTTATCTTGCATTTCAATCAATCTAGGAAAGGCATTTGTGTTATGTACTTGTTTTGTTCTAGATCTGAACCATTCATACTAGAGAGATCCGTTTGAGTCTGCCTTTATAGATTGTCCGTAAACAAAATTGGCGACCATACTGGGGAGAGTAATCCATAGTTTTGATTTCTCTACATTCTTGGTTTCTTTAGTTTCTTTCCAAATTATCCTATAGCCTCTAAGTTACCTCTTCTTCTTGGATCTAACCATCAGAGAATTTCCGGGCCATCCAGACTCTGTTTAGGATCTTTATTGAGCCTTCTATCTTTTTATTCTTGGAGAGTTTTTTAATTTTTGTTGCTTGGATCCCGCTCGATGCACCTGGGCTGTTCATAGCCTGTGTCATTGATTCTGATGTGTTTCTCCCTTTAGCATCCTGCATCACTGACGTTATCGGTCAGTTTACAGCCTGCATCACTGATGCGGTTTCTCAGCGAACAGAGCGCGTCGTTGGGACTCCAATGCTTTGGTGCATCCCTACAGGGCGCGTCGCCCTTCATTATTTGGTACACAATGTAAAAAACTCCCAAGTTGGTTTTTGGCTTGATTTTTTGAGTTTTGTGTGTTTCCTTTCACTGTCACAGAACCTCCTAGATACAACATACTTCATTCTTGGCTTATTTTCTGAAGTTTAAGTATTAATTAGATTCCTAGCTAGTCAAGCAGGTGAACTATTCGTGGTCGACAATTTCAATCCCCGATGAGCACACTCAGTCTTGTGACTCCTTATCAGGCCATTTGATCTGTTTGATCTGACTTCTAAGCCCTTTAATATTTGATTGTTGTGATTTTGCTCAATTTTGTGTTTTTTTTGAGATTTTGGGTGATTCTATTTTTTTCGAGAGTTTCCAATCAATTAAAGTTTGCAGTAGCATACGTTCCCTGATTTTCTGAATATAGGTTTGGAAAGTGGTATAATTCTCAGATCTATTGGGTATATTAGCTAAAAAATCAAAGTTTCTGATTATCTTCATTTCAAGCTTGTTTCTTGAAATTGTTGTAAAGAGGATTTTTATGCTTAAATTAGAAAGAGTGTTAAAAGATCTTTGAAAAGCTTGAAAAATTGTTAATTGCTTGCATTTTCTTGGT
This sequence comes from Larix kaempferi, assembly GCA_027924585.1. Taxonomy (NCBI): domain Eukaryota; kingdom Viridiplantae; phylum Streptophyta; class Pinopsida; order Pinales; family Pinaceae; genus Larix; species Larix kaempferi. The sequence goes on along the minus strand of BSBM01000961.1, from coordinate 7,141,848 downwards.
TTTGAAAATTCATTGATCATTTCCTTGAAAATTCTAAGTACATCTCGGCTTTCTCAAAGTGTTTCAAAGTTAGTAAGGATTCTTGCATTGTTGATTTTCTTCCCACTTTTTGATTCCTATTTCGGAATTAGGAGTTATTGCATTCAAAAACGAAAATTCATCTTTTCATTTTTCGTAGATTCGCTTAAGTTGAAAAGAGAAAAAGAAAAAATATTTGGATTTGGTGTGTTACATTCATTTTTGTTGGATTATTGAAAAGAGTGCTTTCGAGTCTTTTTGGTTGATTTTGAAAGTATAGAGGTACTTTGTTCATTTCATTATCGAAAACAAAAAAAATATTTCTTCTTACTGTAGCTAGTTTTCATCAAAGAGAAAAATCAAAGACTTGCATTTTCATATAGCTGAGATTTGCATCTTGTTTAAATTCTAAATCTTCACTCCATGGATTCACCTAACTGTACAACTTAAAATCAAGCGGTATCCTAGGTTAAAATTGTATAGAAATTCGTGTGCTAGAATAGATATGTGTTCCAATGTCTTTAAGTGTGGCAGCTGTCGTTATTTTCCTGCACTGCATCCTGAGGGCTTGTAGTTCTTCCACGTACCAGTCGATATATCGAATGACCCTTCACGTACCTTCGGGTATATAGAAAGGTACTTCATGTACTCGACAATATTTCAGAAGGCTCTTGTCGTGTGGTTGTGCATTAGATAGTACCACTACGGATTGGAGCTCCCACGTACCACGTACCTTGAGTATATCGAGAGACCCCACTAGGATTCATGAAACCATCCAAGCTAACCATTGGCCATATTGGTGTGGAAATACATTGAGAACAACACTCGGGGATCTACTACACACATACTTCTAGGTAGCCGGGTTATACGGACATGGGTACGGTCCTAATTCTCCCTGGTTAGTGCTCTGAAATATTGGGTCGAGTATAACTGTTGGACCCTATAGTATATCGCGAGTTGCGACACCTTGATAATCCTGTGAGGTTCTAGACTATTGAATCCCATCTATCACATAGTTTGCTTGCGGGTTTAGCTTGAGTAGGTCTTGAAGTGTGTTTTTATTTTCTTTAGGAGACTTTTAGGATACATTTTGCTTCAACCACCCTGGCTGATCAACCTTTAAGAATATCCCGCAGGATTTTAAACTTGCCACCTGAATATCCCCTTGACAAGGAGGAAAACTCGGGAGCAACTATGGATTAACCTACGACATCTGTGTCACATGAATAAGGCACTTCTACCTTAGAACTGAGAGTGAAGTATTCACCTTCCGCAAACCCACCTATCATTGATCTTATGGGACATTTGATTGTGGAACAAACTACTTCACATGACACTACTTTTCATCATTCGATGGAAGGAAATCCCGGAGCCACGAACTGGATTTTCAGTCATCCCCAGGACAACTCAATATCAACAGTTTTGGGTCCAACTGCATCATTTAGGACACTTATTTAGGTCAACATGTTTCCGATTTTGGTTCACTTTCGATGGTGGAAAATCAACCTCGTCGGTTTCCTCCATGGGTTCCCGATGACATCTTTCTCACACCTATTTACGAGACTATGGAACGTTTACGAACATTCGACAACCATCTTAGACGCCAGAGTTTCCCCCCTAGGTCCAATTCATAAGTACCAATTTTTGAACAACATTCTCCCATACATTCTTTATCTTTTTCTTCACCAGGAATATCTACACCTAACTTGACCACTTATGAACCAAGTCAACCCTCATTCCCGACGAGTATACCTCAAAGTTAAGCGACTAGTTCAACACCTTATTTGACCCCAACAAATGGAGGGGAACCTTCAACTTCTATTAACTTCAAAATTGGAGCACCATTACCACCTCCACCTCAAACTTTGAATGGAACCTTTCCTCTAGTTAGTAGTCAACAATTTAGTATCAGCCAACCTACGATTAGTGGTCAACATACGTTTACTGGGAACACTCCTATAAGTGGACAATTTTTGACTAGGGGGCAACCCCTATTCAGTGGACCAAATCTAACTGGGGGGCGTCCTCTAGTTAGGGGACACAACGTGAGTGAAGGACATTCTTTACATATGAACTATAGTATGGTTGGCAGTTCTCTCCCAACCATGGGACAACCTACGTGGACACATCAAATGGGGGGAAGATCTACTTGGACCCAAAACCCACGGGGGCATATCTATCTGGGCAATCATGATGCCGCTATAGGACAAAATTATCCAGGAAACCTTTTTCCTAGATTACCCAATCTCGAAAACATGAACACCCCATGGGGGCACCATAATGTTCCACCACTTGGACCTCTAGCCGGTGGACCACCCCAACCACCTGTCCTACCTCCTCCCCCACCACCTATCCCACCACCACCACCTCCAGCTGGAGGACCCCCGTATTCTGGAGGAGGACCACCTTATTCCACAGGAGGACCCCCTTCAGGTCCACCTACCAACCCAGGAGGCTCGCCTCCATATGGACAAACCCCTATGGGAGGACCTTATGACCAATCAATCCATGGTCCTGTTGGTACAAAAATGCCTTATTAGTATTACCAGTACTCATAACCGAACCGATAGTTACCATTTTTGGATACACTTGATATACCAGATCTGTCACGTTTGACTAAGGATCCCATTCAACATGGTATAAATTGGCCAATGATTCTTGTGAAGTTACCATCAGACATTCTGAATTTTGATGGCAAACCCGGTGAGGACCCTAAGAACCATGTAATGACTTATCATTTGTGATTTTATTCCAATTCATTAATGGATGATTCCATACATCTGAGGTTATTTCAACGATCTCTTACTGGCACTGCTGCAAAGTGGTACATTGAGTTTCCACCACATTCCTTTGTTGATTTTCGATCTTTAGCTATGTCCTTTTGACTCACTTTCAGCTAAAGATCCGCTACGAAACCAACACCGATATTTTGAATTCTCTTCGTCAAACTAATTCCACCCACATTTCCGATCATATTCACGAGTGGAGGAGGAGAAGATGTCTCATTAAAGCTCCCATTCCAGACCAACTACTTGCCGATTGGTTCACGAAGTCACTATTACCCATCATAGCTAAAGACGTGGATATGGGTGGGTCCATTACGGAAGAAAATGCCATATCTCATGCTTAGTACTTAGATCTTGTCTATTCCCAATCTGGCACCTTATATGATATTATTCCTAATGCCCTCTTCCATATGCATGATCCAAAAAAACCACCCACGGGATCTCATGCCGATGGCATTATTGATTCCGTTCATACCCAGCCTGCTACACAATCAGGTGGATCACAAAACCGTCATAGTTCAACTCCACCCTTGCCACAGGATGGCAACAACACCAATTGATCACCCAGCCCTGCTTCCAGTAAAGAAGTGAATTAAGTTCAATCTTCTTCACCTCAAAAATCTAGTGGAAAAAAGAAGAATAAAGGAAAATCTAAAAAGTCTTCTAACCAGCAGGAGCCCAAAAATAATCCCGAAGACAAAAAACAAAAGTGGAAGGTTAAATATCCTTGTTTACTGTGTGGTGGCGATCACTTCACCAAAGAATGCCCACATCGGGAGGAAGTGCAAAATTTTCTTAAGGGAAACCCTACACACCCAGTTTTAACTGATCCCTTCCCCGCACAACAACAACAAATGGTTGCACAACAACCAACTCCTTCTGAAGGAGAACCCTCCACAACTGTTTATGTTCTCATGATGCAGAGCGAAACAATCAACCTGTCCACTAGGTAACATACATATGACTCTACTTATGACAAGGAATCTAACAGAGGTAATACTGAAAAATTCTCCGCATCTACGTATAGAATTCCTTCACCTCAAGGTCCTCTTGTCATAGAGAAACCTTTTCCAGATTCAATATTGCATCCACCCAAGAGCACAAGTTGAAAAGCCATATTCAATCCAAATGGTCGGGCTGCTCAAAAATACAATATTGTAGAGGACCTAGTACAAGCTCCTTGTGCTATGTCAACGCCAGGAGTCTTACAAAACTATCCCAATCAGCGTAAGACCTTGTTGTCCGTGATAGGAGATGTAGATCCTAATTCCTCCAACACTATCATGTTCAAGCTAGAGTGTTCAAGCCGAGGCTTTCCCACCAACTCATGTTTCAAATTGTTACTAACGTTTCTGGGAAAAGCATCCATCATTTTGTCTTAGATGAAGGAGCCTCTACCTCGGTTATGTCGTTATCCTGTTGTCGAGCCATTGGCTCTCTCGAGTTGAACCATTCCCCCACTACATTGAAAGCATTTGATGGACGTGGATTTCAACCCCACAGGCTGTTACAATATTTGGCTGTAGATTTGGGCGGTAAGACCATCTCCATTAACGTGGAAGTTGTCGCCGCCCCATTGGATTATAACTTATTACTTGGTCGAAACTGGTTCTATGCCAAGACCGCGGTTGCGTCATCTGTTTTCCGCATTGTGGAATTTCCCCATTGTTAGCATAGTATTTTTTCTAATTGATTGGGAAGTAGTGAATTTAAGATTTTTTTCCAATATAACCTAATCTTAGAAAATAAGGTGCTTATAGGAGGACTCAAAACTTCCTAAGTAAAGTGTTTCATATGACCGTCAACAACGTTAATGCAGAGCTAAAATGAGAGCGTAATATCTTAGGATATCATGTAAAAGCATCAACGGTCCAAATTGAAGGAAAAAACAAGATCGATGGTGGAGAAAAGGTTTCGGTTGAGAAAAAGCGCGAGGTATAACATGTTTAAAATTCTCGAAATAGTCGTTTAAAAAGGGGTTAAAAGGAATGAAGGATCAACGAAACTTGATCAATTGGTGGACAGATCGACGACTCGCATCCTTTTCACATCACCGACATGCGTGCTAAAGCAGAAGTGGTGGGTGGTTGCGAAATTCCAAACCACCTTCCACATGTCAACCCTACATCATTTCGCAAGTTGGGAAGGTGATAAGGGAAATCACCTTCCACCACCGCAAAACCACCTTTCAGAGGGTATAAAATTCCCAGTGCACGTGAAGACATAACGTTGTCATTTGTCGTTGAATGATTAGGAACTGTTTCCTGCAGTTAGAAGAAGACAAGACTTACCTTTTCTAGCTTGTCCGTTGCCAGAACGTGTGGTGGCCAAGCATACATTTTTTAGATTGGAAAATATTTCAGGCATAGAATGAGACTCATCAATCCTAGAACTCAAGAAAGTTATCTTCATTTATTTTTAGGAAATTAGTTCCACAAATGAAGGAAGCAATTGAACATTCGAAGGGCATCCAAATCAATCTCTCATGGAAAAAAATCAACAGGAACATAACACTTAGCAACAACTATTTTCCAACAGTTTTGGAGATTATGCAAATTTAGTTTTGTGACAGATGTAATAAGTAGTTATTGATTTCTATTTTTAGAAATCAAGCAGATAGGTTTAGCTCAATGAACTTTTGATGTATAAATCATGCTTTTACAATGTAATCGAGGTTGGAACCCAAAGAGATAGACTTATGGTATCAAGATTTTTTCAGTGTTAATAAAGATGACTTCGCAGAGTTGAACAAATTTTGAAGAGCAAAGATTCCTGTGTTGTTGATTTGCAGTCTGTAATTTCCCTCTTCTTATGTGATTTGTTATTCCAGTGATTATCTTTCCATTATGTTTTCTTCCATGCTTTGATGAGACTTTGTATTTAATCAGAATTCATGTAATTATGCTCTGGTTTAATTGGATCAAAGTATTCACATTTTGCCTCTAAAGTCAATGTTGGATTCATTTATGATCGGTGCCTAATATAGATGGACTGTCTTTCCTTCTTCAAATACCATCTGCCAAATAAGAACTTGATTGTGAAAAGATAACTACCTTTCCTTTGCAAAAAAATTCATTGTTTGAAACTCTGTTGTTTGTTAAATATTCAGTTTTTGACTCCATGCCCAATGGTATCTATGTGTTTCAACCTCTTACAAATTTTTAAAATATAATCATTCTAAAGTATCTTTGGCCGTTGTATTCATTTGTTGAGAGAGCCCTCTCTGGTAGGAAAAGGGTCAGTTTTCCTCCTAAAGACTGGTTTGAAATAGTTACCTTAGAGCTATCCCTCCACAACCAAGGGAGAAATTGTGAGTGCTAAAATTTTGGCGCCGTTGCCGGGGAATGAAGGTTCAAATTTTCCCTGGGAGAAATGAAAAAGATTAGAGCTGATTGCTGATGGTAAACAGTAGTTAGACACAAAGAAGGTTGTACATTATTCACTTGGAGGCTCTACTATCAGCAGGATCCAGAATTCAAAGCATCACTAGCGACTCCACTGTCCGAAGAGAGATTCCATGGAAGCTTACAAATCTGCAAGGTATGCTCCTATGAATCGTTCACATATTCCAGGTTTTCCAAATCGTATACCTTGTATAGATTGGCAAACGTATTTGCCCAAATTTAAAGATGAGGAAGGAGATGATGCTACTCTACATTTAATCAAATTCCATATGCATATATATAAGATAAGGGTGAAATTTCATGAAGATTCCCTTATGAAAATGTTCATGGCTACGTTGGAAGGAAAAGCAAGAACATGGTATGAAAAGTTACCAGCTGCTAGTTTGTATTCCCTAGAATATTTTCATTCAACATTCTATGAAAATTATAAGGAAAGTTACTCATCTTTATCACTATTTGAAAATTGTTGTCAAGTGAATTTTGAAAATTTTATGCAACACGTGGAAAATGAATTTGGTGATGAAGAATTAATGGATGAAGAAATTAAAGAGTTTTATGAAGATTATTTTCAACATCAAGAGGAAATGTTAAAGAGTAGCTTCCATAATATTCAACAAGATTTTCAGCAGACAATACTTTCTTCTTTGATTTTAAATGAAGAAAATCAGGACCTTAGTATTCAGATTCCTTCTCCTAAGAATGATGAGAAAATTCAACAGCCTTTAGAAGTTTCAGAGGATACAAGAGAAGTCATTCAGGGTTCGGAAATTCTTAAGGTTCATCCATATGAAAAGTTTAATGAAACAAATCAAGGGTTTAATATTGAAATTCATGTTCCTTTCCTTGAGTTTGTTGAAGAGTCTCAGATTTTTAGTGATCAAGAGAAGAATATGGATAGTCAATCAGTGTTTTATGCAGTCCATTTACCTTCTGATGAATTCATCGAAGAAGAATTTTCTCCTTTAGATCATTTTGAAAATGAAGATGCTATTCAAAATTTTGGAATAATAGATTCATAAATTATGAAGAACCAAAATAATATTTATGTTGAACTACATGAATGGTCACTCTTTGATATACCTGTTAAGCGAAAACATAAATTTTTTGTATGATAAGGAAGATAAACAAATGAATACTTTTTACTTGGAAAATGATGAAATGCAACAACAACCAGCAGATGACATAGAATTTCAAGAAAACAACACAACAGTATATGATACTTTTCAGTCTGAAACACAGGGAGACAATGAGAAAATAGTTGTTATTTCTAATTCTTTTGAAAATCAGGGTGATACTTTTCTTGGAGTATATGATGAATTGTGTTTAGATAATCCTCAAACACATGCTATGGTTGTTATTCAAGAATGTACAAAGCTTCTCCCTGAGATGTATGATAATAGAGATGAACAATTGGCTCCTTCCACATTCAGAGATATTTTTAAGACTGATGAATCAAAGACAAAGTAGCTAGTAGTAAATCACGAAGAACAATCCTTACCACATGATCAACAAACAAACAAATATACCCTCCATGATTTTCATGACCCTTTTGCTAGCTTGTTGCAGTCATTAGAACCGAGAAATGTTGTTGCATTTATAGATCATGAAGAGGTTTTCAGTAGGAAGTTTGAGTTTCCATTTTCTGAGTTTTCCTTTCTGCCTAGCAAAGCTGAGTGCAAGTTTCAGTCAAGTAGCCATTTGCTTGAATGGTTGTATTGGGAATTTGTTATCATCTGATATTGTAGTTATTTCAACAACATAGGGTAAGGTGATTTGTATATAAATAAACTTGCTAGGAAAGCATCTCTTTCATCATTTTACAGTTTGTTTTCAGAAGTATGTTGTTGTTTCAGTTTGGATTGCCAGTTTGGTTTCAATTGCATAGTTTGCAGATCATAGAGTACAGAGCAGGTTTCAGTTTGAAATTGGGAACAATCCAATGGTCAGGCACATGGTCTACGGGTTCTTTGATACCTTGCTGGGAGGATAACATCCCCAGTTGGAGCCAGTTGTTAGCACAATATTTTTTCTAATTGATTGGGAAGTAGTGAATTTAAGATTTGTTTACAATATAACCTAAGCTTAGAAAATAAGGCGCTTATAGGAGGACTCAAAACTTCATAAGTAAAGTGTTTCATATGACTGTCAACAACGTTAATGTAGAGCTAAAATGAGAGCGTAATATCCTAGGATATCCTGTAAAAGCATCAATGGTCTAGATTGAAGACAAAAACAAGATCGATGGTGGAGAAAAGGTTTCACTTGAGAAAAAGCGCGAGGTATAACATGTTTAAAATTCCTGAAATAGTTGTTTAAAAAGGGGTTAAAAGGAATAAAGGATCAACTACGCTTAATCAATTGGTGGACAGATCGATGGATCACATCCTTTTCGCATCACCAACATGCATGCTAAATCAGAAGTGGTGGGTGGTTGCAAAATTCCAAACCACCTTCCACATGTCAACCCTACATCATTTCGCAAGTTGGGAAGGTGGTAAGGGAAACCACCTTCCATCACCGTGAAACCACATTTTAGAGGGTATAAAATTCCAAGTGCACGTGAAGACATAAAATTTTTCGTTTGTCATCGAATGATTGGGACCTCTTTCCTGCAGTTAGAAGAAGACACGACTTACCTTTTCCATCTCGTCCATTTCCAGAACGTGTGGTGGCCAAGCATACATTTTTCAGATTGGAAAATATTTCAGGCACATAATCAGAATCATCAATCCCACAACTCAAGCAAGTTATCTTCATTCTATTTTTAGGAAATTAGTTCCACAAATGAAGGAAGCAGTTGAACATTCGAAGGGAATCCAAATCAATCTCTCATGGCAAAAAAGCAACAGGAACATAACACTTAGCATCAATTATTTTCCAGTATTTTTGGAGATTATGCAAATTTACTTTTGTGATAGATGTAATAAGTAGTTATAGATTTATATTTTTAGAAAGCAAGCAGTTAGGTTTAGCTCAATGAGATTTTGATGTACAAAAGCATGCTTTTACAATGTCATTAGGGTTGGAACCCAAAGAGATATACTTATGGTATCAAACTTTTTTCAGTGTTAATAAAGACGACTTAGGAAAGTTGAATAGATTTTGAAGAGCAAATATTCCTGTGTTGTTGATTTGTAGTATGTAATTTCCCTCTTCTTATGTGATTTTTTATTCCAGTGATTATCTTTCCATTATGTTTTCTTTCATGCTTTGATGAGAGTTTGTATTAAATCAGAATTCATGTAATTATGCTCTGGTTTAATTGGATCAAAGTATTCACATTTTTCCTCTAAAGTCAATGTTGGATTCATCTATGATCGATGCCTAATATTGATGGACTGTCATTCCTTCTTCAAATACCACCTGCCAAATAAGAACTTGACTGTGAAAAGATAACTACCTAGGCTTTCCTTTGCAAAAATATTCATTGTTTCTTAAATATTCAGATTTTGACTCCATGCCCAATGGTACCTATGTGTTTCAACCTCTTACAAATTTTTAAAATATAATCATTCTAAAGTATCTCTGGTCATTGTATTCATTTGTTGATAGAGCTCTATCTGGTAGGAAAAGGGTTAGTTTTCCTCCTAAAGATTGGTTTGAAATAGTTACCTTAGAGCTATCCCTTCACAACCAAGGGAGAAATTTAGAGTGCTAACACCCACCAAGGGAGAATTGTCACCATCGACCAGTTAGATTTATGTACACCTGACACCACTACTCATTCCGCGGACAATGTCCCTCTTTTATGACACTCTTTGCATATATATGAGAGTGTGGGGGTAGGACTCCTTAAAGTTTCATCCCTCATGGGAGTCTTTCCAACACCCGATCCCCCTTCCCATGTTGCCACGGTGAACATGATTTTGTCTATGATCCCATCATCTTCCAACTCCATTGACCAATGGGTTTTGCCCGATCCTGATCATTTGGATTTGATTGGATATGTGATGCTTCTCAGCCCCACAGAATCTACTTACGAGGCCATCCAATCAGCACCCGATCTACCATATGTCCACTCTTCAGTGGCATCTACTTTAGGTTCTCTGCCATTATCGCAGACCTCATCCCTACATGATCCTCTACTCCAGAATCTTCATTTCGACGAGTCAATCATGGAGATTATGAGCGTGGATGAACCCCCATGGGAAGACCTTCACCGTCGATCGTCTTTCCTTCCGCTGTTAGACACGGTAGAGAACGCCATTGAAACAACTGTTTCACCATATGTATTTCCTTACCCTCATTCTCCTATTCTTACATATGATATGATAACCAACGGAAACCTGGAAAACATCACGCCTACCTTTTCGATCGACATCTCGGTAAAACCTGGAGTCGTGGAACACATTCACATAGGCCAAACTTGTTCTCCAGAAGAAGTCACCATTTTCACAGCCTTGTTTAAACAATTATGTGATGTCTTTGCATAGAGCTACGAGGAAATGCCTAAGATTGATCCTGCTATTGTCATGCACAATATTCAAACATATCTCGATGCAAAACCTGTCCGAAAAAAACTCCGTCCCATGCACTCTAGGGAAACTGTGCCATTAAGGAAGAGATAGAAAAATTGTTGAAAGATGGGTTCATTTATCCTATTCTCTTAACATATTGGGTCTCTAATGTCGTCCCGGTTACAAAAAAACAGGGAACCATCAGAGTTTGTGTTGATTACAAGGATTTGAATAAGGCTTGTACCAAGGACAATTACCCTACCTCGTTTATTGACCAAATCATTGACAACTGTGCCGAAAGTGTCATCTTCTCATTCATGAATGGATTTTCTGGCTATAATCATATTGAGATCCATCTCGTTGACCAACATAATACTGCTTTCATCTGCCCATGGGGTACGTTTGCATATCGCAAACTCCCCTTTGGCCTTAAAAATGCTGGTGCTACATTCCAACGGGCTATGTCATATGCTTTTCAGGATGTGAAGGATTTTTTGGAACCTTAGCTAAACGATATTCCTTCTCATTCAAATCATCATGAATTCCACATCGATCACCTGACGACTGTCTTCCTCATATGTTGACGGTATAATATCCGTTTAAATACTCATGAGTGCATTTTCTGTGTAGATTCCAGACACCTCTTAGGCTTCATCATTTCAAAGGATGTGATCCGCATCGATTCCCTCAAGGTGGAGGCCATTGTTTCTCTACCACCACCTACGGATATTATAGAAATTCAAAGTTTGTAGGGGAAGGAAAACTACCTACGACGTTTCGTGTGTAATTTCGAAGAGAAAACACAGGGATACACGTGGTTGTTAAAAAAGGACGTGCCATTTATTTGGGATGACTATGCTAGAAAACACTTTGACAACCTTAAACAAGCTATCACTCATGTTTCCTGTGTTACAACCCCCAAATTACACCAAGGATTATATCCTTTATCTTGCCGCTTCTACTTCCACTCTTGCTATGGTTTTAGTACAGGAAGATAGTCACGCCGAGGAGCATGTGATATACTACCTTAGTAAGGGTCTCATTGAATCTGAAACCCAGTATTCACACATAGAGAAGTTATCTCTCGCAATATTCATTGTTGTTCAGAAGTTTTGTCACTACATCCTCCTCCGCACTACCAGCACCATCTCCGACTCTAACCCCATGTACCACGTTCTCATGCGCTAAGTACTGGGGGGAAAATATTCGCATTGGATTGCGATTCTCCAGGAATTCGATCTCCAGTTAGAGAAGGACAAATCAAAGAAGTATTTAGTTTTTGCGGAAATTATTTGTGATATTCCCTGTACTGATCAGGAAACTGAGCCCATGGACTCCCTCCATGATGAGTCCTTGTTGCTCATCAGTACTTCTGACCTGTGTTATGGAGACATCACATTGTATCTCCAAACCCAATGCTTCGATCCTCAATTATATCGTGATGAACGTCGTCGTGTCCATAACCACGTAAAATATTACCTCATCATTGGTGATACAATATATCATCGTGCTATTGATTCCATTCTCCGACGTTGCTTAACTCACGAGGAGGCTGAGGCATGTTCTGAATGATTGTCACTCGGGGGCATGTGGCGGTCATCTTTATGGGATGGCTACAACCCATAAAATCTTATGCGCCAGATACTATTGGCCTTCCATCTTCAAATATTGTATTGAAGCAATCAAGACGTGTCCTCCTTGCTAGATTTTTCATTACAAAAAGTGCTCACATCCAACCCCACTACATCCAGTTATCGTCGTCGGTCTCTTTACTAAATGGGGCATTGAATTCATGCATTGTAAGCCTACCTTGGCTGGGGGGCATGGTTATGTTATTGTCGCAGTCGACTACTTTACCAAGTGGCCCAGGGCTATGCCTACATATAAAGAAGATGGAGAAAATGCCGCACTCTTTATGTTCAACCATATCATTGCGAGATTCGGAGTCCCTCAAGCAATTGTCACCGATCACAGATCACATTTTCAAAACAAGATGATGGATGAACTAAGCGCCAGATAGGGTTTTCGGCATGAAAAATCAAGTCCATACTACCCTCAATAAAATGGAAAAATAGAGGCCATTAACAAGGTCTTGAAAACCATGATTCAGCGTATGGTGGCAACACACAAGTCCAACTGGCATGTCATGCTTTTTTCATCCCTATGGGCGTATAGGACTTCCGTTAAAACTGCCACTGTTTTCACATCCTTTCAGTTGGTCTACGGAATAGAGGTAGTACTAGCTCTCGAGTGCAATATTTCATCGCTAAAACTCACTATCAAACTTTTACCGAACACCACCGCCAAGGAAGAACAATTTCTATACTTGAAAAAACTCGACGAAACCTACCGCAATGCAGCTCTGGCTAATGAAGCACATAAGAAATGCATTACGGCTCAGTATGATAAACCAGTGAAATATCGTATCTTTCATGAAGGTGATTTGGTCCTTACTTATGACCAAAAACACGATTAGCTGGGGGCAGGAAAACTTGAGTCCATGTGGCACAGGTCATATGTGGTAAAACGTGTTTTGGAAAATGGAGCCTATGAATTAGAGGATTATGATGAGATATCTTTGGGGGAGCCTCACAATGGGCTCTACTTGAAGCGGTACTACGCTTAAATCAAAATGCATTGGTACTTTGTATATACTGTACATGATGTGTGTTTTGTTTGGTGTGATACTTTATTTTTAGTGTTCTAGGATCTTATCATTGTGCTTGTACCGTGTTCTTCCTGGATGTGCAGATGGAAACTTGCTTTGGATTCACAGACGACACTAGCCGGCACACCTACAACCTTGCTTCGGCGGCATGGGTAATCTATCCCCCTGATGGCGAGCTGATTAGTTCAGGAGGAACTTGCCTAGGTTTTGCAACCAATAATGCCGTCGAGTATCATGCAGTGATTGGATTATTGATTGTTGCCTTTTCCTTGGGTGTGGACCACCTTGTTATCTACCTCGATTCACATTTAGTGGTCTCCCATCTCAACTGTGTCTATGCTATCCACGAACCGATATTACTCCTCTTATTTCAGCGAGTACGTCTCTTGGAGAGGTCCTTTGAGTCCATTCAATACCTACACATTCCAAGAAACATGAACACAATTACTGATTCCCTAGCTAATTTCACATTAGATTGGTACATCACACATTCATAAACATTTTTATCAAAAAGATGCATAAAAAGACATAACATGTAATCTACTCATAGTGTGTAGGCCAACATCCATAAGATCCCAATTCATCATAGAAGACACAATATATAAAACAACGAAAATAGTGTTTTGTATATATATCATCATGTCTCGTAAAATACAAAAAAGTGGTCCTGATACAAAATCTGAAGCCCATAAGTTTTTAGTAGATCCTGTCTACAAAATCTGAAGACTATGGCTTTCAGTACATATAACATACATAGAGCTATCTCTGAGGATGCTCATGATAACATATAATAGCACGAGCTACTCGACGGAGCAACCGACCAAAGCGTCCTGAAACCCCATCTGTATGGCACTGGCAATGGTGAGGCAAGTCATCGATGGATATGTCAGGAATATCCAATGTCAACCTCTGGAGTTTCTCCTCCAGCTCATCCAACTCCTCCGCTGCATCCTGCTGAGCAACTGCCATCTCTCATACCACCCCTCTCCTCTCGATCGGAGAGGAACCTACTGGTCGAGACGGGCCAACATCTGCATGAAACATGTGTGAACTATCAGTACTACACAAACACATTAAAAAACTACCAAATACATAAAAAAACAAGAGTTTCATTCTTACCCATATCTCCTCACTGCTCCCCCTCTGGAAGAGCTAGATTTGGATCTCCTCTGAAGTCGGTACCAAAATATGCATAGTCCTAAATCATGAGGAGCTTTCCCTGAAGACACCTAAAGAAGGTTGGCCCATAAGTGATGATAGGTCCTCCGCCTCCATGGCGGGCCATCACCTCTGACCATCAGACCATGTGTGGATCTCGTGGATCGAGATAATCTAGCTCTACCTGCGGTCACAACAGTGGAACTCGCTCTAGGAAGAATGAAACCATGATGAATCCATAACCAAACTGCTTCAACTCACCCCTTTTGCACTTGGTGAGCTGATCTTTCAGATTCGCGAGGAGTCCCTCGCACCAATTGAAGATTGTCGGTGCCATACACTCGATGGCATATAACATGTGGGCCTTGGTGGCCTGATGAGCATCCCTACTGCCCGCCACCCTCTCAATAGTGAAGAGTACGGTTCTCAAGGGTCGATCTTGTATGTTCTTGATGGGAATCTTCCCAGCAAGTATCTATGTCCCTGGTGTATAGAACTGTGCCACCAGACTCTCTATCGACTTATCACTACCCCATGGCCCAGATAGTGAAATTGGGGCTCCCCGTCTAGATAACCCTGTCAGGAAATAAATATCTTCCACATCCAAGGTGAGGATGTGGGAACCTACTCTGAAATGCTGTTGATTTGGGTCCCACAATCTAATAAGGTAATCTAGGAATTGTACGTGGGCCTTCATGCCCTATACATGGAAGAATTTTAAGATTCCACACCCTTGCAAAGTGTTCATTGAGTGTGAGTCATTCGCCGCTTGGGCATCTTCGAGTTCGTGCTCTCTTTCTTTCCACTAGACCAATGTATTGGCTGAAACCTGCATAAACATAAATTAAACAACCACTAGAATCTTTTCATGGTGTTGGTTTGGGTCTTTTTGGCCCCAATTTTTAAATTTAGTTATGGATCTGTGCCGACGCACCCCGCATTTGCAGACAGTGCATTGACGATGCGATTTTCCCATGGGGAAAGTGCGTAAGACCCCTCTTGACACACTTCCTGCAAGGGGAAAGTGCGTTGCCCAGGGCGTGCACAATCCCATTCATTTTGAGTAAAAAATACCCCAAAAATGACACTTAAAGCAAAAACTAATCCATTGAAAAGGTAAAGCATAAGTTTGAGGCCTACCTACAACTGACAGGGCGTGAAACGACTGATCGTAGTGTCCGCAATCGACGTTGTAAAAATGAGCTCCATAGATGTGTTTTCACTATTCCAACTTGGTAAAAAACAATTGGTAAACATTTATTTACTATATGACTTTTTATATAAAAGAAATGAAATATTCCTTTATCATTTTTTCTTTTATGGGTTTTTTACTATAGTTGGTGTCATTTTTACGTTTTAACACCTCATTATGAATTCTAACTTAGTTTCAGGAGTCCGTATAAGAAGTAAAGTGGTGTTTTGACTTTATTGGCGACCATCGTAGACATTTCATACTTTTTTATCAAGTGTGAACGAATATTTGAGCGTTTTTTATGCTATCATCATGCTCGTTAAAATAAAGTATTAACAACATCGAGCTCACTTTTTGTTCTTTCTCGTGCTCATAAAACTATGAGAATAAGTCACCGAGTTACATTTTATCACTTTTTCGGGCTCATAAAACTCCCACGAAAAATGAACCCCTCAGAGTTTCTCTTTAAGCTCTTTTTAGACTCCCTAAATATGAAAAGATTACCAAGCGAACTTGATTCTTTCACGATTGTAAAAGTATTTGAAAGGTCGTCTTTCTGGTGATAGTTTACCCCTTTTTCGTGTTAGATTTTTCATCATTTAATTCAATGGATATAGGATCTTAACTGAAAGAACAACATGTACAACATATCAAGCATAAGAGACAAGAGACAAGAGACACAAAACATTTCACCAGGGAAAACCAAAAAGGTGAAAAACCCCGCAACTTCCTCAGAGATAGAATAAGCATCAATACAAGGATCACAATGATCAAACCCAAGAGATAGATATCTTCAGCAGCATGCTCCTCCTCCACTTGTGCGCACTCCTCCTCTCTCACTAATGCGAAGTGAGTGAATATAGAATGTGTAAAATGAGAGAGACACACTCTCTATTTATACACTAACTTTCACTTGACCTTTACTCAACTAGGTCGGCCTCAACTTAACCACTTAACATAA
This sequence comes from Larix kaempferi, assembly GCA_027924585.1. NCBI lineage: Eukaryota > Viridiplantae > Streptophyta > Pinopsida > Pinales > Pinaceae > Larix > Larix kaempferi. The sequence goes on along the minus strand of BSBM01000961.1, from coordinate 7,125,204 downwards.
TGCTGGCTGGGCCGAACCCTACTAGGGTGGTCTAATAACCCTTTGACCCACGTGACTCATACAGGGCCAACCCCATCAAGGTGGTCTAATAACCCATCAAGTATAAGTTATGACACTTACAATATAACTTGCGACACATGCAAGCACAATTGACGACACTTCCAATCTGAGGAGCAATCCATCTCCGTTGGGGATACAATAAGTTACAATTACAATAGACAAGTGAATATCTTCCTAAGTTACAAATACATCAACACTCCCTCTTAACTAGGAAGGTATTCTCTTGACACAAGTTATCAATACATATAGGCACACGTGTTCAATTCTGGAGTTGGATCATTGTCACTGGATCACGGAGCATCATCATCATCACTACTGTTGCACTCGACATCTCGATCACTGGGATATCTCTGAATTATTCTCGTCATAGGAAGTTCTACAGAGCCAACCCTTTTTCATGCTGGATGTAGTTCCACCACCTGTAGGTCTTCATTAACACTGGACATACTGTGGATTCCAGGACTAATTATGTGCGTCAACAAAACCTCGAAATAGCATCTTAGGACTGATTACGAGCTTACTGCTCAACCTATCAGATCTCCCAGGATCTTTTACATGTTGACTGTCACAAAACCTTAAAAGAGTGTCTTGCATCCTGCAAGAACTCTAAAGAGCATCCCAGGACTGATTACGAGCTTACTGCTCAACCTATCGGATCTCCAGGACTGATTATATGTGACCCCCACACGACAAAACCTTTAAAGAGTGTCTTGCAACCTGCAAGTACTCTAAAGAGCATCCCGTGGCTGATTACGAGCTTACTGCTCAACCTACCGGATCTCTAGGGATGATTACATGTGGTTAGGAAAAACTTTTAAAGAGTGTCTTGCAACCTGCAAGTACTCCAAAGAGCATGCCAGGACTGATTACAAGCTTACTGCTCAACCTATCGGATCTCTAGGGCTTATTACATGCCTCTAGTAGCAAAACCTCGAAAGAGCATCCTAGCTCAAACTATAGGATCTCCCAGGATCTTTTCTATGCTACATGCACAATCTATCCACGACCACAGAGAATCAACCTGATACTCACCATACATCATCGTGATGTACATGATCATCATGATCATCATCATAGCATCATCTAGATGCATATCATCTAGAGTATCATCCTGATACTCATCACACATGATCATCCTGATCATCGTCACTGCATCATCCTAATGCATGTCATCCAAAGCATCGTCTTAATACTCATCACAAATGATCATCCTGATCATCGTCACTGCATCGTCCTGATGCATTTCATCCAGAGCATCGTCTTGATACTCATTACACATGATCATCCTAATCATCGTCACTGCATCGTCCTGATGCATGTCATCATACATGATCCAACTGATCATACAAAGCATCCACCTGATGCATATACATATACATGATCCAACTGATCATACAAAGCATCCAACTAATGCATATCCAGAGCAGTAACTAGAGCATCGTCCTGATGCGCATCACACAACGCTTACATCCATAGCCATGGGAAGGATCCTCCTCTCACCATGCTTGGAATGGCTCCTACAAATGTGTCCCGTCACTTCTTCCTCGAAGTATCTTCAATCTGAAGAACACCAAGCCTCTCTTTGAAGTACTCTTACTTCACTCTGGCTAGTGGTTTGGTCAACACATCTGCAATCTGCTCATCCGTCGCAACATACATGAGCTTCACTGCTCCTCTCTGCACCATATCCTTGATATAGTGATATTTGATCTCAATGTGCTTCGATCTGTCATGGAACACCGGGTTCTCAGACAACTTCACACAACTCTGGTTGTCACAATAAATACAGGTAGCATCCAACGGGAGATAAAATAACTCAGACAGTAGCTTCCTAAGCCATACTGCCTCACAACTAGCCGAACAAGCTCTGACATACTCTGCCTCGGCTGTACTCAGTGCTACGTAGGACTGCTTCCTGCTAAACCAAGAGATCACACTTGATCTCATACTGAAGCAACACCTCGAAGTGATCTTCCTATCTTCAGCACTGCCTGCCCAATCTGAATCAACATAACCCTCCAGGTTAAACTTTTGATTCGCATCATACTTGAGCCCATAATCAACCGTACCCTTCAGGTACCTCAGAATATGCTTTACAACAATCAGGTGAACATGTTTAGGATCCGCCAGGAACTGGCTCAAGGTGTTCACCGCAAAGCAAATATTTGGTCTCGTGTTCATCAGGTACATCAAGGACCCAATCATCTGACGATACACCATGACATCAACCGACTCAGATGAAGCATCACACAATAGCTTCAGGTTCAATACCATAGGTGTGGCCATGGCCTTGCAATCCAACATCCCGAACTGCTTTAGTATCTCTACTGCATACTTCCCTTGTCCAAGGAAGATTCCATCTGTACTATGCAACACCTCCATACCTAGAAAGTAATGCATCATCCCCAAGTCCTTCATCTTGAACTCGACAGCAAGCTTCCTCTTTGTGTCGGCAATCGACCCATCCTCACTTGTAACAAACAGGTCATCCACATATAGTAGTAGTATCAAGGATTGCCTTCCTCAACCTTGTAGTAAAGGTTGGAATCTGCTTTACTCTTGGTAAAGCCCAGACTGGATAGAAAGCTGTCTATTGTACCGTGCCATGTCTTAGGAGCTTTCTTCAATCCATACAAGGATTTCTTCAATCTGCACACATATGACTCCCTGTCATGTGTCTCAAAACCGAGTGGCTGATCCACATACACTTCCTCTTTGACTACACCATTTCAAGAAAGCTGTCTTGACATCCAACTGGTGTATCTTCCTCTTCATAATCTATCCCCTCTTTCTGGGAGAAGCCACGAGCTACAAACCTCACCTTGTATTTCTCTATGCTACCATCTGCAGCATGTTTGATCTTATAGATCCACTTGGAAGTCACAACAGAATTTCCTTCTAGTCTCGAGACCACATCCCAAACATCATTCTTCATGATCGACTGGTACTCCTTGATCATGGCATCCTTCCATTACTGCATCCCAGATCCTGGGAACTTCAGATTCTTCAATATCTTCACTAGATAATTTTCTTGAACTTCGTTGCTGGAACAAATGTTGTTTTCCTTCTTTTGTAGGTGATTGTACACGATCTTTCCGACAAGTCAAATTCAATTGCATGATTAGAAACTTCTCCTAGTTTTTAAAAGAAAAAACACATTCTTATGCATAAAGACATATGTCATACAGTCATGCAATTATCTTAGCCAATGCTTCAATACAACATTTATCCATATCCCGTATTCACACAGTAACTTTCTAGATGCCTTCCATCTCTACCATAACATTGTTAAGAGTGTGCACAACTCCCAACATGTCAGCAAAGAGGTTTCATTCTAGATAAGCAGCAATGGAATGTTGTATCGTACCATCGGCCACTTACCCATTACTTGCATATTAGTAGTATCTTGTTCATTAATGCAACTTTTCTAGATGCATAATATACATCCTAAATCTAGGAACATAAGTATGTACATGACTGAACAACATCATTTAAGTAATCATATATACAGGAAATGACAATTCAAATACTTATCTTTGTTTGGTTGTTGGGTGGACTCCCTCTCAATCTTTGCTTTCTTGTAGGAACTACTAGAGTGAGCTCCTTCTTGATCTTTGCTTCCTGGATTATCTGTCCTTGAACTTATATCCATCCTGGACCACTATGCATGCTTAAGTGTGCGCTAGTGTCATCATTGTGTCATCCTCAAGATCTCATACATAACCATACATATATTAGTATAAAGTCAATACAATCAAAACATTATGATTCTAAATAATCTTAAATATGTATGGTCATGATCATTTCATACATAGGTAATAAGCATTAGTATTCAAGGTTTCGAGGAAGACTTCTTTTATTTGACCATAGGACTCTTTTGGTTAGTCATATCATCAATCAAAGTAAGAAACATAATATGCATAAACCCTTGATTACTTAAACTTCTAACTTCAAGAATAATCATCCAAAAGTATAAGATCCTAACACAAGGTAGGATTCTAACTTGATATAGGAAAAACATACCTGGTTATCATGTTTTCTAGTTATGCCTAACATACCCAAACAATGTATTCTTGTTCTCTTCAATGACTTGTGCTAGTAACCTACATAAATCATAAGTTAATCATTGTAGAACCAAAATATACATACCTCGTAAGTAGAGCTTCTATAATGGATATGGATGAGTCTTTGTTTTCATGTCACCATGGTCATATGTTCTTGATCTAGAACTTGATTTGTATTTCTTGATGTACCTTTCATGTTAGTGGACAACATCAACCTCATACAACACCACAGGGCATTAGTACAATCATATAACCCTAATCAATGAATGTCTTCTATCATTCACATGCATTCATACTTTTACTAGGGTGATAAGACAAGTCTAAGATTAATCAAGATTGTACTAACCTCAATAATATGAAGACAAACATATCATAAACTTAATCATGAACAAATTTCAACACATAGCTGTATCCCCTCAAGTCATACCTGTTGAGATTTCTTGTAGTCTTCTTATGTAAGGCCTTAGCCTCATCTCCCTCTGGAATTGGAACTTCTTCACTTATGCAGGTGTCCAATTCATTCTCTTCTAGGATTAACCCAATCCACTTTGATTTGCTGAAATTGGATCTGGAGTTGGATTAGGGTTTGTTAGAGAAACCCTAAAAATTTAAACTTTGAATTTCAAACTTCTGATTGGACGAAAAGATGCGCCTTATTGAGCTGATAAAGCTAGTATACTTCAATTTTGAAAACTGCAAAATTTGACCCCTCAAAATTGCCTTTGAAACTTCCGGATCTTCTAGACAAGATCCTGAACTAGGGTTTGATAAATCCTAGTCTTCTGCCCATCCAAAAAGTTTGATCTTGTGTTCTAAACTTTCATTTTTCTAAGGCACTTCCAGCCGTGGTCACGAATTTAAAAAATTCCAACTTTTGCAGAAGCCCTAATTTTCGACCTTTCTGATCAAAATCCTGAACTAGGGTTTGATCAAGCCCGACCTTCTGCCCAACCAAAAAATTTGATCTTGGTCTCTAAATTTTGATTTTGATGAGGAGCATTCAGCCGTGGACTCTGATTCCAAAAATTCCAACTTTCTCTGAAGCCCTAAATTCCGGCAGCAGTGACAAGCCAAGAATGAAGGTGCTCAGAATCCAATTCTGTTTTGACAGAAATATGCACCTGATTGTTTCTGATGCATCTATGAAATTACGTATCCACAGGGTATGAAAGTTCGGCCTATGGTAGCCTGACCTGTCATCTTTCCAAACCCACAGGTCTGACCTCAATTGGATTCTCTGAGAGAGAGTTATGACAAGTGTCACAACGTGACCTTTTTATGGGATAAAACAGGAGAACGAACTTGTACGGAGTGCCACGTGTCACTGTTTCAACTTCGGCCACTGAAAATCAGAACTGTGAAAGTACAGTCCGTGCTCTACCTGTCACTGTTTACGAAATTTCATTTGGAGCTTCCTAGCCCAAGTTGTGACCATTTTTCCTAGGTCACCTATTTATGACTGAGATCTGGAAGAGGCATAAACCCTAACTTGTACGTATCATAAATCACAAAGTACAACGAATCAGATGCTGTGCTTCGGATACACGGTACATGGGGATGTTATCTACGACCTGTAGAAGTTTCAAATCTTGAACCTTTGCCAAAATGGATTTATAGCGAAAGTGCCACAATGACTAGTTTTTTCTATATCAAGCCCTAGCTTCCAATTTGTCGCAAGTGCAACAAGTCTCATAAATGCCATAGCATGCCTTCCTTCAGGCTAGATATGATACCATGCTAGATTTTTCATCATTTAATTCAATAAATATAGGATCTTAACTGAAAGAACAACATGTACAACATATCAAGCATAAGAGACAAGAGACAAGAGACACAAAACATTTCACCGGGGAAAACCAAGAAGGTAAAAAACCCTGCAACTTCCTTAGAGCTAGAATAAGCATCAATACAAGGATCACAATGATCAAACCCAAGAGATATATATCTTCAGCAACATTCTTCTCCTCCACTTGTGCGCACTCCTCCTCTCTCACTAATGTGAAGTGAGTGAATAATAGAATGTGTAAAATGAGAGAAACACACTCTCTATTTATACACTAACTTTCACTTGACCTTTACTCAACTAGGTCGGCCTCAACTTAACCACTTAACATAATGCTGATTGGGCCGACCCCTACTAGGGTGGTCTAATAACCCTTTGACCCACATGACTCATACAGGGCCGACCCCATCAATGTGGTCTAATAACCCATCAAGTATAAGTTACGACACTTACAATATAACTTGCGACACATGTAAGTACAACTGACGACACTTCCAATCGGAGGAATAATACATCTCTGTTGGGGATACAATAAAGTACAAATACAATAGACAAGTAAATATCTTCTAAAGTTACAAATACATCAACATTTTGGACCGGAAGGACTATTTATGAAAAATGAGTGCTCCGATTAATCATGAATGGAAGAGTTCTCTCTCATGTTGTTTTATCCTTTTTCGGATGAGGAGACTAACTTTTAAGAAAAAGAACCATTTGGAGTCTTCTTTAGTTCTTTTCAAACTCTCTAAATATGAAATGATGCTGAGTTTTCCTTCTCTGGACTCATCAAAATCTGACATTGAAGGGCACTTTTTGGGACGAACCCCTCCTATCTCAGGTTTGTAAAATATATGAGATCGGGCTTGTAAGGATGAGCTATACCGATCATCTGTTACCCTCCTCAAGCTCATTAAAAAACAAAAGAGGTACTCATTAATCATGATGGGGATAAGGAAAGAGTTTGTGTTTCATTGTAATTATGGTAGTACTTAGTCACCCTTGAACATGGCACTTGTTTACACATGCATTCAAATGATTGGATAATCTACTTGTCTTTGAGTCCCACCAATTCCATGAGTCGTTCCACTCCTTTGAGTCATTCGAAGAATGCTTCCATCATCAGTTGCATTAGGGGTCGGTGTCATTCTCGTCATGTCAATTCTACCAAGTCATTCCATTCCCATGTTCAAGAGAAGTCTGTTCATCGAGTCAATCTTTGCATTCGTTATACCTACTATCATGTCGGTCACTCTTGATTCAGTCTCAAACATTTTCTCTACAGTCCGATCTACTCTGAAAATATTTGATCATGTTTCATGTCGATGATGGGGGAAACATCATGGCCCTATTTCGATTGGTTTATCCTTGTCGACTACAACACATCATCCGAGGATTAAACCTAGAAATCAATCAAGTACATTGGGCCTGCATGCCTCAGTGGAAGGTTACCTTGCTTTCAACAATAAGTTCACATCATTGACTTCTGATTGAAATATTCCATTGAGTGTTCGACCTGAGATCATTGATTCACATTCAGTGGTATGTACTATGATACCTCGGGGATCATTTACATCCATGGAGATTTCCCTCGCACTTGTTAACGGTATACATCAATGACCGTTAATCAAGTGGTTTCTACCATGTTCGACTTCAAGACATTGTAATCATATGATTATATTCGTATCATTGCGGGTTCGACTTGAAGACCCTGGGTTAACTCATGTATCTTACCCAGGTTGCGATGGATATTTTTTGAGACATATTACACGTATCCACTTTTGTATTGGTCGTGGCTATGTTATCATCTCATCATGGATCTACGATTGTGTCTAGTAGCCATGATTGTGTTCAGTCAGTGTTTACTATCATGTATCTGCAGTGTATTGGTCGATAACCATGTTATTGTTGAATATTGTAACTTCTAAGAATATTATATTTGTACATTATTTATTCCGGAGATGTTCCATCCCTCCGAGGTGATTCTATTATGTATCCGGAGATGTTTATTCCTCCGAGGAGTTGTGGCAACTAGGGTTATTAGACCCACCATGTGGGGGTCGGCCCAGTCAGTTATAATAGGGTATTTAACCTAATGGTTAAATACGAGCCTACATGTACTTGTGTAAAATATATGTCAAAGTAGTGTATAAATAGAGGAGGTGTGTTCCTCATTTGACACACTCACACACTTAGAAAAGAGGAGCACTTGTCTGGGAGATTTCTAAGGAGGATTAGAAGGAGGGAACACATTTTGTATTTTGGTTTATCATCTTATTGAGGAAAGCTTTGCTGGGTTTTCTACCCCATGAGGGTTTCCCAGGATAAATCTGTGTCTCTTGTGTTTATGCTATGCTTGTTGTTTCTTCAGTGATCCTGTATATGCTATTATTGTGAAATAGAATGTAATGCTGCTATTTTCTATCTTAGCATATTGAATTTTAACATGGTATCAGAGCTAACCTGAAGGAATGCAATGTATGGCACTTACGACACTTGCTTCTCTTGCGACAATTTGAAGGTTAGGGTTTTATATAGCAAAAACCAGTCATCGTGGAACTTTCGCTATAAATCCATTTATGCGAAGTTTCAGGATCTGAAAAGTTTACAGGTCGTAGATAACATCCCCAGGTACCTTGTGTCCAAAGGGAACCCTCAGATTCGTTGTACTTTATGAGTTATGATCAGTACAAGTTAGGGTTTCTGCCTCTTCCAGATCTCAGTCAAAATCAGGTGACCTTGGAAAAAAGGTCATAAATTGGGCTAGGAAGCTCCAAATGAAATTTCGTAAAAAGTGACAAGTAGTACACAGACTGTACTATCTCAAGAAAATTTTTCAGAGGTCGAAGGTAAACCAGTGACACGTGGAACGCCATACAAGTTTTCTCTCCTGTTTTATCCCATAAATAGGTCACGTTGCGACACTTGGCATAAATCTCTTTCAGAGAGTCCAATTGAGGTCAGACCTATCAGGATGGAAAGCTAACAGGGCAAGATATCTCAAGAAAAGTTTTCAGTGGCCGAAGTTCAAACAATGACACTTGGCATGCCGTACAAGTTCGCTCTCCTGTTTTATCCCATAAACAGGTCACGTTGCGACACTTGGCATAACTCTCTCTCAGAAAATCCAATTGAGGTCAGACCTGTCAGGATGGAAAGATGACAGGTCAGGCTACTGCAAAAAAGGTTTTCAGACCGTGTGGAGCAGAAATTTCAGAGTTATAGCAGAAACAATCAGGTGCATATTTCTGTCAAAACAAAATTATTTTTGGAGCACCTTTATTCATGGCTTCCGGAATTTAGGGTTTCGGAGAAAGTTAGAATTTTTGGAATCGGAATCCACGGCTGGAAGCTCCTCAGAAAAATAAGAGTTTAGAGCCTTGGATCAAACCTTTTGATTGGAAAAAAGGGTGGGCTTCATCAAACCCTAGTTCGGGTTCCTGTTGAGAAGATCCAGAAGTTTCGAAGGCAATTTTGAGGGGTCAAATTTTGGAGATTTCAAAATTGAAGAATGTTAGGTTGATCAGCTCAGCAAGACACATTCTTCCATCCATTCAGAAGTGTGAAAGTCAAAGATTGAATTTTTATGGTTTCTCTAGCAAACCCTAATCAAGCTCCAGATCAAGTTTCAGGGGGAGTTGAGGCTAAGGCCTCACATAAGAAGACTACAAAAAAAGTCTCGACAGGTATGACTTAAGGGGGTTCAGGTATGCCTTGAAATCTGATTCTTGATTAAGTTCATAATGTGTTTGTCTTCATGTTATTTATTAGTACAATCTTGATTAATGTTATTAATTGTCTTATCACCCTAGTAACAATATGAATGCATGTGAATGATCGAAGACATTCATTGATTAGGGCTATATGATTGTACTTATGCATTATGGTGTTGTGTGAGGTTGATGTTGTCTGCTAACAAGACACAGGTACATCACAAAAGACAAATCAAGTTCCATGACCATGAAAACATGAAGACAAAGACTCACGAGGTATGTATGACTTTGTTATATCATGTTTAACCTACGAGACATGCAGGTTCTAGCTCAGGATCTCTAAATCATTGAAGAGATTGTTTAGGTATGTTGTACATAACTAAGCAGGTATACTAATCCAGGTATGTTTTCCTGTGTCATGTTAGAATCTTACCTTGTGTAAGTATACTTGGTATGATTGGTTAGTAATCAAGGGTTTATGCATATTATGTCTCTTATCTTCGTTGATGATTTAACTAACTAGATCAAACAAGAATATGCATGAGTAAAAGAAGACTTCCTTGAAACCTTGAATACTAATGATCATGACTGTACATATTCAAGATTATTTAGAATTAAAATGTTTTGAAAATATTGAGAATATACTAATGAATGTATGTTTGTGTATGAGATCATGAGGATGACACTAGTGTACACTTGAGCATGCAAAGTGGTACAGAATGAATAGAAGTTCAGAAGACATACAGAAGATCAAGCGGGAGGCAACCACACAAACATAAAAGATAAGTATTTGAGTTGTTATTAGAAATAGTAAATGATATTGCTTGTATGCATATTTGTATTCCTAGAATATATCATGCTGAGTGTAAACATTCATAAAGAATTGAACAATATACTACTAATATACATATGATTGGTAAGTTGGACAAACATTCCATTGTTGCTTGTCTAGAATGAAACCTCTTTGCTGACATGCTGAGAGCTGTGCACACTCTCGATAGTATGTTCTGGTAGAGATGGAAGGCATCTAGATAGCCACTGTATGCATACAGGATATGGGAAAGTGTTATGCCAAAGTATTGGTCAAAATAGTTGCATAACTATGTAAATGATATCTGTATGCATAATAGGTTATCATGTCAATATGATTTGATGATTATGAAGTATTACTAATCATGTACTTAATTTTGATTTGTAGGAAAGATCATGATGAATGATGAACTCTGAACAAGCGATGGATGTTCAACAAAATATTTACAAATCAAACACACTATAGAAAGCTTGTGGTTAAGAGATTCTCTTAGAAAGAGGAAGAGAATCATGATGAGATGTTTTGCTCCAAGGGACTAGATAAGACCATTCTCTTAATAATGTAATCAGGTTCTGTATGGGTTCCCAGGATCGGTAGTCAATTGATGAGCTTAATGATCATCATGGGTGATGTGGATCTCAACCTTTGCTACAAGGTTGAATATGGGTTCTATACACATATGACATGGATGCAAGAAGGAACTCACCACAGAGTTCGAATGATTTTGAGGCTCATTTTATTAGACCCATCTGACGAGAGATGGCACAGATAGATATGTAGAAGATCACTCAATGCTGAGTGTGAATAATGGACAATTGACAGCTTCATGACAAAGCTTGGGCTTTACCAGAAGTAAAGTTGTTCCTAACCTTTACCTTAAGGTTGTGGATGATGAACCTATCATACCATTATTGTATGACGATGATCTCTTTCTGACAAGGAATGAGAAACAGGTAATGAAAATGGCTGCAGAAATGAAAATGAAAGATCTCGGATTAATGCACTACTTCTTAGGTCTAGAAGTATGGCAAGATCCAAAAGGAATCTTTTAATTCAAGGTAAGTATGCTGTGAAGTTTCTAAAAAGATTTGATATGTTGGAGTATAAAGCCATGGTCACTCCCATGGACTCCAACTTGAAGTTGTTAGTTAATGACTCATCGTATTTAGTGGACCTAACCCTATATAGACAAATCACTGGGTCATTGATGTATTTAACAAATACTAGGCCATATATATGCTTTGCTGCAAATACCCTAAGTCAGTATCTAGTAGAACCTAGAAAGGTTCACTTAATAACTACAAAGCATGTAGTGAGGTACCTAAAAGGTACATTAGATTTTGGTCTATATTATCTTGGAGGTCATGAACTCCGTTTACATGGTTACTCAGATTCTGATTGGGCAGGAAGTGCCTCAGACAGAAAGAGTACATCAGGTGGATGTTATAGTCTTGAATTTGCCATGATCTCATGGTTCAACAAGGAACAATCTAGTGTGGCTCTCAGTACTGCTGAAGCAGAATATATATATAGCTGTCTTCTCTGCCAGCTGTGAAGCAGTGTGGCTTCAGAAGCTATTATATGGAGTGTTTGACTTAGAAATGAATTCCACTATGATTATATGTGACATTCAAAACTGCATCAAGATAGAAAATCTTGTATTCCACGATAAGTCAAAAACACATAGAGATACGATACTTCTATATACGAGATATGGTGCAGAGAGGAGCTATCAAGCTCGAGTATATAAGCACTGAGGATTAGATTGCTAATATCTTGACTAAACCTCTATCTCGAGTAAAGTTTGAATACTTCCGAGACAAGCTTGGTATAGTCCAGAAGGACCCTCCTCGAAAGGGGGAGTAGCATAGTATCTGATAACAAGTCTTTCTCATCAATGATGAGGTTACCTATTTACTGCACCTAATTACTTAGAATTATTTAGATTTAGGAATCTTATATTTTTTCTTTTGATGATAGATGTATACATGCTTTTGATGATAGATGTATACATGCTTTTGATGATAGATGTTATGCAGGTTTTGATGATGAGGATACATGTTTTGTTATACATGTTTTGATGATGAGGATACATGTTTTGTTATACATGTTTTTATGATGAGGATACATGATTGACACATGTTTTGATGAAGTTCTTGGTAAACATGTGAGGGGATTGGATCATCCCTGGAATTTAGTCCAAAAGAAGAGCTGTAGACATATGTCTTTGAGAATGAAGTCCTTGGTGGACTTGAGGGGATTGGATCATCCCTGGACTTCAGTCCGAAAGAAGAGTCGTAGACATATTTCTTCGAGAATGAAGTCCTTGGTGGACTTGAGGGGATTGGATCATCCCTGGACTTCAGTCCTAAAGAGAGCCGTAGACGTATGTCTTCGAGAATAAATTCCTTGGTGGACTTGAGCGGATTGGATCATCCCTGGACTTTAGTCCGAAAGAAGAGCTGTAGACGTATGTCTTCGAGAATGAAGTTCTTGGTGAACATGTGAGGGGATTGGATCATCCCTGGAATTCAGTCCGAAAGAAGAGCCGTAGACGTATGTCTTCGAGAATGAAGTTCTTGGTGAACATGTGAGGGGATTGGATCATCCCTGGACTTCAGTCCGAAAGAAGAGCCGTAGACATATGTCTTCGAGAATGAAGTCCTTGGTGGACTTGAGGGGATTGGATCATCCCTGGAATTCAGTCCTAAAGAGAGTCGTAGACATATGTCTTCAAGAATGAAGTCCTTGGTGGACTTGAGGGGATTGGATCATCCCTGGACTTCAGTCCTAAAGAGAGCCGTAGACATGATGTCTCCGAGAACAAAATCCTGAATGAACAGGTAAGGGGATTGGATCGTCCTCGGACTTTGGTCCTGTGAATTGAACCGTAGACATGAGGTCTCCGAGAATTGAATAGGACTGGATCGTCCCTGAGCTTCGGTTCAAAAGGTACATGATAGGACTGGATCGTCCCTGAGCTTCGGTTCAAAAGGTACATGATAGGACTGGATCGTCCCTGGACCTCGGTTCAAAATGTACATGACAAATCCTAGAATTGTTCTAGGTTACATCCAGCATGAAACAGGGCTGGCTCTGTAGATATGATACATCCAGCATGAAACAGGGCTGGCTCTATAGATGTGATACATCCAGCATGAAACAGGGCTGGCTCTGTAGATGTGATACATCCAGCATGAAACAGGGCTGGCTCTGTAGATGTGATACATCCAGCATGAAACAAGGCTGGCTCTGTAGATATGATACATCCAACATGAAATAGGGCTGGCTCTGTAGATGTGATACATCCAGCATGAAATAGGGCTGGCTCTGTAGATGTGATACATCCAGCATGAAACAGGGCTGGCTCTGTAGATGTGACACATCCAGTATGAAAAAGGACTGGCTCTGTGGCGGTAAATCCTAGATCTGATCTAGGTCACATCCAGTATGAAAAAGGACTGACACTGTGGTTGGGATTGGATCGTCCCTAGACATGAGACTTGTCTTAAAGAGATAAGGATTGATCATCCTGGAACTTGATCTGGATTGCATCATCCATGGACCTATGTCCTAAAGAGAGCAGGATTGATCATCCTGTAATATGATCATGTGATGACGATGTTGCCGATCGTGTGATGACGATGCTGATCGTATGATCACGATGCTGATCATGTGATGACGATGCTGCCGATCGTGTGATGACGATGCTGATCGTATGATGACGATGCTGATCGTGTGATGACGATGCTACCGATCGTGTGATGACGATGTTGATCGTATGATGACGATGCTGATGATCGTGTGATGACGATGCTGATGATCGTGTGATGATCATGTGATGACGATGCTGATGATCGTGTGATGACGATGCCGATGATCGTGTGATGACGATGCTGATGATTGTGTGATGACGATGCTGATGATCGTGTGATCGTGTGATGACGATGATGATGACGATGTTGATGATCGAGTAATATCAACTCTGATGATGTTGATGTTCCAGTAACTAGTTGAGTTACTGATGATGATGAATTGAAGAAAGCTTCCGATGATATATAGATGATGTAGTCAATGACTCCTTACTCCTGCAGATGTTGTTATAATATCCTTCTCGTTAAGGGGGAGTGTTGAATATTGTAACTTCTAAGAATATTATATTTGTACATTATTTATTCCGGAGATGTTCCATCCCTCTGAGGTGATTCTATTATGTATCCGGAGATGTTTATTCCTCCGAGGAGTTGTGGCAACTAGGGTTATTAGACCCACCATGTGGGGGTCGGCCCAGTCAGTTATAATAGGGTATTTAACCTAATGGTTAAATATGAGCCTACATGTACTTGTGTAAAATATATGTCAAAGTAGTGTATAAATAGAGGAGGTGTGTTCCTCATTTGACACACTCACACACTTAGAAAAGAGGAGCACTTGTCTGGGAGATTTGCTAAGGAGGATTAGAAGGAGGGAGCACATCTTGTATTTTGGTTTATCATCTTATTGAGGAAAGCTTTGCTGGGTTTTCTACCCCATGAGGGTTTCCCAGGATAAATCTGTGTCTCTTGTGTTTATGCTATGCTTGTTGTTTCTTCAGTGATCCTGTATATGCTATTATTCTGAAATAGAATGTAATGCTGCTATTTTCTGTCTTAGCATATTGAATTTTAACAGTTATGAGTCAGTTGAGACATGTATCTCAGAGTCAATTGCAGTGCAGGAGGTCTTTGTTCGTCACTCCAGCAGAAAATCCTTGCCTCAACTTTTTTCCTATTACCATTTCACCTACCCTATTTTTCCAGCTTCATGCTATGGGGGGAATTTTGTTACACTGAAATCTCATCATCATGAGTTATGTGTCCTCTATATGCCCTGATTCCTAAAGTACTTGGGATAAAACACCAAAAGAGAATTTGATGTTCATCCCTTTAACTTTGTGTTGTCATCCCGACACACCCTGATCTCTAGAAAGGTGCATCAGACTCAAGGTGACACGCTCTGCACCTTAGCAGAGTGTGTTGGTGACGCCATATGCTCTTGCATAAGGTGCATCGACCTCCCATTGGCGTGATTTATCCTTGTGCAAGGTACGTCGCTGCTGGTTAAAATGGATAAAGAGAAGTTTCAAGCGACTTCTCGAAGCTTGGATGGCATGGAGACTTATCCCTACATATCTGGAAAGGTGGCATTTGATCCCCTTACCTAGTGGGATGATCCCTTAAGCCTCTCCTCTAAATACTCAACCTATCCTATCTCTTTATCCCTATATATATGAATCCCCTCTCCATTGTTAAGGGAGGAAGGATAGAGTACCTACATGCTAGTGGAATTTTGCTAGGAGATCCTCTTCATCCATTAGGAGGCTAAGCATTTGATCTTGGAGGCTAGGATTGTTGGAAGGAGGTTATGACGTCAAAGAATCAGTTGTAACACCTCTCTCTCTTTGGACTTCTTATTATTAAATCTAATACAAATTCTTCCCATAAACTTGTTGTATTGATAATGTTTAGGATTAACCTCTTTGACTGTTGATCTAGATCGATTCACAATCATGTGCTTTTGTTACTTGTCTATTTCCACATATTTTGTTCGGTTTTACAGCTAAAGATATGAAGATCAGGACTTGGATCAAAAAGGATAAAGGAACTGCACCTATAAGGTAAGACATCTCTTTTACTTATCTTGCATTTCAATCAATCTAGGAAATGAATTTGTGTTATGTACTTGTTTTGTTCTAGATCTGAACCATTCATACTAGGGAGATTCGTTTGAGTCCACCCTCATAGATTGTCCATAAACATGATCATCTAGTCAAGGCCACGCCTTGCTAGGTACATTTTCTCTCCGTGAAGAATCTATTAATTACACCACTTCTTCCCCCATAGAAAGTAGTACCCCATTGGCTTCTCCCCAAGGAGATCGCTCAGATCCCTTTGACCCATCCTCGCTCATAGGAGGTTATCCCTTGTTTACAACACCACTTGGGTCTCCCCCACGTAAAAATCACATCCTAAACAAAATGGAAAGACCTGTCACCCCTACCTTGCCATTTATGGCTAGTTTAAATCTACCTGGTTTGGCCAATCTGACAAATGACCCCATTGCTCATGATGTGACATGGTCGACTATGCCAGAAAAGCTTCCTTATGATATTCCCAAATTCGAAGGAAAACAGGGAGGCGATCTCGACAACCATGTTATGCCTTTCCACCTATGGTGTTCATCTAACAACATAGTGGATGACCCCGTGAGGCTTCTCCTCTTCCAGTGTACCCTCACCGGAACGACAACAAAATGGTATGTAAACCTAGAAAGTGGCACTCATTCCACATTTGCAACATTGGCCATCACATTTCTTACGTATTTCCAACTGCCAATATGACATGATCTAGGCCTTGAAATTCTCACTAAGTTTCATCAAAATACTTCCACCCACACGGCGGACCACATCCATGAGTGGCGTAGACGCCGCACACTATGTAAGATCGAAATACAACCCCCCTTTCTATTGGATTGGTTTAACAAATCTCTCCAACCTGCCATATCTCAAGATGTTGCCACCTCCATGCCACAAAGCGAGGAAGAGGATATTTTGAATGATCAACATTTCAACCTCATATATGCATAGTCTGGATACCTTTACACAATCCTCCCTGATGCCTTGCGGCATCAGTCGTTGTATCCTACACCTTTAGGCTTGTCACATTTGACAGATGGGCTTATTGGGTCCATTTCCCATTTAGGAAAGGTTCCTCCCACCACATCGATTCCATTCAACATGGTTCCGTATTACCCATCCATGACACCTGCGTCGGTACCCCCTACACCGGTACCAACACCATTAGTTGGTCCATTACCGTATGGACTATACAGTCTTGCATACTCAAATGTCATCCAAACAATGATGGTTCCTTCATCGCCAATGGTGCAAGTCGCTCCTACATTCACCTCTTATGGATTGCAAATGAAATTCATTCCACTTCTGGGATACAATCCATATTACCCTTTCCCATGCCCAACTGGTCAACAACCTCCCCCCAACATGGGGGTTAACCTAGTTCAACCTACTTATGTTCAACAAGCTCAACAATTCAAGCAGTTGAATGCCACAAACCCCCAGAATCCATAGAATCAGGGGAATAATAAAGGTAAGAACAAACAAAATCAATAGTCGGGGCAAGGGGAAAATCCCCCCAGCAAAACCAGAAGACATGTGATCCAAATGTAGGGACTAACAATCCCTCCAAACAAGGGAAGAATCCTACCCTGATAACCAATTATTGCTGCTCCATTTGCGGCGATTATGGTCATTACACATATCATTTTCCTCTTATCCCCGACTGTCAACAGTTAGTGGAAGCTAAAAAGAACTCGGTGATGAACCCTCCTCAGGAATTGAATCCTCCCCAACGACAAACAACAGTGTTACAACAACCCTTTTCCAATCAAGGGGCAATTGCACAAGAACAAGATCCTCGCCCACCCAACAACAGCTGTTTCCAAAACATCTATATGCTGGATATAAACCATCAGACACGAGCCAAGGGTTATGATGGGCCTTCCACCCCCCAAGTGGAGGATGTCTCTATCCCCTTGGGGGGCCCTCTGCAAATACCACATTTGTATACTGAACAAATCCCACGGATTCCAAAATTTCTGCTTCGGCGTACCCGTAATAACCCTCACATGAAAGTCGCCCACAATTACAATATTGTGGATGACTTAGCTTAGTCCCCCACGGCTATGTACACATTAGAAGTGCTACAGTATTTACCAACACAAAGAAAGGTGTTACTCAATGCACTCGGTGCTATCGACCCTTCCGACTCGCACCTCATGACCTTTGTTATTGACAAAGGTGATTCGCGACTACCATCATCAATCACATTTCAAGTTCCAGTCACGGTTAAAAACGTCATGATCCATAGTTGTATCATCGACAAAGGAACATCCACTTGTGTTATATCTGTAAAAGTCTAGAAACGATTAGGATCCCCCGAGTTGGTCACCTCATCTATCGCTCTTCACGCATATGATGGGAGACCATCCCAACCAAGAGGATTGTACCAAAATGTCCCCATAGATCTGGGGGGTAAGATGGTTATGATAGATATTGAAGTAATCAATGCTGAGATTGACTACAACATTCTCTTGGGGCATAGTTACATGTACACCATGAAGGTAGTATCCTTCTTAGTCTTCCATATCATGGTGTTTCCCTTAAATGGGAAGATAGTTACCCTCGACCAACTTAACTATTATGACCCTATATCACAAGCAAACCCGATAACGTCCTACCAACTATATTGGACGATGATCAACCGCATGTTGACATTTCCTCCGATATGTACAAGGACTCAAATTTGTTAGGAGCATATTCGAGACCACCACCAAATATCCCTACATCTACCGATGGCCTAATGTGCACAATTTTCACCATTGAAAAAGGGAGCCGCCTCCACCTCAACACCATCATCAGCACCACCCCTAAGTCATGGCATTGAACAAACACTGATTCCATCAGTACCACCGATCTTTCAAATCCCATTCTTGTATCCCCCCATGAGTGTACAAGGGACGTTGGTTATGGCTCAATTAATTCTACCTGGGCTAACTTTGGGAATCCTAGTGTGGTACCTTACACCACCCTTCCCATAGATGGCTTACAAACCAGTCGTCCATTACGAGTTTGTCCTTGTGTCAGCTAGTACATATGCAAGGCCAGTAACACGACTAGTTATGACAACCCAACCTATGACATCCGCAACTACCCCACAATCGGTCATTGCTAAGACCGTCAATGGGGGCACCAAACAACCCAAGTTGAAAGGTCCCCTATTACCAAATTCAACATTTAATTTGGTAAAAACCGTGAAGCCTAAAGCAGGGGGAGTCAACCATCAGGAGTTGAGATCCCTAGTAATGATCAATACTCCCAATCAAAGGGTCACACCACCGTGTTCTCTTTGCGGGCATCAAGGCCACACAACAAACCTATGTCCTACTCTACCAGAGATAAGGAATATGATTAACACTCCTGTTAGCATCACCCACGCTCCACTAATGGTGAGAGGGGTAACTCCTCCCTCGCCCACATCTAAGTCCAAATCATTGCGTACAAATCACACATGTTCCATTTGCGTTCAACATGGGAACTATACGCACCATTGCCCCTAACTCCCTTGATATCGAGAGGCATTGGAAATAGTTTGTCTCACTCAAGCAACCATTGAGGAACCCCTCTTCTTACACCAAGAAGTAGCATCCATTAATGTGATCACCACATCGGGGACACCATCAGTCACCACTCCCACAGAAGTTGTGCCAACTGTATACAATGTGGTAGAGCTTGTAATGTCGCAAGACCCATCTAAACTCACGATGACACCATCACACAATGAATTCTCGTCATGTGGGCACTCTACCCATATGATCCCTCCTAGCACTATTGCATGCATAATGGATCAAATCAACACCCAAGAAGACCAAGAATGATTCCGTCCCCGGGTACCAAGACTTTGTCGATCTTGTGGAGAAACCACCAATTATTCCTTTCAGTTCCCCATTTTGCGCGTCGAACGACAAAATCGTCTTGAAATGATGAGAATGCAATATCAATTACAAACACCTTATGTAACCTTGCAAGCATCACCAACCGAGGAGGTAGTACCGACCTTCCAAGACATAATCGATGCTAAATCTCTTTTAGTCAGTGTCCTCACTTGTAGTGATTCCTTGTCTTCTGACGAAGATGCATACTACCTGCAAGCATTCCCAAAAATTTAACAATAGGGGGTTTGTACCCCCCGAGGCACAAACAAGACACTCGACACCAACCATTGATATTCTTATTTTGTGCCAACAACTTTAGTTTCATTTCACACTATCTTGAATTAAGAAAGTAAAAAACCTCTCTTCTTCAAATGCAGATGGCCTCACCATAGACATCTACATCGGTTATGCAGACAGTGCCAGTCGATGGTCCAAACATCTTGTGTCCGCTACCTAGGTTATATATTCCCCCTCCCATACACTTCACCACACCGGTGGAGTATGCTTGGGGGCACTAACAAACAACCAAGCAGAGTACGATGCAGTAATAGGTCTCTTAAGTGATGCCATACATCTAGGCATTGACCATTTACAAGTACACCTCAACTCCCAACTTGTCGTATCGTAGTGGAATAATATATTCTGGGTCCACAATTCGCTCCTCTTCCAAAACTTTCTGCGTGTGTGCCTTCTCATTCGAAAGTTTGAAAACATAACTTTCACACATATACCGAGAAACGCCAATGCATTCGCCAACTCCATCGCCAATGAGGTATTGAATTGGAACCTAGTACATCACCAAGCCGCATAAACCTGCATATCAATCATACATAAATATATCTATGTGTCTCACCTGCGACTACACATACATGTATTTCATCATCACAAGTCCTAAAGTCGATAACACATGCCAAAAACAAATATGCCAATATCACCTACTACATATGCATCACATCAACATATCGACAACATAAAGCAAAATACACATACATCACATACATATAGAGATGCATACATCATGTGCCGCAAAAAAATGGTATATATATATATAAATATATCTCATCAAAAATTTCTGTACAAAAAATGGCCATCCTAGGGCATATACATAGGTATCCTTATGGGGGATACATAAAAAACCCGCCTCCCATAGGCCCATAAAAAAATGTATACATACCAAAATGGGGCTTAACAACCCTATACATAAAGAATCAAGCTGCCCCACCAGCTAGTGGATCTCGGGGTCCCAAAATTGCAAGTGGACGAACAACCTACCCTTGTGTCGTCTTTGGTCATTGCCGTGACCTCTGTCGGGGAGGATCCGCTCCTCCCTGTAACATCCCGATATTTTCAAAAATATTTAAAAATTTCTAAATCATCATTTAATGCTAATAATTGTAAAATGCGGAAATAATAAATGTTTAGTAAAGCAGTAATTAATAATTACGTCATTTTGTAGGGACAACTTATTGCTGTGTTTTCTTTGCTTTTTGATGGTGTTTCGTGTCGGCGACACGTCATGAATCCAATTAATGATTATGACATTTATTTATATGCTTGAATGATTGAAAATTTCGATACATTTGGAAAACAAAATTCTCTTCGACAAGTATTGACAGCTCAAAATTTTTGGATGATGATGAAAGGGGTCACACGAGGTGCCTCGAGGCTTACTTAGCTACTCAGCTAAAGCATTGTACCCGTCCTTCATGCGCAGATTCGCAGGTAAGAGATAGCGATAAATTTAGAGTGTTTAATAACCATTTCCAAAAATTATAACTGCTAGTACTTTGACGCCACAGGTATGGTTTCTTTTTTATTTTGTAAGGAGTATCTTGACTAGCTCAAAAACTGTAGAAGTCGTGAATTTCAGAGTGTGGTTGTTATTAATTTTCTGCATTAGGAGTTTATGACTTCACTTGTTATCATTCCATGAATGACTTGCGGCTTTTTAAAACATCCTATTTATATGTTTCGACTTGTGACAAATCTAAGACAAGGAACATGGTCCTATGCAAACCATAGTGAAGGCGACAAGGTGATTCTAAGTTCTTTATTACCTAAGCAATTATAATGGTGATATGATTTACATTAATACCTTACCATTGCAATTTATACGATGGTTCTTAGGTGGCAACTATACCCTAAAGGGTGTGTCCATATAAAGTTATGACATGGGAAAAGCTCGATGAATTCTATAATGAATTTTATGATAAGTGGGGCAGAATCTACCCATACCTTAGGATCGAATGCGACCTAGGTTATTGTGTTATGCTATGAGTGCCCTTGTATCGACTTACATGGAACATACAAGATCTTTTATACATGCTACCGATATATATGTTTTAATCTTAGTATGATTTATAAAGTTAATGCAATGACATCGATCTTATGGTTGGCAGGTGGATATGATGGCGTTGTAAAATGTCTGCGTATGAATTTAAAGGTATCGTAAATGATTGGGTTTGTAATCAAGTCGTCTAGCCACAACGTTAATGGTAATATTACTTGCATATTGTAATGGATGTCCAAGATGTGAGAAGGTTCACCAGTGTTGAGTTGTAATGGGCCTCCTGCCTCGGTGTCGACAGAGTTGGCAACGTCGTGGCTTAGGAGGTGGATGGGTGTTTTAATACCGCATCTACCACCCTCCAACGTGGCTTACAGAGATCTCCATCGTCGATTGTTGTGCGTTGGGATTGTAGTGAACCCTAAAGGTAACTTACAGGATATTGTAACGTTTTCTTGGTCATTTGTTTCGGTGGTAGGGTTTGGGGTGAGGCCAACTGACCGGGAGGCACTTAGGTTTTGATGTTTTTAGCCTCCCTTAGGCTCGAACCTGAGACCTGCAGTAGCCTTCAATCTGTGAATGAATACGATCAATGGAGGCTGAGTCTGGAAAAGAATAGTGTATCAATCCATAGGGTTGGATGAGCGCGTCCATTTGGTGGCGTTATAGCAACTTGAAGGCTTGGGGTTTCAAAATCGGGTTGCAAGTTTCGCAAGCGTTGACACAGTGTGCCCTTACGAGTTGGGTCTTTCTCCTTCAAAGTGGATGGATGGCTTCGTCATTCTTCTGTCAATAACGCAGGTACAGTGTTGTTGCAAAAGTTTAGAGTTATCTTTGTTGCATGCATCAACATCTCATGAATATTGTTTAACCCTGAGCATGATTGCTTGACAGGTTAGCTCTCGGCGAACAGTAGTGTGCTTGGAACATTGACGGGGAAATACAACAAACCCACCGGTAAGCGTCGGTGGTAACCTACCTCGTGGTTCTCCTGGATTCAGACTTGGTCAATAGTTGTGAGTGTCGGCAGGGTTTTGGAATGTGTTTTCTCGACAATGGCTTTTGCCTCGCCTGTAACTTTGGGGAAACGTTACTGTTATGTTTTTTTTTTGTTAGCGTAGATGTAAGGCCAACCATGTCTCAGCTCGGCGAACTCGATAGGGTTTTGAATCTTTGTTGTCGCAATGATCTCTATAGCATTTAAACGTTTAATGTTTATAGTTTGCACTTCTAAATCAACGGTGGAAACGAATGTTGAACTGTAAGGAAAGGAAATGTTGTATATGGTTTGTCTCGGCAATAGTTGTGTAGTGTGAAATGGGTTTTGAATGAAGCAAGCAACAAACAAAAAGGTTTTCTGTAAGATTGCTGTGATCGTATTTTTAAATGGAACTTTCAGTGCTGAGGTTTAATGTTTACATATGGTGTTTTGAACTCTGATTTTCGAATTTGCTTTCAAAAGAATGAAAGGCATGTCTTTAAGTGTTTATCCAATGGATGGCTGTAAGCCGATAGCGGAATACCTAGCTTACAAAAAGTTGGTGCATACTTGAGTTAAGATGTTAATAAAAGGGTGTTGGTTCAGTTTGAATACCAATGTGTGTTGTGTTAAACCCTATCCTGTCGATGACAATACAAGAATGGAGTTCTAAAATGAAAGTGATGGGCTGTAATGACATTTACATGCAAGAACAACAGTTCTAATTCTATAGTTAGATTATCTACGATAATTTTATGAGATGAAACATTTGATTTTGCAGCTGTTAAATGTTTGTAAATATTAGTATGGAAAGAACAGATCAAACCCTGGTTTGGGTGTAGAGATGCAGTATTTTACTCTGTTAGTTGATAAAATAATTACCACCCTTTTCTTTTCATTTAAGAACATGCTATGCTGTGATTTAAATTCTGCCACATACAGTTGACAATACAGAATCAAAGAAAATTACAGTGTATTCGTCAGTTAGTTTAATTTTCCTATTAGTTTAACATTTTGTCTACTTAACTCTATCTCCCTGTATTCGTCCAGTTTGGACTTCTGGAGAAATGATAGAATAATACAGTACCTTTCTTTTTGCACAAAGATAACACAATGAAGACAATAATTTCTATAAAACCGGTCAGATTCAAATAACAATTAAAATAGAAGAATGGGAAAGTGGTTAAACAAAATGCATGATATTGGTTTTCCTTTTTTTGAAGAAATAACTGATGATCAGTAAACCCTAGATGCTAACACCATGTCTACCTTCAGAAGTCAGAAAGGAAATTACTGTTATAACTAGTTTCTGGTAGGTTGTTTCAGCATAAAGAGTTGAACAGTATATTCAATGCATGCAGAGATCTAATATGCAGCTGCTAAAATATAAGATGCATGGGGAACATAAGTCTATGCATGGGTGTCTCTTTGGGATTATGAATTTAGATGCATGTTAGGTTTTACTTTTAAATGAACAGATTTAATGCTACCTCTCTGTACTGGAGTACAATATAGCTTCACGCATGGGGAAAAATGCAGAGGAGTCATTTTATCAGTTCAACAATTTAAAATCAATCGGGATCTAACATTTTACTGCTACTGGTCATTAATAACATTTCTAAGCCACTTTCTGAGAGCATTCATGTGATTGGAAACACAAAAAAAAAGAATAGAACCTGAGTGTGATAGGAGGAACAAATCACTCAAGAATCCTGTTCCACCCAACTTGCTCCTAAGCAGCCAAGATGTCTGCCTTAGGACCCCCGAGCCTGTCCACTGATCCACCACCAGGAGGAAGGAAGTTCAGAAGCTTAGGGTCTCTACTTGCAGCAACAAGAAATTTATCCAGCCTTACAGGCTTAGTAGTCAATGGGACCTGCACCAACACCTCTAGTCTGTCCTTCTCATAACATTTACAGACTTATACTTGCACTCTCCACAAAATCCCTATTCGAATCTCTCAGTCATCACCTGATGCACATGAGGAAAATATTTTTGCAGAAAACATTGTAAGAGCTCCCTGCTCAATTCGAATTGCCTTTTATAGGCTGCCTAGGTCTTTTTTGTAATTAACTGGTCATTAGTGAGCTACCTGCTCACCTCCCTCCACTTGGAGGGGAAAATGCCACAAAATTAGGGGGAGTTGTCCCATACCAACAGCTAATGGTAGAGTGAAAATGCTGCCATCTGTCCCAATCCTTCCAACAGCTTCCATTCCTCCTAGTGGGCCGGTGAACACTCTTGTAACAGCTTTCTTGAGTGTTTGTCTCCCATTTTTATTTATTAAATAATAATAATGAGTCATTACATTCATCTTTGACCTAATTGGTCATAATTACAAAACTTGTAATTATAATTTAACACAAATTATTTTGCAAAAAGGATAATAGTAGAAAATAATTATTCTAAAAAATTGGGTAGGTGACACTCCCTACACCTCCCGTGCCACATGACAAGTGACTACGACTCGTTGCATAATCTTCCGCCAACCTGGCCTGCACTCTGCTGGTAGATGAAGAGTTAAGTCTATCTCATCATCCTTGAGGTCGACCTAGGATCGCTCATCAACCCCAGTTGACAAACCACCTAACCTCTGCTCTAAGTCGGCTACCAAAACCGTCATCCGGTCCCTGGCAGCCGCCCCACCTACCTCAGCTCCTCCAGATCTGGCTCCCACTGCTCTAGCAGCCTCACCCTTGACTTCCCCTGCTCCTCCTATGACCTGTCCAGCCCCAGCAGCTGGCTGATCTCGCCTCGGTCTCTGTCTCCGAGGTGGCCTCACAGGACCTACATCTACACCACAAAGGAGAAAACCATCATAAGTATATGATAAACATATATATCATGAATGTGCAGAATAAACAATATGTACAAATATATATGCGAACAATACAAAACCATAAAAAAACATACCAATAGCATCTAATCCACCAGTAGGAACGGGAAGCTCCAAATCTCCTTGGAAATCCATCCCACTCCAAGGGTACCTCTCGGGCTAGCCTATGCGGTCCTCCCATACATCCAGCACCTGTGGCGTAAAAAAGGCCCCCACAGGCCCGACACCAACACGGGGCATAATACGCCCTAGAACGCCATCCAAGGCTCCTATGGCCCCCTTTGGGGGACCACGAACTGTGGCCTCAAAGACGAATAACGCTCTAAGAAGTACGAGCACAAGATGCTACCATAGAAGAAGGTGCGCCACACCACACCCCATTACAAATATGAAATTTGATGTGTCATGGATTGCAACATCACCAAGCCCCACGCCACAAGCTTCCCAACCATCCCTCTCTCTAGTGGCTGGAGCTGGCCTCCTGTAATTCAGTTGGGGGACACAACCCCCAACACACACACAACGGATATCGCCACAACCTCCACCGGTAGAGTCCTCAGATGGATCACCAACACACCACCCGAGTTCATAGAACTCGTGTCACCACCACAGTAACGATCCACTAAGGTATTGATTGTACCCCCCACCAACTGTGGAGGGAGAGGCTCCCTCACTCCTCGGGGATTCAAACCCGTCAAAAAATATATATCTTGATTAATGATACTCAGGTCCTCACCACCCACATGGAACAATCCATGGTCAGGATCCCACATGTCTAGTAGCCACCACAGGAGATAGTCAGACGACCACACTAGAGGGCTCTTGAAGAACTTCAAGAGCCCAGTATCTTGTTGAGCATCGATCACCCTCTGGTCGGCCAACACAATGGATTGGAGGTCATCAAGATCTCTCTCCCTCCACTCAACATTTCGAATGTGCGCCATCACTGATGAGCAACCACCTGCACAGGGACATGATCACCCATTACCCATATAAAAATCATTAGTGCGACCTTTCCTAAGAAGGTCTACGAGTAGTGTGACTCTTTACAACATATCCATGGGTAGCGCGGCCATAACTCTATTCGACCATGCAGAACCATGGTGCGGGAGATATACAGTTAGGCTGCGCGAGTAGTGCTACTATTCGAGGAACAGTTGCGCTACAACTAGCGTGCGACCGAAGTGTATACATCCCGCGCTACGCACGGCACAGTACATTTGTTCCGTGCTAATTAACGCACTACAATGCGTGTGATTTTCAAAAAATCCCGTGTTAGGAGAGCACGAGATTTTCCCAAAATATCATGCTACTGTGCGAGATTTTCTCAAAACCTCGCGCGGTAACCCCAAAAACACAAAAAAGGACCCCTGGCCACCTAGGGGAACCCTAAAACCAAGTCTAATGGATAAAATAAAAAAGGACTAGGTTTGGGATTACCTGGAACTTGTGGATCGATGAACGGTACACCGGATCTCCCAAAAACACTCGAAATGCACTCTAGGAGGTTGGTGGCACAAAATACAAATGATTTCAAAAAGTGGGCCCGACCCCTCTTTTATACTCATTTGACCCAAACTTCCAACCAATGCCATGGAAAAATTGTAACTTCGTTTCCAAAATCGTTCACACTACGATGACCAACACCTCGAGCTCTTCGACATGGAACCGACCAATTTGAATTCCAACCAAAGTCACCATAACACTATTTTCATATGTAAGTACCCCACAGGTATGCGATGTTTTCATTTTGTGATTTCCACATTGTCAATACCTCGGTTATGTCCTTTACTACACTTGGGTATGTGCACCGTATGTGAAGGACCGCGATCGAGACATTATGGAGCCTAATTTTATCTAACACTAGGGGTCACAAACCCTACCACATGTATCATTTTGAAACTGACATATAGACACTATTTTCCCTCCGTTTATAATGCATATACCAGTATTCCCGCTAATAACCATAGTATCCCCATTCATGGCCTTGATGTGCCATCAACATCATTTCCGTGAATATCATGTTCCCTCGTGGTTGTGCACACCATTTCCATCCCCGTCATCAATTGACACCCATGATGTCGACCCCCCAAAAGTCTGAGGAATCTGACCAAACTTGAAAAGACCCTCCCCTAGAGTATCATTTTTGCATTTGGGAATTTACTCCACCCAGTAGACACTCATCAGATTCTTCGACACATGTTACGAGAATGATTCAAAAATCCCCCTCATACCTCCATGAGCACTTTACCCTTAACCATCTCCCTCGTATCATCACCCTCGCAACAACACCTATGGGGCCCCCACCCTAAAAAACAAACAATTATATTCAGTTATCCCGCAAGTATATACTGCATAGCATCGTTTCATGGGGAACCCATCTTTGTGTCTGCAAATTCACCCTTACTTCATCATTGGAAAGTGTCCCTCGATCCACTCAAAACCATGGGGACTCCATCCATCATCAAATCATTCCCCCGACACGCACAAAATTGTTGGGGCCCCACCAACATTCTTTATGTACAAACAGTTCCCGCATCACCTCACATTGCGGGTACACCATATTATTTTGGAAACAACCCATGGTCGCCTTTGATTGATGTATTTGAGTCTCCATATGTTCAGTAGTATTTATTTTTCCAGTCGCCATTACGTTTCATTTTGTGTCTCCATCAAAACCCCTTTCATTTGTAGTTTGTTTCCATCCATTTCAACCTGTACCATCCTGAAATAAAAGATGCCATCCTCGCTCACCCACAGTTACATCGATCAAAGGAAGTTATGAGCCCCAAGCTGATCAACCAGTCTTGTGTCAGGTCAGTCCATCCACCAGTTGGTTACAATATGATCCCAGTTCTCAGGATAGGACTCTCGTCCTATCATGTACTTCATCTCTCATCGACGTCAAAACACTATATTCTGAGAGTTGCAGTGGTTGTAGTTGTACATTGGGATCCCTTTAAATCACTGTAAGGGATCACCTCGAACTTAGTAGGGAGAGTCATTAGTGCTCCCTAACTAGGTGTTTTTCCCTATGCTCGACGTAAACACATCATCGCATCAGGTGGAGGCATACTTTTGAAGGTAGAAGTGTTCACATTTGGAAATCATGATAGCAGTCTATTTGGTATGGTAAAGCCCTCAGGAATATTTACATACCAGTTTGGTTCCCCACAACAGTGCGTTCATCATGGTCACCAACAGTCCCACTTCTTCAATATTCCGCAGCAGTTCCTGGGGCATTTACTCTAACATGTACCGAATCCACCTTCATCCATGTCCCAATAGGATAGTAGAGTTGACACTTTGGTCCTCTCTCATTGTAATCACTTTGACAACATTTGGCGAGCATGGGTATGCATGCATCGTTTGTATAAAAACTATTCTTTTTATTCCAGCTCCAATGGTCGTCACCAACAATATTCCCCCATGGGAGACCTTACTTTGTCCACACATGCTTCATTCCATAGAACATGAGAGAAATAATAAGAAACATGATGCATTATCGGATCTACAGTACCCTCCGAACCTCATACATCAAAGGGCATTTGTTAATGCCTCAAAATCAAACACATGCGAGATTTCGACGATTCATCCATTAAAGCATCATCAACATAAAGAATGCATCTCACCACAGGAATCCTCAACAGATCCAAAGAACAGTATGAGTGCATAAGTGCCCAAAAACAATTAAAACAAAGGGTAGCGTAGGTATTACACAG
Organism: Larix kaempferi; assembly: GCA_027924585.1. NCBI lineage: Eukaryota > Viridiplantae > Streptophyta > Pinopsida > Pinales > Pinaceae > Larix > Larix kaempferi. The sequence goes on along the minus strand of BSBM01000961.1, from coordinate 7,095,403 downwards.
GTTACCCGTGCTATAGCGCATGTTATCTGAACAATGCCTGCGCTACACTCACGTGGATTTTCCTTCGATAGCCGCGCTACTATCAAAATGATGGGACCACTTACTTCCAACGACACATTAAAAACTCAATCCTCCCCAAGGATCCCAATTCGTCTCCTCACACATTTGGTGGCATTAATCAACCCCCCTTGTGTAACTTGGAACCAATTCATGAAGTAGGAGAGTTCACATTTGTATATAGTTGTTTGTTGGCCACTTCTTGGCCTATAAATAAAGACATTGGCATGCATTTTGCAGATAGAAATTAGAGCAAGGTTATCCTGCTGGATTTGAGTTGGAGCTTCCTCATAGCCCACCATTTCCTACCATTGTGAGCATTCCCAAGCTTGCTTGCCACCTACCATCAAGGGAAAAGTGTCTCTCTCCATTGTTCTTCCATTTACTTGACATTTGGTTTAATGGACAAGAAAGGCCTCCCTAAGGGAGATTGTTGTCTTCCCATGAAGCCTTCACCTCCTAGGTGTTGTACAACTATTCCATTGGGAAATACAAGAGTGGTTATTCCATTGGGAAATACAAGAGTGGTTTAACATATCTTTGGTTGTTGTTGGAGTTTTCATCTCCCCCATCTCTTTCATTTTATTTTCATCAATATTTTCATGTTTGGATGTGAACTACACTGACAATCTCTTGCAGGCCCTCACTTGGAGGAATACCAAACACCATAAAAAAAGGGATCCAAGGACTAAGGCCTTGCAACAACCTACAAGGCTTATCGCCTCACCAAGTGGAAGAGTGCACTTGTGCAATTTTTTCCATAACAAGATCTATGGTAGAGAATTTTATGGTTGTACTAGAGTGCTTTGGTGGAGCTATTTTGAATAATGAATTTAGTTCCAACTTTATAGGGCTTCAAGAATTCTTGCTAGGGTATTCTTGTACCAAGAGCTTAAAAGCATAGTCTATACCATAAAAGAGTGCTTTGGAAAGCTAATGTATGTGTAACTCAACTAGAGGGATTAGTTGAAGTGTGCCTATTTAAGAAACAACAACGCTAGAACGATGGTTGTAAACCAAACATGTATCAATATATTCAAAGGAAAGTGTTGTGCACCCTTGATCATGGATGATAAGTGATTGCTCTATGAACTACATCCTTGAATAGCATCATCGATAATATTATCATGATCATCCATGTGCTTGTAGGATTCTGTCGCCCACATGAAGAAGCCATCTAAATTGGCATTGTCCGAGTTAAGCATCTCTCTTGGTATGAACCTAAACTAAAAATCTAAGCTTGAGACATAAAAGCTTTGAGGTCCATTGTGTGTCCAAATATGAAGGAGGAAGATTGATATCATTTTCTTTAGAGTAATACTTCAACAAAAGCGTAAGAGCTGTATCCTATGACAACTGATAATGCAGAAGTATTTAGAACCTTTGACATGATATTTAGAATACAAAGAACAATATTTATTTCCAAGGAAATGTGTACTCAGTCAACCAAAGATATGAGAGAATCTACAAAATTATGATTTGGGATTCCCTGTTAAAAAATTAGAGGTTTAGTGTCGAAGATATATGAGTGTGAACAAAGAAATAGATCTAGTTGGTTGTAATAGGCCTCATGGCTAAGCTGAGATGGATCCACTGAAGAAAGGGTTCTTATGGATCTAATCGCTACCTATCACGAGAGGCCTTAGTCTACTGTTCCTAAAAACCATAAGAAAAGTATCCTTATATAATGTGATGAAACCTATCTTGGAAAATTCAAAAATGGTGAAGAGACCTTTTACCGAGGACGCATACATGATGGTAGTGCCTAGTATTGCTGAGTGGAAGAAACTTGATTCTTACCTTTAAGTAAAAAATAACTTGGCACATATGCTAGAGCAAAGAAGGATAGGAGAAGACGATAGCGATCTAAGGTATGCAGGTAGTCGAAAAAGAAAGAAGAATACAAAAAACCTAACCAAAGACCACAAGTGCTTGATCCATAAATCTAGATACCACTAGTAGAAAAACATAAATATTTGACTAAAAAAACTACTAAAAATTGCATATAAATGATTAATTTTGGTCACATGACTATTAGTAGTTTATTGCCAGTCGTTTATAATGCTACTAAATTTGTGAGTACAAAATTAGTCATTTATTGGTTGTTCTATTTCGTCAACTTGGTAGTATATTTAGTAGTTTTCTTAGTCATTGATTGTTGTTATTTGGTCATTTATTTAGTAATTGTAGTTATTCAATGCCATCAACAAGTAGTATATTTAGTCATTTTAATCATTAATTGTTATCAACTGGTAGTATATTTAGTTGTTTTCTTAGTCATTGATTGTTGTTATCTGGTCGTTTATTTAATAGTTGTAGTCATTGCTTGCCGTCAACAAGTAGTATATTTAGTCATTTAATCATTAATTGTCGTCAACTGGTAGTATATTTAGTCATTTTTATTCACTGATTTCTGTAGATAGGGAACAGGGGAATCGAACCACCAACCTCTTTCTTGTAAGGTAGGTGCTCTTCCATTGAGCTAGCACTAGTAGAAAAATGGGTGATAAATGACTAGGCGACCAAAAAAGTTGTTTACCATGCAAAATAAATGACTAAACCACCAAAAAATTTGGTCACCACAGAGTTTTTAAGTGAAATATGACCAAATTTGAGCAATTTTAAGTAATCACAACTAAAAGTGACTAAAATAAATGACTAATTTAGTCATGGAATAAAAAATATGATTAATTTATTCATGGGATAAAAAATACGACTATATAGTCTAAGTTAATAATTACACCAGCCTAGATCCAAATCCTAGGCTCTATCAAGCGTCGAAAGGGATCAAATCTCCCGAGGTGCAAACCTCTCCTTGAATAGCTCCTTGAGTGCAATACCCGAGCCACCTAATCCTAAGCTCTAAAGTCTCTAGTTTAAGTCTCATATTTACTTTTTACTTTGTATTATTTTTTTTTCTTTATGTCCGACATAATATTTATTACTTATTACTTTGTATTATTTTGTTACTCGACAATCGACAAACTCGACAAACACTCTAAAGTCTCATATTTACTTTTTACTTTGTATTAAAAGTAAAAAGTAAAGTCTCTAGTTTAAGTCTCATATTTACTTTTCACTTTATATTATTCTTTTTTGTTTATGGCTGACATAATATTTAGCATCTAATCCTAAGCTCTAAAGTCTATAGTTTAAGTCTCATATTTACTTTTTACTTTGTATTATTCCTTTTTTTTATGGCCGACACAATAATTATTACTTTTTACATTGTATTATTCTTTTTTGTTTACTTTGTATTATTTTGTTACTCGACAAACACTCGACACATGTTACAAGGTCTCCCTCATACCGGGCTGTAGAGTGCCTCTCGGTGCAATAAGATGTCGTAATGATCAAATATTTTCTTATACATCACACTCAAATCAAGAGTGTCTATACATAATATAATATATGATTTTATTATTATATATAACATGTTTTTATTCATCTCTAGATATGTAAATATTGTAATTACAATAGAACTAAATCATTTTTTTACGCAATGACTAATTAGTTTGCAATGACTAAGGGGGTCTTTGAATGTATCTACAACATTAAAATTTATGAAATTGTAAAAAAATTACAATTTCAGAGATTCATTTTAAGGGGATCTTTGAATCTATCTGCAACGTTAAAATTTATGAAATTGTAAAGTTTCATTGTCAAAATTGTAATTATCCATTGTCAGATTTCGTCAAATAACTTACCGGAAAGGGAAGAATGCTCCATGGTATTTAACCTACTGCATTGACTTGACTGTAGATCAACACCTTCGTGCTCTTGGTGCAATATAAGCTAGACTAGTGAGAACATTAAGCCTCATTTAATAATATATAGTTATAGCTAATTTGTAATATATATATATATATATATATATATATATATATATAGTAACACAAGATACTTTGATGGTGCTACACAGGATGAGAGATGTGCGGTTGGTATATTTATAATAGTAAAGAATGCACATTCTTTGAGAATAAAAATGAACTGTGGACTAGGGACCAATAATAAGGCAAAATTGCTAACTCTCTGGTGTTTAGCAAAAATCTCAACTTCTTTTGGAATTGATCGCATAAAGATATATGGAAATTCGCAGGTTGTGATAAATTGGGCCAAGAAACTCTATAATTTGTAGGTTTGAGTGCTTCATCATTGGTGACAAAGAACATAGCTTCTTTTGGATTCCTTCTATGACCATGTCTATTGATCATATCTATAGGGAGCTGAACTCTGTGGCTGACTCCTTATTCAAAGAGGCTATTGATGCCGATGAAGGTGTTCTCATGTGGGAGGAATGGATTGATGGTGAGAAGAATTTTTGTGGAAGTGAGCTCTTTTTATCTGACTAATATGGCATATACTACATATCAGATTGGATTTCAGCATACTTGGTACCCGTTTTTTTTTAATACTTTTATCAGGCCATTTAGTTTTTATGTACTGTTTTGGAATGATTCTTTGTTACTATAGCCATATGGCTTGCTAGTTGTAATGGGGGGATTCTCAGAATATTTATGCATATGTATGCATATCTGGAACATGTTTGGAAATGTACTTTTTGATTCTTAATCGAATAACAAAAGACAGGTTTTTTCAGCTTGAAAATATATTATATATAAGTTAATATTATATAGCTTGATAATATATAGTTAATGTATATCATTATAGTAAATATATAATATGCTATATAGTTAATATATTAATATAGTTTATATTAATATGTAATATTAATATAATATAATATAATATAGTTATTATATATAATTTTTATGTCCCCGTAGGGGATATTATATATTTAATCAAGAACCTATTATTTGCACCTATGGCTATAAATTTTTCCTCCATACTATGGTTTTAGGTTATTTGTAAATAGTTGGAAAAAAACATTATTTATATAAATTTTTAAATAGTGCTAATTTGTTAACGTTTCATTGGATGAGAGTTGATAACGTCAGCCTCGGTAATCGCTTCCTGTTTTGGCGGCGGAAGGTGCGTCATCTGAGTTAAGGCTTAGTTGCTGCTTAGTGTAAATAACAGGTGGTGGGCGTAGCAACGCTTGGCATATAGGCTTGTCTAGTTTTTTGCGCCGGGAAATGTGTTCGGCACTTCCTGCAGAATGCGATGGTTATGGTTATCATAGGAAAATGGAACAAGTCTAACGATGGACAAGTGGCGGACGGCACTTTCTGCAGAATGCGATGGACAGGTGACGGACGTGTCAAATGAGAGTAAGGACAGGGCAATTAATGTTTTAATGGTTCAATGCTGGCGGGCAAGGGTGTCCTGTCATAGTATTAACTCTGCTGTGGGTTCCCTAGGTGGAGTATCTACATGGTGACTAATGCGGCTTGCAACCTGTCATGGAGAATGGTGAGTAATAAATGTGATATTAATGTATTGAGTACCTCGTAAGCGGTTGTGCTATAATGTCGAAATATTCGTTGTTGATGTTATATCCCTGGTAATATTCATCGAGCTCGTCTTTTATTTATGAATGGCATTGTTTGTTTTGTGTTTGGGAGTGGCTTGAAGGAATGGTCGAGAGGCCTGCGATGTATTAGGTTTTGAGATTCAGGAATGGCGTTTTCCCTTCGTGGTTTGAACCCATAACCAGTGCTTCAGGTCTCCATCGTGGCTCTCAGAGTCGAGCCACTCTGACGTTGTTGTTGATGCAAGCTTTCAACCTGGTTCTCGTCAGTTGCAGAAAGGTTTTGGCTTTTGGTTCGAATTCTACTTACAGCAATGTAAGTTGTCAGATATTTCTCCGGTTTTCAGTAGGTTAAAGATATAAGTTTGAATGTATTTGTTATGGCGTTTTAACTTTTTCAATGGTTTAACCAGAATCGTATACTTGTGGCAGGTAAAACGATGTCTCTGGTTTCCTCCTTTGCAGTAGCAGTGGAACAAGCATTCAAATCGGTAAGTCTCGGAGGTTCTTATGGTGGCTTTGCTGGTTCTAAGTCTGGCTTGGCTGAGACTGTTGTCAAAGGTGTTGGGAAATAGTTTTAGTTGTTTTTGTTGGTAGCCAGTATGGCATGTGAACAGAACGTGATTCTCAGTCTGCGTTGTTCTATCTGTGTGCTATTCTTGTATTTGCAACATTTTGCGATGCTGCCTGCGAGGTTCAACCTCTGGCATTTGTGATGAAAAATGAATAATATGGATAAGGGTTTAAATATTGTGGCTTTAACTATAAATCTGGTTCTACTGGGATGGGTGCTTGGTTTACATGAAATTTGGATGATAAGTGTCTTTCTTGTCGTCGATAGCTTGGAAATCAGCAATTAATGTCAAGCTCTGTTATTTTCTTCTATCAATCTGTCGTTTGTGGAAGGGGATGAGCCTAAACTGTGATGGACGTTAAAATGTATCTAAATGGCGCTAAAAGCTTTAAATTTTGGTTTAAGATGTCGACAAAAGAATGAGGGTATCGGTCACTTGGCCGGTTCTTGCCTCTACTGTCAGTGATTAAATTCCTGAAGGGTATAGCCGTATGGTATCGTTTCAAATTTAGACATAGGTTTCCTTGGGAAAATGTTTTAATTGTTATAAGGTGTGAAACAATACAGTGGTTATGGTTATCATAAAACAACTTCAACATTTGTTGATAATTAGTTGATGCTGCATACAGGTTTTGAACTCTAACGTGTTTATATATAATAATAACCTGGCAGGTGGCATACGTGACAAACAACAGTAAGGGAAGGATAATTATTAAGGTTTTAATGGTTCAATGCTAGGGGAAAGGGTGTGATATCATAGTATTAACTTTGCTATCGGCTTTCCTAAGTGGGATATCTAGGTGGTGATTAATGTCGCTTGTAACCTGTGATGAAAAATTGTGTGTGTCTCCGGAATGCCAAGCTGTGCTATCAAATAGCTTGGAAATTGTCCTAGCTCGACTTCATGGTAGAAAGGAGTAATAAATGTGATATTAATGTGCTCAGCACCTCGTAAGCAGTTCTGCTATAGTGTCAAAATATTCATCGTTGATGTTATATTGCCTTGGGTTTTGGCGCTTTAAAAATGCTGATCCTCCACTACCTATTCATCGAGGTTGTTTATTAATGGCATTGTTTCTTTCGTGTTTGGGAGCCGTTTAAAGGATTGGTCAACAGACCTGTGATGTATAATCGCTTCCTGTTTCGGCGGCGAAAGGTGCGCCATCCGAGTTAAGGCTTATTGTTGATGTTTGATATTACAGTTCGGAATATCAAAATTTAATTTTTGATGTTTGATGTTACATTTCGGAATATCAAATTTTAATTTTCTATAACGATAATATTGCTTGCTGCTTAGTGTAATATAGCATGTGGTGGGTCCGTGACATGTGAACGATCACACCCCTCCTTGTTTAGCGTGTCTATGTCTGACTCGTGGGCGTAGCAACGTGTGGCATATAAGCTCGTCTAGTTTTTTGCTCCGGGAAATGTCTTCGGCACTTTCTCCACAATACGATGGTTATGGCTATCATAGAAAAATGGAACAAGTTTAACGGGACAGGTGGAAGACGTGACAAACCAAAGTAAGGACAGGGTAATTAAGGTTTTAGTGGTTCAATGCTGCCGGGCAAGGGTGTCCTGTCATAGTATTAACTCTGTTACGGGCTTCCCTAAGTGGAATATCTACATGGTGACTAATGTGGCTTGCAACCTGTCATGAAAAATGGTGAGGGAAAGGGTGTCCTGTCATAGTATTAACTATGTTACGGGCTTCCCTAAGTGGAATATCTACGTGGTGACTAATGTGGCTTGCAACCTGTCATGAAAAATGGTGAGTAATAAATGTGATATTAATGTATTCAGTACCTCGCAAGCAGTTGTGCTATAATGTCAAAATGTTGGTTGTTGATGTTATGTCGCTCGTAACTATTCATTTAGCTTGTATTTAGAATTTCAATTTGTTGTAAAAAATATTTGTAGCTTTTGTTTTTTCTCACTAATGAATCAATTAATTAGATATTTTTGTGATAATATATACATAAAATTGTAGCCATGGATAATATGTGAGATTTGTGAATTTTATTTTTTTGAATTTTATTACTATTTTATTGTTTTATTTATTTATTATTTATCGTATAACACATTTATTTATGAACGGCATTGTTTGTTTTGTGTTTGGAAGTGGTTTGAAGGAATGGTCGACATGCCTGCGATGTATTAGATTTAGATTCAGGAATCGCGTTTTCCCTTCGTGGTTTGAACCCATAGCCAGTGCTTGAGGTCTCCGCCGTGGCTCTGAGAGTCGAACCACTCTGATATTGTTGTTGATGCAAGCTTTCAACCTGATTCTCGTCAGTTGCAGAAAGGTTTTAGCTTTTGGTTCGAAAACTACTTTAAACAATGTAGGGTGTCAGATCTTGCTCCAGTTTTCACTAGGTTAAAGATATAAGTTTGAATGTATTTGTTATCACGTTTTAACTTTTTCAATGGTTTAACCAGAATCGTATACTTGTGGCAGGTAAAACGATGTCTGTGGTTTTCTCCTTTGCACTAGCAGTGGAAAAAGCATTCAAATTGGTAAGTCTCGGAGGTTCCTATGGTGACTTTGCTGGTTCTAAGTTTCGCTTAGCCAAGACTTTCGTCAAAGGTGTTGGTAAGTAGTTTTAGTTGTTTTTGTTGATAGCCAGTATGGCATGTGAAGACAACGTGATTCTCAATCTGCGTTGTCCTGTCTGTGTTCTATTCTTGTATTTGCAACATTTTGCGATGTTGCCTGCGAAGTTCAACCTCTGACATTTGTGATGAAAACTGAATACTATGAATAACGGTTTAAATATCGTAGTTTTAACTGTAAATCTGGTTCTACTGAAATGGTTCCTTGTTTTACATGAAATTTGAATGATAAGTGTCTCTCTTCTCGTGGATGACTTAAAAATCATCAATTAATGTCAAGCTCTGTCGTTTTCTTCTATTGATCGATCGTTTGTGGAAGCGGATGAGCTCAAACTGTAATGGACGTTTAAATGTATCTAAATGGCGCTAAAAGCTTTAAATTTCGGTTTAACATGTTGACAAAAGAATGAGGGTGTCGGTCATTTGGCCGGTTCTTAACTCTACTATCAGTGATTAAATTCCTGAAGGGTATAGCCGTATGGTATCGTTTCAAATTCAGACATAGGATGCCTTAGGGAAATGTTTTTATTATTATAAGATGTGAAACAACACGATATTTATGGTTATCATAAAACAACTTCAACATTTGTTGATAATTAGTTGATGCTGCATAGAGGTTTCAAACTCTAACCTGTTTATATATAATAATAACCCGACAGGTGGCAGAAGTGACAAACAACAGTAAGAACAACATAATTATTAAGATCTTAATGGTTCAATGCTGGGGGTCAAGGGTGTGCTGTCATAGTATTAACTATGCTATCGCCTTTCCTAAATGGAATATCTAGGTGGTGATTAATGTGACTTGTAACCTGTGATGAAAAATTGCGAGTGTCTTCGCAATGCCGAGCTGTCCTATCAAATAGCTTGGAAATTCTCCTAGTTGGACTTCATGGTAGAAAGAAATAATAAATGTGATATTAATGTGCTCAGTACCTCGTAAGCAGTTGTGCTATAATGTCAAAATCTTCGTCGTTGATGTTATATTGCCTTGGGTTTTGGCGCTTTAAAAATCCTAATACTCCACTGCGTATTCATCGAGGTTGTTTATTGATGGCATTGTTTCTTTCGTGTTTGGAAGTGGTTTGAAGGATTGGTCGACAGGCCTGCCATGTATTAGGTTTCAGATTCAGAAGTGGCGTTTTTCCTCCGTGATTTGAACCTATAACCTGTGATTCAGGTCTCCACCGTGGCTGTCAGAGTCGAACCACTCTGATGTTGTTGTTGATCCAAGCTTTCAACCTGGTTGTCATCAGTTGCAGAAAGATTTTGGCTTTTGGTTCGAAGTCTACTTTCAACAATGTAAGTTGCCACGTCTTGGTCCGATTTTCAATAGATTAAAGATATGGGTTTGAATGTCTTTGCTTTCACGTTTTAACTTCTTCAATGGTTTAACCAAAATCCTATACTTGTGGCAGGTAAAACGATGTCTCTGGTTTTCTTCTTTGCAGTAGCAGTGGAACAAGCATTCAAATCGGTAAGCCTCGGAGGTTCCTATGCTGACTCTGCTGGTTGTAAGTCTGGCTTAGCTGAGACTTTCGTCAAAGGTGTTGGGAGACAGTTTTAGTTGTTTTTGTTGGTAGCCACTATGGCATGTGAAGAGAACATGATTCTCAATCTGCGTTGTCCTATCTGTGTGCTATTCTTGTGTTCGCAGCATTTTATGATACTGCCTGCGAGGTTCAACCTCCGACATTTCTGATGAAAAATGAAAAGTATGAATAACGGTTTACATATTGTAGTTTTAACTATAAGTCTGCTTCTAATGCAATAGTTCCTTGTTTTACATGAAATTTGAATGATAAGCATCTTCCTTGCCATGGATAAGTTAGAAATCACCAATTAATATCAAGGTCTGTCGTTTTGTTCTATCAATCGGTCGTTTGTGGAAGAGGATGAGATCAAACTGTAATGAACGTTTAAATGTATCTAAATGACACTAAAAGCTTTAAACTTTGGTTTAAGATGTTGACAAAAGGATGAGAGTATCGGTCGTTTGACCGGTTCTTAACTCTCCTATCAATGATTAAATTGCTGAAGGGTGCAGCCGTATGCTATCGCTTCAAATTCAGACATAGGTTATCTTAGGAAAATGTAATAGCGCTAAAATGATGATGATGATGTCGAACTATTATTAGACTCTAACTATCATGACTCTCAATATATGGCTTATGTACTAACATCGTCAAAATGATTAAGTTCTGATACCCAAGTAGACATTCGTTGGTAGGCAAACTATCAAAAGATTTGAATATTAAAGTTTCCATAAATACGACCATGCTGAGAAGCTCTTGTGCCTATAATCACATGGTCTGTTCGGTTTAAGTTGATAGTATTTTTGGTGGGCAAGACCTGATACGCCGAGCGCTGTTAGTCTTGATGAGAATAAGTCGTCGCTAGATCTCTTATTGACAAGCTGGATCAGTGTTGAAAAACTTGATTCATCGTTGGTGACAATGATTAAAAGCAAATTAATGTGGTGGATGAAAATGAACTCGTGAGCTTCGCTGGTTGAATCCTCACCGCAGAGATATGACGTTCTTGGTACTTGGACTAACCCTAACGTTCTACTAGACTTTCTTCGAGACCTCCTTCATTAGAATTCATTTTGCATGAGCGAATTTGAGGGAAGAGGGCGACAGGGGCTTCTGGTTAAAATCCATTAGAAGAATAAACTTCATTTAAAAATTAAATGGCTCCGAGTAGAATCTCTACGAGGTGGTTTTTGTTAACCAAAACACTGGTCTGAACATATCAGTCGTTATATACACATAATATGCCTGCAAGTTTTCGTCAGAGGCAAAGATGTAATTTCATCCCAGAATGCCCAAATGCATTCTTCTTCTTTGCTTTGTTCAGGGTGTCTATGTGAAGATTGAAAGCCTATAATGGGTTGTTTCTTCCTCATTGGAAGTATAAAAACCTTGCTTTGCTGGCTGTAATTCTTTAGGTGTATAATCTATGCTAAGAGTAAGTATAGAAAGCTTGCTTTGTTGGTTGTAATACTTTAGGTGTATAATCTGTCCTAAGAATGGAATGGCTTAAACCAATGAGTAGTTCCGGTCAGCTGCTTTATAAAATTCAAAAATGGTTGATGGAAGATAGTTGCGACTCTTCTCAAACCAGCCTGTGCGGTAATCCAATTGGAGTCGATTTCCTGATGATATAGAAGTTATTTAAAAACCTATCCTTTGCCACAAGTCAAGGGCAGAGAATACTGTCCGAAGCTTGCTTAAAACTAAGCAGCTTGTGGCTGCTTCGCTGTGGTCTACGTTAAACACGATCTCTAGACTAAGATAGGTGGTGGACTAAGATAGGTGGTTGTTCGCTGTGTTCATTTCTTACCCAAAATAGTTACCAATCACCAAAGGGTTCATGCCAGAATGCCCAGAATAGTTACTAGTCACCGAAGGTCTCACAAAGAGATCATTTCACCCAAGCTTTCGCCGCATAGTGCCCAACATAGTTCATCAAGGGTTTGATTGGAGATAAAATTTGAATTTTTTTATAGCGATGTAAACCTATTTTAGTTTTTTCCAATTTTCAAATCACGGTTCAAAGATTAAAAAAAATAATAATGATAGCAAGTATTGTTCAAAGTTTAAAAATAATAATAATAAATATTGAGAGAAAATTTAATAATAATAATAAATATTGACAGAAAATTGTTTTGACCTGCGTTTTGTAATTTGATGTTTTCCGAATGTATGGATGTTAAACTAGAACATGCACAGTATACAGGTGATAAAAGAAAGAGCTTACTTGTGCAGAGGAACGCCATTACTAAAACGCTGTCGATTTCACTAGCCTTGAACCAGTGTGAGAAAAAATAACCTTTTATCTAGAGGAAAATGGAAAATATAGCATATGCATAAGAAATCTCTTACCAGAGCCCGGAAGAACATAAATCTAGATAGATGTTAGAGATATTCTTTACCCTGCAAAAGGAAAATTGAGTGTTATAGCACACCGCAAAATAAAACAATAAATTAGTTGTCTTTGATATTTCTGCCCATAGGATTTCTGGCGCTATATATAAACTCTCGGGCTTCCTTCTTTTTCATGGATTTATTAGCAGCGTGTTGGATTTCTTGGCTCCCTCCCCTTCCTGCTCGTCAGGTCCAGTTATGGCTCAGAGCGGTGTAAATAATGGTTCAAGATTTACCGCTGCCTCTAATTCTGCTATTGTCCATTTTAAATTCATGTTTTCGTCCCGTGCAACAACGCTAATCATCAATTGAATTTTTGAACATATCTGCTGTGGCTGCACCCATCCTCCAGGCTCCTTCGATTTCTTAAGTTTCTTAGCTTAAACCTTGAGTCAAATTATATAAACCGAAAAGCTTTAACGCTGTCCATTTTCAGATACAGAGTTTCTGGCAAATTCATGGCAACATAGTCTTATCATAATGCAGATGTTCTTCCCCCTCTATGCACCTAGATGACCTCAAAAGTGGCAACTAGGCTGTGCAATAAGCATAATAGAATGCCATGTTCAGTCCATTGTTCAAAAAAATGTTGATAGTCTAAGATTTGTTGGATTCTCTCCTCAGTATTTGAGCTCTCTCCGCAGTCTGCGCTCTGAACTTGGCGGTTACTCGATTCACCTCTCAATAATGTAATTGTCATTGCGGACCATGGAGAGAATGGCTGCCTTCAAGATACATTTACGTTCGAAGACATTGACTCGCAAGTATGCTTTCTCTTCAAACAATCCTGAAACAAAAATCTGTCGCAACGATTAAAAAGAAACAGGTGCTAACAAGATATACTGCTCATACTATGTTCTTACAGCTGTCATATAACCTGGCAAACTAGCGTCTGCATGCAAGACAAGGTTAATTGTTTATAACTTTTCCGACACAACGATTAAAAAGAAACAGGTGCCAACAAGATATACTGCTCATACTTTGTGCTTACAGCTGCCATATAACCTGGCAAATTAGCGTGTGCATGCAAGACAAGGTTAATTGTTTATAACTTTTCCATTATGGATAGTGTAAGTGCATTGGTAGAATGCGCCCAAGATTTTAGATACTCAATAACAAAGGTTGCTTCGACGGCCAAATGTAGCACATGCACGAAAGCATTGCTATTTGATTAGCGCTATGGCATGGATACATGACATGTGTTTACATTAGTTCAATATGATTATATTCAATCGATACATCCATAGTTGTTTAAGCTGTTGCAATATTTATCCTCCTTTTTCTAGCTTGTCTATACCGATGGGTTCGCTTCAACTATTAAAAATATATTTAGGAAAAAATATACTTTTATTTGATACGGACATTGACTACGGTGAATTTCTAAATCGAAGAAGGCTTAGGCTCGTTTTTTCGTGTGATCCATTTTTAGAAGCATTTCTTAAAATAGTTCATTGGATCTTTCTCACGAGCGCCCCCGGGGAAAGTTTTTGGCTTGATGTTTTCTAAAACAAAAACAAAAATAATTATCACAGTTTCTATGACCTGCGAAACATGTGTCCACTACACACGTGAGTATTTGTAAAAATGAAATGATGGCTATGCACTCTTTAAAACCTTATACAATCCATCCCTTTCCGTGCGAGAAATAGAAGAATTTAATAATCTTATAGATAAGAGAATTAAATAATCCATAGGTGAGACTTTTAATTTTATATGTGTAGTTACAAGCACAAAAGCCTACGAAAGTTCCATGTAAATTCCACTAACTTTTCTTATTATTATGAAAATATTGTTATCCTATACTTTCTTAATAAATTGTTGTCATTTTGAGAATTAGGACATGATTCGATATAAAAATAAAAATCACTCGCGACAAAAAGGCTCTTTGGGGGTTATATGATCTTGCTTTTAGTCATAAGAATTTAGATAATCTAGGCAGGGTTTCCTTGATGGCCACATCCAAAAGCTCACAGGATAGTTGAACAAAGGATGATAATTGAGAGCATAAGCATATGGAGTCCATTTGTCTTTGTTTTGGTCATATCATGCCATCTTTATATGGAGTGCATTTGTCTTTGTTTTGGTCATATCATGCCATCTTTATATGGAGTCCATGTGTTTTTGTCTAGTTTGTCATGTCATATTTATTTGCCACATGGAGTCCATGTGTCTTTGTCTAGTTTTGTCATGTCATCTTTATTTGGTTTGTGCTTTGTCAATAATTTGGGGAGCAAAATTGTAAGAATGAATTTTCGAGATCAACAACATCATATTTCACCTAGCTTTATAGCATGTCATAATTTATCAAGAAAATTAAGCAAGGGTGTCAAAAGTTTTTTTTCCCAGACCACTATCTTTTTATCATTTTATTAGCTAGAATTAATTACATGTTTTTGGAAATATTATATTTTATTGTAAAAAATGTAAGTGAATCAATTAACAAAAAAATATTTTAGTACGGAATTTTAAAATTAAAATGAGAAAATAGTATGGGTTAACCAACTTCCGTTTTTAACTCATGTGGGTTGAACATGTCTTAGGTAGCTAAAATTTCTAAACCAAGCATCTTAATAGTGGGTTAAACATAAGTTACCAATCTTGGGATTCTAGATTTTATTAAAAAAACGTTTGGAACATTGTTATTGTTTTCAATGACCTAAGCATAGATTAATGAAATGCAATGACAATAATAATTGATCAACATCTACAATCATAACAAATGTTCGTAATTTTTGTTGAATATAATATTTTTATTAAAGGTGCATACGGATTAATATGCCACCCAATATTATGTTAAAGCAAAAAGCATTTATTTAGACAAAGGCATTGCACTAAGATTACTAAATTAAAACAAAGTAGAGAGAAATAAAACTTTAAGCTCTTGTACTTATAAAACAAGGCCAAAAGAAGTGAAACTTTAAGTCTTCGCACTTATACACTAGCAATTGCTCCATGGAATGTGGAGAAACGCTAGCAATGTCATGTATATTTATTAGAATTAAATTTTAGTTTCTTATATGAATGTTGCTGCTTGATGGAATATAGCTCTGAAACACTGTTGATCTGGGAGCTGGTTGGAAAGTGAGAGCCTGCCCGGCTTGGCAACAATTGCATTTATATTGTAGGCATGATAAATAATCTAATCTAGTAGGCAGAGTCAATATTTTATATTGGTGATAATAAGCATAAGATGACTACTATGCTCTACTACATGGATTAAAGGACTATTTACCTATGTTGCAATCACAACACATGATGCTAGGAAAAGCTTGTTGGTTGCCATGATATGCACCTATAAAATGTTTGGTGGTTCGTAGCGATTTACTATTATACTGTGCATGCCCATGTATTGTCCATAAGAATAGTCTTCACCAAACATATAGATGATAACAAATTGATGTTATCACTGTTAATTGCTCAACATATGGTTGAAAGTGCCTGCCAAAGGCCTGTCCAATAATTAAGTCTTATAAGTGAGCCAATATACAAAGGATGGTTAAAACACTAGATTGTTTATATAGGTTAGAACATAAAGAAAGATATTCGCACAAGAAAAGGTAAATGGCGATTTTCTAAGTGGCCACCCCGATCAAATCTCTTGAAGTCCAGGTACATAGTGAATCAATCCAAGCAAGATAAACAAACAAGATCTCTAAAGCCCGCTCGATATTACATATATAAATAGAAAGGTGTTCATAGAGAAATAACATATAGAAAAGTGCCAAGTCTAAGGCGGTGAGGCACAAAAGTGAGAAGCAGAGCTTTAAGTTGGTAAAGAGAATGAACAAAGTGTTTTTTTTACATGGATTGTCTCACCAATCTTAGTTATTAGTTTTTGTTCTTGGCTTTTATATACGTAGTTCTTGAAATCATGCTTGTTTTCATTTAATGGATGCTTCTTTTGTACAACTTGCTATGGCTATTTTTTCTTGGTCAAGTTGGTTCGGCCAAGCCTTGCCAATCTACAATTAAGTAATTAGAATCCACTAGACTGCTTAGAAATAGAGCTACCCTTTTTTTCCATGCTTAAATCTCATAGTTATCCACCTATTCTATCATACTTTCACTTACTGCTCCCATCCTAATTGATTGAGTCTCAACCCTTTTATGAAGTCAAATGTTTGCGGAATGCCTTTACCTACCTATAGAAGGGAGGCCTGGCAGTTGTTCTCCCTGTACCAATTTTGAATGAATCTTAGTAGTGACATATGCCTTCTTATGCCTTTTTAGCAATCTTAGAAAAGACAGCTATGATTCCTTACCTTAGCCCTAGACAACTTATCATTGTCTACCATATGCCTTTTATCCTAGTGCCTTCGAAGGTCCATTTCAATCTTTTTATGCATACAACATAAGGAAAATCTTGATCATCTCTTTGATCTTTGTCTTTTTGTGTTGAATCTTTGGGACCAAGCTACCATGATTTTCCAACAAACGTCCAAAATTAAGAGTAACCCAAGCAAAAAAATCATAAATTGGGGAGACATTGCCTTTCACACTAGTTATTTGAATCAAGACTGGCAATTATTCTCAAACTTTCTTCTATGGGAGATCTAGCGCGAGAGGAATAACAAAATTTTCCAGAATCAGTACAAAGGGGAAGCAGTAATCTAGGCAAAAGTTAAGCATCATATTTTTGAAACTTTGAAGTGTTGACAAATGGTTTTATTTCGGCATTGTATCACTTTGTAAAACAAGAAGCTCAGTTTTTCAGAATCAAATTGCGTTTGCTTGAAAATTTAAATTGTTTAGATAATGATAGATCTTAAATTTGTTTCTTTTCCCATGCTTTGGCATCTAGTTTTATCATTTTTGATTTAATATTAAGAATATATATTTTTATGTAATGTCCAAATTATATTTAAACATAGTAAAAAAGGTAAATAATAATATTGTCGTAGGAATAATATCCAAGGATAAAAAGGATAATCATAATACATAGGTATGTTATTAAAAAAACATGCCTTTGTATCAAACGTAAACAACACTTCTATTTTTTTTACTTTAATAGTCAATGTTGTTTGGTTTCAAAGAGTCTCATATGCTTCTACAAGAGTCTCATTAAACTTTGCATCCATATTTTTATTTCTTTTGTACTTTACCCTATTAGACATTGCCCCTATTACTTAGCAACATTGGCATCAAAACTCCAATGAGTTAAGGCTTTGAGGACTCAACAAAAATCTAGATGGAAGTGAGTTATGGCTTTGACATGAAGTAAAGCCTGATCAGAATTGAATTTGCCTAACTTATAACAAATTTTTGCCATAATCACCAAATTTAATTTTTACTTCCAATTACTTATCATAAAGGAAATAGTTTTTATACATAAGCATATTTTTTTGTTTTATTTTGTAACACATTAGTTGGAAATCTTTAAAAAATGTTTGAATAACATATATTAGTTGTGGAAATTGCATAGTTTGGGTGCTATAGAGGTATTCATGTGTGTTGAACATGGTTATATATATTTGCAATACCATACATTCATGACATTGAAAATATCCACATAGTTATAACATTATTTGATAGCCATTGTTTAATTCACATTGTCTATTTTTCAAAGCTTTTTCATCAAGCTCTCATATAGTTTTATTAGACATGAGTTCTGAACTATAGCATCAAAACTTATTTGTACTAAACAATTCATTTCTTTCTTTCTGTTATATAAAGCATTACATTGTTTAATCTTCAAAATTTTGGCTTGGCAAAATTATAGTTTCCAATATTTTGCTTTCCAAAAAATAAAAATATTCCTTGATGTCGCTTTTCAAAGATTGTTTTAAACTAGGCTTATCCAATAAATATATTATGTAAGATAATGTACATGTGCCCTAGCTTATATTTTATCGGTCGTATGGAAACATTGCAGGAAAGCTTTTTCTATTTTGTGCTTGTTTGGAGTCTTACTTCACATCATCTCTGTCAATGATAGCTAGCAAAGCCAGATCTCAACCTTCTAAGGAACATGTATTTTCCTTGTTCGCTATGTTCCTTGAATTCCATTCATTGCAGAGCACACATGCTTTTGCTAGTGAAATGCATGTGAATGGAGACATGGATACAATTCATGAATAGAGTTTCTAAGCTTATATTGATTCTTTTAAGAGCAAATGGATTAAGTGTCTGGTCTCGGCAAATTGGCATCATTATATTATTATGATTAAAAGTTTGAAGATTTAGTTATAGTTATAGATGTTCTTTTTAATTATTATATATATAATAGCAATAAACCAGTTAATGTTATGCACATTAAGACTTTTTGCATTGATATCAAATCTTGGATATTTGATAATTGAAACATTAATTACCCTGTCCTTACTCTCGTTTGACACGTTCACCACCTGTTGCGTTAAACTTGTTCCATTTTTCTATGATAACCATAACCATCGCATTGTGCAGAAAGTGCCGAAGACATTTCCTGGTGCAAAAAACTACACAAGCTTATATGCCACGCATTGCTATGCCCACCACCTGTTATTTACACTAAGCAGCAACTAAGCCTTACCTCGGATAATGCACCTTCCGCCGCCAAAACAAGAAGCGATTACCGAGGCTGACGTTATCAGCTCTCATCCAATGAAACGATAACAAATTAGCACTATTTAAAAATTTATATAAATAATGATTTTTTCCAACTATTTACAAATAACCCAAAACCATAGTATGCAGGAAAAATTTATAACCATAGGTGCAAAAAATAGGTGCAATGCTTTTGCTTGTGAAATGCATGTGAATGGAGACATGGATATGATTCATGAATAGAGTTTCTAAGCTTATATTGATTCTTTTAAGAGCAAATGGATTAAGTGTCTGGTCTCGACAAATTGGCATCATTATATTATTATGATTAAAAGTTTGAAGATTTAGTTATAGTTATAGATGTTTTTTTTAATTATTATATATATAATAACAATAAACCAGTTAATGTTATGCACATTAAGACTTCTTGCATTGATATCAAATCTTGGGTATTTGACAATTTCAACTTAGCAATCGACATGCCGTTTTTTCCTATTCTACTAGGAGGGCAAAATACATTTCATTTGAATTTTTTTTGTTGTGAATATGTTGTTTCCTTTGCTTTGGTTATTTGCAATGGCAACAACAATCTACAATGTTTATAA
This sequence comes from Larix kaempferi, assembly GCA_027924585.1. Taxonomy (NCBI): domain Eukaryota; kingdom Viridiplantae; phylum Streptophyta; class Pinopsida; order Pinales; family Pinaceae; genus Larix; species Larix kaempferi. The sequence goes on along the minus strand of BSBM01000961.1, from coordinate 7,075,672 downwards.
CACTATGGTTTGAGAAAAAATCGTGCCCTTTGCTTGTTTTCTTTTCCTTACGATCTGCTTCTCTTCACTAGCCTACAGGTTTTCCTATATAAACGACTGGCGGAATAGAAAAAGAACAACAACAAAAGGCAAAAAAATATATGCTATTGCAAATGTCTTTGTAGGCAATATGCAAAAAGACAAAAGTAAAAGCGACTATGTTTTAAGAGCAAATGGTCTTGGGATCAAATATTCTAATTGGCAACAAATTGATGAGACTTTGGCTACAAGCAATCTGTTTCGACTAGACAATTTCCACTATGAGCCAGGAAATTGACTGTTTGATGCACTTGCAGTATTATTGCATTTCCGATATACATCAATAGAGATAAGGGAAGGGATTGTGAATCATTTTCGTGTTTGTCTAGATCAAAAAGATCCGTCTTCATTGTTATCAATGCGCACAGAATTGACAGTTGATTACTTGCTAGAATTGCATAGCATAGGAAATGTTAATGAATATCTCAATCGCATGTCGCAATCTGCTTCACAACTAGATGATCAAAGTGTATATGGACTATGGGGTGATATATTTTGCATCAAGTGGTTTTCAAAATGGTTGAATGTTCCAGTCGCTATTTGGTCATTAACAAAAGGAACAAAATACCTTCATTTCAATTCCGGGGGATTTGAATATTGCTACAATATATTGTTCCATGACCACACACCAGCTTCTGGCCACTTCGAACCATTGTTGTCATATAAAACAATGCAAGCCAAAAGACAAGCGACTGATATGCTTTCTCAAAGCGCATACGTAAATCAATGTGTATATAGCGAAGTTGAAACATCATTTCAACTTCGAGGCAATTGCCATGACTCCTTGTTTGAATCAATCTCCAAATTGACACTGTTCGCTGATGGGAAAAGTGTTAGAAAAGCAATTGCGCAAACTTTTTATAACTCTATTGCTTCAAACGATATTAGAGCAACACAATGCTTGGAAATATATCTTGATAAGAATACATTGGCATATACATCTCTTGTTTCTGGATGGAGAACCTATATTGTTCATTTGGCAGAGCCATATATCATTGGTCATATAGAAGGAGATCGATTTTCCCTTCAATGGTTATGTGAGTTGCTAAACGCTAATATACATCTATGGAGCAATAATTTGCAACAAAATATTGTTGTATTCCATGCAACAAATAAATCGTCGAAAGTTCTATGCTTAATTCAACATGTAATAGATAAAACGCATTCGCATTTCCAACCCTTGTTACAAGAACACTATGAAAATAAAATGCCCTTTCCTCTCGATTGCAAGGGAAATACTTCTACTGCAATTGCAATGGATAATTTTGAAAAGAGCGAACAGACAATAGCGAAAGGAAAAATTGTTGAGAAGAACATTAACAAGGGATCCTTGAACGAACCAATATACATAAATGCAATTAAAGCAAAGAGACAAAAACAAAAGATAACAAACATAGAAAAAAACAATTGTTGCATTGCTGAGCAATTTTCAAAAACCAAAACCAGCATGCAAACATGCATTGATGGCAATACGCAAAAAAACTTGCGCTTGTTGAAACACAATCTGCGTAGACAAGGAATGGACATTCGTCAACAGCAAAAAGAATCTGCAAAGGCAAAGAAAGCAGTTGTTACATACTTAAAAGATATTCAAGACACAACTATTCATGCATGTTCTGTTTGTAAGCAACTACATTTTAAAAAAGACATTTCTTGTATGAACAAGACAATTAAATTAGCCTTTGAAACTCTAGCAAATACAGAAGCTATGGCACGCCCAATGGTACTTGTTCAAATTTGTAGACCTTGCAAGAAAGCAATTGCTAATGGGAAATTGCCTACGTTTGCATCGCCTACACGAATCTGCCGCAATAACATATTGCCATCTGTAGCTATACTGACTCCTTTGGAAGAACGATTGGTATCACCAAGAATAGCTTTTGCACAAATAAGACAGCTTGGTTATAAAAGAGCACAAATTGGGCTAACTGGCTCAATTATCAATGTGCCTGCAAACTTGGATAGAGTTCAAATAGCATTGCCTAGAAGTCTAGATGACAATTTGACCGTTGCAGTTATGCTATAGCGAAAATTGGAATACAAAAACACATATCTATCTAGAAGTATTCGGCCAAAGATCATTATGACTGCGCTAAGTGATTTATGCAAAACTGAACTTTATAAAATTGAAGGCATTGTAATCAATACTAGTTGGGAAAAAGTATTTAATGAAACAGCGAAACAAGAATCAAATACTCAACAAACAACATAACAAGTAGATGATGATGAAAATGAAATAGACATAGAACCAATATCAGAAACATTGATACATGGATATGGAGAAACACATCTAGTAGATGATTTAGACAACAAAATCATAGAAATTGCACCTTCTGAGAGCTTCCGACCATTGAGCATTTTCCAAGACAAATAATCTGAAGAGCTAAAATTTCCTTCACTTTTCTACAGATTCAATCGACCCAATGAAATTTTTGATCGCTTTTCTTATCAACAAGTATCACAGTGGGAGCTACAGCATGAAAGTACAGACTTTGAAACACATGGCATGAACATTTTCTTCAAAGCAATTAAAGTCATAATAAAACAGCTAAAAAACACTGCTTGGATATCGATTTGCATGGGAGAGTTAAAGGACAAAAAAATCTTGGCAAAAGATGTCAAGTCAAAAGACAATCTTGTAAAGATACTCCAATCTCCAATTGGGTTTCGTACATTGAAAGCAATCAGAACATCACCCGATTACTTTGAAAATATGAAAAAAATATCTGTTTGCAATGATTCGACAGCTTGGTCCTCCTACATTCTTTTTAACGTTTACAAGTGTTGAACACCTTTGGGCACCTTTATGCAATGCATTGAAACAAATTGAGGAAAAACATTTGGGAGACTTGCAAGACAGTGCGTTGGAAGAAAATATTGACACGTTAATAAGAAGACATCCAGTGCTTTGTACTCGCTACTATAGACACAAAATAGCAGCACTAAAGTCTCTTATGTTAAAAAACAACACACTATTTGGAAAAATACAAGATTTCTTCTTTACGATTGAATTTCAACAAAGAGGAAATGAGCATGAACATGGACTAATTTGGATTCAAAATGCACCTGTCTATGGAAAAAACTCAAACAAGGAGATTACTACTTTTGTTGATCGCTATATATCCACAGACTCGTCTTTACTTGATCAAAATCTTATTCAAATTCAAACACATCGTCACACAAAAACATGTAGAAAACATCGACATTCCACATGCAGATTCAATTTCCCACTACCTCCTATGGATAATACCATCATTCTAGAGCCACTGGAAAATGCTTCAAATGATCTCATTCAAAGAGCAAAAAAAGTATTTGCTCTTATTGAACATAAAGAATATTCTAAAAACATGTCATTTGCACAATTGCTTGTAGAGCTTTCCCTAACCAGAGATGAATACATTTTGCTGCTGCGGTCTTTGCTTTGTCGTTCTACACTAATACTAAAAAGAGATGCTGTTGACATTTGGATCAATTCATTTGCAAAAGCGATACCAGAGTTATGGCAGGCAAATACAGATGCACAATATATCTTAAATGCTTACGCTACAGCAACATATGTAAGCTCTTACATCACCAAATTTGATAGATCCATGACAAATGCATTAAAAAACATCAAAGAACAATGTCTTATTGAGAATGATGGGAAAGATTGAAACGATACGTAAGCTTGGAAATGCGCTTCTGAACATGCAACAAATGTCTACTAGACAAGCAGTACATATCATACTCTCATTGCCTCTACATTCATCCTCAAGGAAGACTATTTTCATTAACACTGCTCCAAACGACAAAAAAATAGTTGTCTTGAAAAAACCATCACTCTTGGAAAAAGAACCAGATGACTCTGAAGACATTATTTGTCCATCAATTTTGGACAAATACATTGCACGCCCTGTTGAGCTTGAAAACATTTCCTTGGCAGAATATGCATCTTTCTATTCTTGTATACACTCAATTACAAGAAAAAGAAATAGACCATGTATCATACGATCTATTCGCTACAATAAACAAAAAGACCCTGAGAATTTCTTTCGAGAAAAGATCATGCTTTTTATGCCATATAGAGACAATTGCAATCTTCTAAAGAGCAATTTCAAAACATGGTCTGACGCATATGCCACATTCAAAGAACAAATAGACATTGTAGAACAAAAGTTCATGGCATAAACAATGACAAAGTGGGGTGACCTTGATAATGCCGTTGAAACAATTGAATTGCAAGACATAACTATGCCTCCTGTAACAACAGACAAAACAACAACTATGTCTGGATTAGAACAATATGACATTCAACATGATCTAATGCGCAAAACTATGCGCAATGCACCAAAACCTGGGATTGTGTGCAACTTGACAGAAAAGCCGTTTCTTTTGGACATGCATGAATACCATGCAATTCAAAGAAACCTAAATACTCAACAACAATCAATTGTGAAAGAAGTTATTGCAAGGAAAAAAAACAATCCCCTCACTCCAATTCGCTTGTTCCTAACAGGAGGCGCAGGAACAGGTAAAACTTACACCGCAAAAGCTATTTATGATGGTCTCCTACATTACTATGACAAAGAAATTGGTAGTGATCCTTTAAAGAAAAAAGGTCTTATAGTTGCATTTACTGGAAAAGCAGCATATAATGCAGGTGGCATTACAGTCCACTCTGCCTTTAGATTGCCATTAGGTTCAAACATGCTTCCACTAAATTCAAACACCCTAGATCTTCTGACAAAAGATTGTGAACAACTTCGAGTATTGTTGATTGATGAAGTCTCTTTAATAGGGTCTCGAATGCTGTACAACATTGACAAACGACTACGTGAAATAATGCACACACCAACTAAAGCATTTGGAAACTTTGATGTCATATTCTGTGGTGATTTGTGTCAAGCACAACCCGTTCATGATTCTTGGATTTTTGAACAACCAAGATTCCAACAACAGACATTTCCTTACACATTTTGGTTCAATGCCATAAAATGCTATGAACTTACAACAGTTGTACGTCAAAGAGATCAAACATTCATATCGATTTTGAATAGAATTAGAACATGCTCTCAAACATTGGATGATATAGATTACTTAAACCAACATTGCTACAAACAACCACCAGCAGATGCAACATTTCCTTATCTTTTCCATAGTAATAAGGATGTTCAAAAACATAACTCAAAAATGTTATCAACTATGCAAACATAAACATTCACACTTGTAGCACATGATAGCAAAATCGATTCAATTGAAAAAAATGACCATAGACAAAAGACATTGCAACTTCCCTCTACGATAGTAGTAAAAAAGGATATGCTTATTGAACTAGTTTGAGGCAACTACTCAACTGAGGATGGATTGGTTAATGGTGCAGAAGGTGTGTTTAAACACTATACCCAAACAAACCATGATATTGTTTGGATTGAGTTTGCAGATCCAAAAGTTGGAGACAAGCAACGTGCAACAATGCAACATCTTTATACGCCTGCCGTAAAGTCCAATTGGACACCAATCAAAAGGATTGTGATACAAACAAGAGTTGAAAATAAAATCAATGTTATGCGAGCACAATTTCCAATTCAGTTGGCATGTGCAAGGACAATTCATAGAGCACAAGGATTGACAATGAACAGATTGGCATTTGACCCAAAAGGAATTAAGAGACATGGCCTTGTTTACACTGCGCTCTCGCGTGTCAGAGATATGGATTGTCTTTATCTTTTAAACAAGTTGGAACAAGGAAATTTTATAGCTTGTCCAAAAGTCAGCACTGAAATAGATAGATTAAAAACACAAGCAAGTTTGCAATTTGAATATGGTCTGCATTCAATGCCAAACGCTAGACAATTACTCATTTCATCGCTAAACACACGCAGCTTGCTTTTGCACTATGACGATGTTCTAAATGACCATGAACTTATGCAAGCAGACATTCTATGTTTGCAAGAAACTCATATGCACACACTTAGCAAAGAAACAACAATGATAGAGAAATACAATTTCTTCTCAGCATTTTCAGTGCATGGAATCCTTACATTGATTAAAAAAAACATTCCCATTATCAACTCTAAAAACTATACAGAAAACTTCACTGAAGCAATTTGCATAGATCTAGAATTAGGCTCCAGTGTATTGAAAGTAGTGAACATTTACAATAGACCGTGTGGTGTGCTTGATGATCTCTTTCATATATTGAGTTGCATTTTGTCAAGTTGCACACCAGCCACTCAAATCCTAGTAGCTGGTGACCTGAACATCGACATGTTGCAAGAAACAACATCGAAAAGAAAACTGCAATTGTTTATGCAAATGAAAGGATTGACACTAAAAACAACAAAGGCAACAACAAACACCGGTTCAATGCTTGATCACTTTTGGGCAAATTTGAAACACAGAGATATTGTTTTCAATATTTCAGATGCTTATTGGACTGATCACTATTCAACATTCCTATCAATCTTTGATTAAAATGCATAGTCTATTCAATTTTGCATTATCTAATTTTATTGTCTTCCTATCTATGAATGGATTCATGATAGCATATTTGCACAAAAATAAAAACCAGGTACTATTCTTTCCCCTGCAACTTTCATGCACTTTAAACTACAACAATTTGGTTTTTTCCTATTCATAGTGACCTAGGTTTAGATCAGCTTTGGGCATCTGCAACATTGATGTCATAGCTATGAGATTAAATTTTGTTGAACTTTCTCATATTTTTATAATCTATTTTGTGATGTCAAATCTTGATTATTTTTTGTTGTAGAAAGTTGTTTACACTTTACTTTGTCCACAGTTCAGATCTAAAAAACTAGCAATTATGCCACAACATATGTAGACACTCTTTATAAAAAATATGCACGTGCTATCTGCATTTTATAATAATGCAGACCATATATAGGCGACATAAAATGTTTTAATAACAAATTCTTAGGTTCAAAATAATTTTAGATCAAAATTTGTTCAATATCTAGCTGTAAATAGTTTCCAGCGCTTGTTTAATTGAAATTCTTGACACTACATCAACTTTGCGCTATGCATATGTCAAAAATCTAGTCAAAGAATTATAGACATTTGTGTTTTTTTTTTTGCTTCTTTGTTTTTATGCTGTCTGTTTTACCCATATTTCCCATCTGTTATAAATCTCTTCTACTCTTTACACTAATTAACAATCTTAGTTACATCTGGTTTGATTAATCCTTCTCACATGTGCAACTTTTCAAACTCAAACTCAAAATTGCAAAATAATGGAAGATAGTTCCTTGGCTATGCACAACACAACAAAACCAACATCAACACCAAACAACCCGGAAATGGGAACAACGTCAACTGCTGAAAGTCCAAAAAGGTATGCAATTATTTTGGTTCTAATTGCTTTTTACATCATTTCTAACACACGAAACTTCTCCATCTTCTTTTATGATTTTCTATCCCATAAAACAATAGAATATAACTATTGCATTGTCAAGTATTTTCTCATTCTCAAACTTGATCCAAGTTTCAACTTTTCTGCTATTGATTGCTGATAATTTTCTCCCTGGGTTTGTTCCCTAACTATAACAATAGCAGGTTCAAAGAAACACCTTTAGAAGCAGCTACTATTATAGAGCTATGCACAATAACACCGAAAATTGTTTTTGAAGGAGACATCTTGGTTGTATATGGGCCCGCACAGAACAAAATCCAAACTTCTCCTGTAAAGACACAAATACTGCATGCAGACTTTGTTGATAGATATGGGCTAATGACAATCACTGCTGGAATAAGTGACAACTTGATCAAACGTTTTGGTAGCTATTTCTCAACCAGCAAAAGTCTAAGAATCACTCGATTTGGCCTCAAGAAAAAAGGCCAATATGACAGAGGCGATGCCAAGTATTCAATAGTCATATTCCCACATACAATAATTCAGACAATTGATCGAGTTTGTAAAATGAGAAAGCTAGCTCCAGATATGACAATTTCTGATTTGTTGTCATCAAACGACTCCTACTCTGTTGGCTCTGTCGCAGCAATTGTTGTTGCATGTGAATACAACAACAAGCAATTTGACTTGTATATCAAAGACGGTGGAACGACAAACGACCATGCAACAGTAAATATGCCATTTGCATAGCTAATGTTCTTCTGAAATTGCTGTTTTTTAAAGCTAAATAAAATTTCCACTCTTTTATATAAACAAGAAAATAGAAAAAAAAACAAACACAAATAGCTTTAACGATTTCTAATTGCAACCTATGCTCATTGACTATTGTCTTCTACTATTGCAGTTACAGGTCGGTGAAGGCTTCAAAGAACTGCTTTTGCAAATTCAAGAACAACTTGCATCTGATAATTCTCCATTCTATCTGTTTAAAAACATTGTCCGAAATGACACTAAAGGGAGCCATATGCTCCGGACCTGTGCAGCTACCTTTATTGACCCTCTTAATGATGATTATGCAATTCAAAATTTGCTGCCAATCATTGATTCAAAGACACAGGTACGTTGAAAAATTGCCTCTTTCTCATTTCATGGACAAAGAAAAACAAAAACACAATCTACTTTGGTGCAAAATAGTTTCATTGATTAACACCTTCTTCTGTTTTTTTGTCTCTTGTTCATTGTCTAGTAGCATTGACTTTGTTATTAACTATAATAGGCTTCAGTTAAATTTTTTTCTAAATTCTTGTGGTCTCTTGAGAGTATTATCATCAAAACTGGTATAGATTTTGCAAAGAAGCACGTGTTGCTTAAACCTATGGATTTTAAGCTCTTTTGGCCATTCAGACAGGAGTATTTGGTTTTCTATAAAAGCAATTTAGTTGTTAGATTTATTTGAGCACATCATAACTAATGTTAAATTTTCTTTGAGTCTTATTTCGAATCATATGTTTAAGCCTATCCAATTGGCGTTCCCAATAAGGCATGTCATTTTTGCCATAGACAAGCACCCCAAATACTTTTAAAAATAAAGGCAATCCATCACAAGCTTTTAAGAATTTATGCAAAGATTCAAATAATATGATTGGAAAAAATTGTTTGAAGGCATGTCACCACAAGAGCTCTCGGGAGTATTGTCAATTGAGGCCAATTGTTTTATAAATCAATGACGTTTCCACTCCCCAACTTGTGAGAACATTTTCATCTCGAGATCTAATTAATATCAAGCTGTCTTTGCAAACAAGGCTTTTAACTACGAAAATTGCATCCAATTAATTGATGTTATTTACATCATCTAAAACTATTAATGACAAATAACATGACAATGGCATGACTAGATTTTTGTGATCGGAAGATGGATCCATGATGTTTAGAGTGCCACAAGACAGGTTTTATATTTGTTTAACTCCTCAAAATTGCATTTGCAACGTCATTGGAGATTTGGATATTTTGCTTTTCGCAAAAACTACATTGTGTGTCTGTACTCTCGATGTCTGAGGGAAAATTATGAGAATACAACATTGTATCTCAATTAAATGAAAATACTCTTTGCCTATACAATATTTATTGCATACTGGGAAAGTACAATTTATTCTCTTCCTAGGAATGCTTCAGAACACTGTTTGCATTGCAACAAATTTTAAATTCAAGCCTGCAACTCTGTTCACAACATTCTTATTCATCAGTTTCTAGGCATTGTTTTTGCAATGTCTCTTTGTTTTCACCCTTTTGACTTACGACAGTTAGCCAATGCCTACATTGCCCATTAACATTGTAATTAGTAATAGTGCTTTGAATCTAAATTTAATTATTGTTTAAATAAAAAGAAATACTAACATAGTTCTATGTAAAAATAGGCTGATATTATATGCATTTTCTATGGTCATTTGCCGTGTGAATTTGACAGATACACGGAATACTCAGAGCAAAAAATCCATTTGCACCTCCATACCGATGCATTTGTGCTCAATGTAAACAACCACTGATTCAGAGCTGTGTGGTCTGTGCATTTTGCAAAAAAGAAATGCAAATTATATATGAGCATAATCTGGAATGCAATTTGGACACAAATGATGGACTGATAGAATGCAGACTACGCAACCCACAGCTAAAAGAGTATTGTCCAGAAGTAACAAATATTTCATTTGAAGAATACTCAAAAAACATATCGTCAACAGTTTTCAATCTTCGAAAGTTTTCCCAGCAAGGACTATTTACATTGGCCCTGGATAACAGAATCATCAACTTGAAAAGAAATTCACTTCCAGGTACACAAATCTATTTTCTGTTCTGAAGAGTTCAAGTTTCTAAAGATTGAAATTAAGTGTATTTAACTGTTAAATTCATTCATGACAAGCATTTGACCCATCAAGTTTCATCGCTGTTTCTGGACTTAAGTGTCTAAGATCTTCATAAATCACTATGTAAGATCTTCGTAAGATATTTTTAGATCACTAAGATCGAATTCCTAATTCCATCTTAGTGATCTAAAAAGATCTTGCTTAGTGATCTATAAAGATCTTAGACACTTAAGAATAATAAAAGCTATTTTTATGCCAATAAAAGTCACCCAGAAATAATAAAGTGTATATTATTGAAAACCTGATATATTTTGTTTGCTAAATAAATTCACCATTGTAGCCATCTAGAAAGATCTTAGACACTTATCAATAGCAAAAAGCCATCCTTTATGAAATTAGCTATTGATATAGCAGTGAAAACCACATTTTATGGCAGTAAAAGTCACGTTGTAATACTAGTGTGTAATATGTCAAACAGATCCAGGCCACTGTGTCCTTTTGTCATGTTATCAAACTGAAGTTTATGTCAATGAAAGTTAGGTTGTGATACTAATATGTAATATGTCAAACAGATTCGGGCCACTATGTTCTTTTGTCATGTTATTAGATTGAAGTTTGCATTGGCTAATTTTTTCAGCAATTTGAATATGATCCTGAAATTTGAAATCCATTTAAACAATAAGTATCATGACCAATATAGCATTGTCACAGTGCTTTGAATTTATGGATTCCTATATTCTAGATCATTATACTTCATTTATGGTTTTCGATGAAACAGCATGTATTCATATAGTCTAATCATAATCATTGACAATTACAGTACTGCAAATAATATTGCCGGCCTCTGCAAACTATGTTTTGAAAATTGTATTCAATCGCATTAGCTACAAACAAAAACACTTTGCCATTTCTTCAGTTTACATTGATAGTTTGCAGCTTCAAAACATTTGGTATATGTCTAGTTTAACATATAATGATTTTTCAATTTATGAACTTTCCCTGCTCAGTTTTTGCTTAAACAATTTTCACAAGGCTTTGCTTCACATTTGAATTTGACTATCTGTTGCAAAGTTCAAAAATCTAATGATAGAATGGCATGATTTAAATAGTGTCGATTTAAATATGAACATTTGATGAAATGCTAGTTTCAGTAGCTTAATACTCTAATTATTGATAACAGCTGTATTACAAAATAATTTCCGGTAATTTATTACATAACCTAATAGAATAATTTGTTACTCTTCATAGGATTTTTGCTCTTGCTAAATTGTTCCTACAGATTTAATGCTTTGAAACTCCGTGATTTGAGATAACCTATAAGTAATTCCAACATCATAGTCCAAATAGTATCTAGTCTTTAGAAATAGTTGCAGTCTTGCTACTTTTTCCCAATTATTCTGACTACAGTTTGAATGCTATTGGCAGGTGCAACAACAATAAAAAACTACCACAATGGCACTGGGACTACAATCAATACGAGAGTTGATATTGCATAGCTTTTCTACAAAAAAAAAAAATGCAAAGATCCATTTGCTCATGCAAAACCACAACTGCAGTTTGTTGGACTTATTGCCTTTTTTTGTCCTCTGGTTTATTGACACAACTCAGCCTCTTGGGCTTATTCCTTTTTTGTCCTCTGCTTTATCAAACTATCAAAGAGTTGTTTTCCCTGCTCATGTGATGACTTTAGACAATATAAAACATAGACTAGAATTTTCTATGATTAATATTTCCATAGTTTTTTGTCATTTGCTAAGTAGACAAATATGCTTCCCACAAATTTACATATATAGTATAATATTTCCTACATGGCAATATGTTCCTTTCTTTTGCAAATTAAATATGTTTCTCGCTATCATGACGTGTTCATTGTTATGTCCCCGAAGGGGATCTTATATATTTCATGCAGACCCTATTAATTTGCACCTAGTTTGCACCTATGCCTATAAATTTTTCCTCCATACTATGGTTTTGGGTTATTTGTAAATAGTTGGGAAAAAAATTATTTATATAAATTTTTAAACAGTGCTAATTTGTTAAGGTTTCATTGGATCAACGCTGATAAATTTTTAAACAGTGCTAATTTGTTAAGGTTTCATTGGATAAGCGCTGATAACGTCAGCCTCGGTAATCGCTTCCTGTTTTTACTCCCTGTCTTTCTTTCTACCATAATATGTTCCTTATTATTATGTCCCCGAAACAAATTATATATATATATCATGCAAACCTATTAATTTGTATCTACAATTATAAATTTTCCCTTCCTGTTTCAGCGGCGAAAACTGTGTCATAGATAATTAATTCCTATTTTATTTAAAAACGCATTTATCTCTGACGCCAATTTGGGATTTTGTGCCCCAAGGACAGGCGGTGAGGTGACGTCAACATTCAGCCATGTAGCAAGGGTTCTGAGAAACAGGTTTCATTCGTGCAACAAGGGTTCTGACAAACTGGTGCACAACTAATTAACTTCTTTATTGTGTCTTGTCTATTGTGTTGAATACATATTGTAAATTTAACATAATTGTGCAATAGTTGAGTATGTGGCCTGCTGTCATGTTACTCCAGCACATGGTGCATTGAATGCAATTTAAAACCAGCTTATTTTGCAAATCCCACATATCATTCACATTGGTTTGCTTCCACCACTTGCTAACCAGACTCCAACCTACGTTGATTCTGCTTGATAATTCTCGTGGCTCTACATTGTTTAATTGCAATCTAATTTTATTTAAGTGCAATCTAATGTTGACAAATATCCCGTCATTTATTCCCTCTATTGGCCCAAGGCTATTTTGCATGTTGAATAGTCAATACTACTGGGTAGCATTCTGGCATATCCTGGCTATAAAAAAAGATCATATATAGTGCTCGCTGAGTTTATGCACCTAACCTTCATCGAATAGATTAGTCACAGGTCTCATGGGATCCGCTTATGAATGACATGCAATGCTAATAGAACTATTAATGCGATAAGCATAAATATTTCATACTCCAATAAGTGTGTATAACCCTAGCCCATGCCTCCATGGATACGTAGTGAAGGATTAGAGTTTTTAAAGCACCAAAACCCAAGGGGATATAACATCAACAACGAAGATTTTGACATTATAGCACAACTTCTTATGAGGTACTGAATACATTAATATCACATTTATTATTCTTTTCTACGACGAACTCTAGGTAGCAGAATTTCCAACTTATTTGATAGCACAGCTCAGCATTGCAAAAACACTCACCATTTTTCATCACAGGTTGCAAGCCACATTAGTCACCACCTAGATATTCCAGTTAGGGAAGCCGGTAACAGAGTTAATACTATGACGGGACACCTTTGCCCGCCAGCATTGAAAGATAAACAATGTACTTCTAGTACAACTTATTAGCAGTAGGCACGCGACCGAGCTCAAATGTGAGTGGCGTGACTAATACTTGGAATTGCGATAAAAAAATCAGTTGGCTTAACAAATGGCACACTGTAGCAGTCGCATACCTCCAACTTCACAAATAAAAAGCATAATAACAAAATTCATAAACTCCAATTCTGTCAATACTGAATAGTGGAGCAAATTCTAAGTCCCGTATTCCATTCTACTAGCAACCCAGTCACTTGTCTTCGCTTGTGGCATATCAATTCATTAATTATATTTCTGCTATTTCAAACGAGCAATAAACTCCAACACTGCTAGCTACATTGACATGTTCTTTTATTAATTTGCTTAGTCTCACAACAACAACTGCGTCAACTAATGCATAAGAACCCTTGTTACTGTTTCTAATCAATTGAACACAATAGATACTGTGGTCCTGAAACCACTCGAATAAATGCAGATGTCCTGAGTAAATGAATGAATAAGACTTTTGTTGACTGCCAACATTTGTTTCGGATGCTCAATTTCAATGTTTTCCCCTTTCGTTCCAGACGCATACTCAACATTTGATATTCTGGATTTTCTCATGAATGTAGCTAGCATTGATATGTGGCCTCGCCATACCTTGATCTGTCAACTATATCTCGGCCACTGGAATGATTAATATAGTGTTAACTCAACTTGAGTTAAAACTCTCTCAGCTACATCATCGGTGACGTTCCAAAGCTATAGTTCACCGATAGTTCGAGTATATGTTTAGTTAAGCGAACACTAATTACATTTTCAATTTTGACAGCGATCTTCTATCATTTAGCTGGAAAATGAAGCACTCTCTTACTGAACATAGGTTGAAGTAATGTGGTAACTTGTTTATTATTTTTGCCTAAGGGAACTTACTTATTATTATTACAATTCCCTAGTTGACCTATAGAACTCATGATAATTTATTATGCATAGGATTCCTGCAAGCCGACAGTCATTTTGCTGAAGAACGTAATCTATTGCATTAAAATCGGTCTCTCTCTCTGTCAATTTAAAGTGATGTGAGCAATATTTTTTAATAATATCAATGCTGACATTAAACCTGTATCAATATGAACATGCAACATTCTTTAAATACACTCTCGTAGTTGCTCATCTTTTTTGCAACAAACTACTGGAACCAACCAGAATCTCTATGATCCGGTAAATAAAAAATCTTGGTGGCATCCATTTGTGCTGATTCATGGCATCTTTCTTTATGAGAATGTCATGGCAAGTAGGGTGTGCTATACTATTTCATGTAATGGTGTCCATAACATTTTGTTGACATGTTGACACAAGTATGCAAACGATATTCCCATGGTTTGGTAATGATCTTCCTCTTTAAACCCAACAATCGAAAGGATATTTAATATCCCTCAATAACCTAGTGTTCAACAGATGCAATGGTATGCAAATATCCTTCTTTTAGTACAAATGCAAAGTGTATCACAAATTTATTGACAATCATTGAAATTCAATTCATGCCTTTAAATGTTCATTACTTGATGCATAAATCCAAAAAAATGGATAGAGGCAAAATATATATATTAATGACAAAATATACATTTTTTTCATAAAAGCCTCGTTCATACCAAAAAGGATGTATTGTTTTTTTTAATCTTTAAAAATAAAAATTGTTTTAGTTCTGTCTACGTTTGACAACTTTATTTTAATATATTATTTTACTTTGATTTATATACAAATTATAATAATTTTTAATTTCTATTAATTACATTTTTTTAAACATCATATTCTGATAATCTTGTCTCTAAAGACGACCTCTAAACCCAAATGCTATTATCTATTGAGTATACTAGTTTGTTTATAGCCATAGCCAATGCAAATGTTGTATTACTATATGTTTTCAGTATTGTGCTGATACAGCCTTGACAAAGATACACATGCACATTTGTTTCTGAATAATTGTACTTATGTTTATTGTTAGCAACCAGTGACAATGAGGACCTAGTCGATAAGGTTGTGGACACGCAGTGGAAAATTTAGAGAAAACACACTTCCACATAGCCAAATATCCAGCCGATTTGGACGAAAAGATCTAATGGCTCAAGTAGGTGTTATCGCAGAACCAAAGGCGAAAACCTTAGATCGTGGCGATCATTAGTATGGATGGAAACAATGTCACTTATTCCCTATGCTACCCATCTCAGTTTCAGAGGTGCCACATTTGGAATTTACATAGGAGTATTGAAAACTTGAGGCTCAATGGCTAATTCGTTTTATCTCAAAAGAAATTTTTCCTTGCTATAATTTTGTGGCAAAAGTATCATATTTCTATAGCTTTTCTCTTATAGCAATAGTTGTTATTGCTATTAGCAACTGCGGGGACATTGCCACCTCGTGGCTCTTGTTAATATATGAATATATTATATAGTTATTAATATATTATATATATGTTAATATATTAATATACTATGTAATATTAATGTAATTTAATTATTATATGTAATATATTAATATTAATAAATTAAAAAACAAGAATACAAATAAGAGAGGGAAAATAAATAAAAATAGGTTAAAATAGGGAAACGAGAATGAGCGGGAAAATGGGTAAATTTAAAATGAAATTGAGAGGGAAAAAGGGGGAAAATAAATCTAAAGAGGTCATTAATATGAATTGGAGCAAGTGTAGTGAGTTTGTAATCTAGTCAAGATTTGGCTCAGATTATTGTAAGAGAGATTAAGAATTTCCAAACCAGTGTTTTGCACCAGCTCTGGCAGTGGGATAAGCTACTACTAGAGAGATCGATAATCTATCTGATCACACAAGTAGGGGAACCACCTCCCCCTACCAGATGTACGCACCATCAGATGGAGGAGTGGATATACGTCAATATGAGACCAACATGCAAGAATTGTGATGGAGGATGAGTGACATATGGAATATTCCTCCTCCAATAATGCGCCCTTGGTATTTAATGTGCAATCTTCAAAATTGAGATGGAGGTACAAGTGATATTTTGATGGGAAGTAGCTCTGGAAGGTGTGCATTAGGGTTATAATCCCCCTCTGATCACTATAGAATTCACATGCAGACCATGCACCAGCTTTGAGGTAGAAAACGTGAGCTCTCCTCTGTGAAAGTCGCCCATGCAAGAAAGGAAGATGATGATATCTTGATCCTGGATCCGTAATGGAAGCCCTTCTTCAGGGATTAGGGTAATAGGACTACTCTCTGAAGAATGAAGCCAACATGTAGAAGAAAATACCCATGAGAATGAGATACAAAGATATCTCTTTGTGCAATTCACCCTTGCAAGGAGGGCGAGTTCCTTCAATCCAATCTGTAGCTCGAACCCTGAAGAATGTTGAAGAATGATACATGATGATAATAGCAATGCTGAATCAGGATGATCCAACCTGATACTGACTAGGGAAGATAGATTTCACTGCCTAAATACACTAGATGGTTGAGTGGTGTGCCCTCAACCCAAAATAGCTCACTGAGATCTCCAAATTGACTTCTTAAAGCAATAATCATATAAGGAGGCCTTACTCACTCTCTTTACCTTTCTTTTATAACATTCACTTGGCATGACCTAACTTTTACATGACTAGGTCGCTTTATCTTCTAATTTCCAGTTGACTTGCATGTAGTTCTTCTGGTGTGAATGGAATCTCAATAAAGGAGTTTCAGTGCATGAACCATGAAATATGGCTCGCATGCCATGCATGTAGGGGGACCCTAGTTCCCGTGGCCCTTATTTAACTATTGATGATCTAATAACCATGGTTAAGATCTTTTTATGGTGTAAATGGAATCAATCCTCAGTCAATCCCCTGAATGTTAGTGCCCGTTCGAACCTATGGGAATTATCTAGGTTAGCGGGATGGTCCTCAGTGCTTGAGCAAAAGAGGACATTACATTCCTCCCCGCTCGAAATTGCTTGTCCTCAAGCAACTGTAATGCTGGGTGCTGTAATACTTGTTCTCCTTCCCAAGTGGCCTCCTCTATAGCAATTCTTTCCATTGAACCAAGTATTCTCTAATGATCCCGTTCCTTAGTTTTCTTTCTCAAACCTTTAGGATTCGTTCTAGAACCAAAAAAAGTTTCCCCTAATCATCAAGGGGGGAAACTAAAATGAAGTAACAATCTGTTGACCTACTGCCTTCTTAAGGTTAGACACATGGAACACGTTATGATTCTTGCTTTCTTGTGGTAATTTGAGTTCATATGCTACCTCTCCAACTTTCCAGATTATCTTGTAAGGACCATAGAAGCAAGGCTTAATTTGCTCTGCTCCTTTCTTTTTAAGGGACGATTGTCTGTAAGGATGTAGACGTAAGTACACTAGATCCCCTACCTGAAAACTGCGCTCAATCCTGTGTCTATCTGCATATACCTTTTGTTGATTCCTAGCAACCTGTATGTTTTCCTTGAGTATCTTGAAAATATCTTGACTTTCTTGAATCCACTCTTTGGATTTTGGAGCCTTGCTATCACCAAACATCAGATCTGCAAAATATAAGGCATCATAATTGTACAAGGATTTGAAGGGAGTCACATCGATGATCATATGATGTGCAGTATTGTAGCAGTGTTCCCCTAGGTGTATCCATTTAATCCATGTCCTCTGTTGAACCGCTACATAGTTCCTCAAGTATCCCTCAATCCACTTGTTAACTATCTATGTCTGTTCATCGCTCTGTGGATGATAAATCATGCTCATAGCCAACTCTGTCCCAACCAACCTGAAAAGATATTTCCAAAAGGATCCAGTGAACTTGATGTCTCTATCACTGACAATAGTCTTAGGTATCCCATGTAATCTGAATACCTCTCTAAAAAACAACTTGGCTACCTGTGCGGCTGAATAGTCGAAAGGAATGGAAAATAAGTGAGCGAACTTCGTCAACCTGTCCACCACTACGTACAAACAGTCTCTACCCTTTACCTTGGGAAACCCTGTAATAAAATCCATTGAAATGCTTTCCCATTTTTGCTCGAGAATGGGTAATGGTTGCAGTAAACCGACTGGGTGAGTATGCTCTATATTATTATGTTGGCACAAACTGCACTCCCGCACATGCTGGATCACATCATTCTTGAGGCCCTTCCATGAGAACCTCTCTCTAATCTGCCTGTAAGTATTAAGAACCCCTGGTGTCCCGCTAAAGGTGAGTCATGAGAAGCTTGTAGAATATTTTTCTTAAGGGCAGACTTGATGACTAAGTAGATTTTGTTCTTACAGTATATAATGTCATATATCACTCTGTACCTGTCATCCTGAATCTGTCCATCCAATATTTCGCAAGCAAACTTATCTTTGGAGTATTTGACCAAAATATGAGATCCCCAATCCGATGAAATGCTCATAAGAGATAAAGTGGCTGGTCGTTTAGAAAGTGCATCTACTATCACATTGTTTTTCCCTTTAGTGTATTCGATCTTGGAGTCATATGCTTGAATCTTACTCACCCATTTATGTTGCCTCTCATTCAATTCCTTATGTTCCAAGAAGTACTTTAAGTTGTTGTGATTTGTCTTAATCTTGAATCTGCCACCTACTAAGTATTTTCTGAACTTGGTTAGCGCATGAAGAATGACTAACATTTCCTTGTCATATATTGAATAGTTGCACTCATAGTCCTTGAGTTATTATAATCTCGAATGCAATAGGGTGGTTATTATGCATCAATACTGCTCCAATACCTTCTCCTGAAGCATCACATTCTAATATGAATGGCTGTGTAAATTATGGTAGTGCTAGTACCAGGCATGAACTCATTACCTTCTTCATTTTCTCAAATGTCCGTTGTGCTGCCTCTAACCAGCTGAATTCCCATTTCTTAGTAAGATATGTGAGTGGTGATGTCATCTGCGAGAAACCACTAACATACCTCCTGTAGTAGGTGCAAAGACCCAAAAATCCTCTCAACTCTGTCACATTTTTAGGTGTAGGCCAATCTAGTATGGCTCTAATATTTTCCAAGTGTACCTGTACCCCATTTTTTCCTATCACATGTCCCAAATATAACATCTCTTGCATACCGAACTCACATTTGGACATCTTTGCATAGAGTGACCATTCTTATAAAATTCCAAGTACTTCATCAAGGTGATTTAAATTCTCTTCCCAAGTCCGACTGTAAATCAATATATCATCGAAGAACACTAGAAGATGTTTGCATAACTGAGCCTTGAAGATGTTGTTCATACATGACTGGAAGGTAGCTGGTGCATTAGTGAGCCCAAATGGCATCACTAGAAACTCATAGTGTTCATAGTGACAACAAAAAGTGGTCTTTGGAACATCATGTTCCCTAACCTGATGGTAACTTGACCGGAGGTCAATCTTGGAGAAGTGTTTTGATCCCTTTAGTTCATCCATCAATTCATCGATCCTGGGGATTGGATACCTGTTTTTAATTGTTTTCTTGGTAAGTGCCCTGTAATCGATGCACATGCTTAAGGTTCCATCCTTCTTTTTTACTAACACCACTGAGGATGAAAATGGACTGGAGCTAGGTTTTATATCACCTAATTTGAGCAATTATTTGATCGTACTTTCAATTTAATCTTTATATATTTTGGGGTGTTGGTAAGGGGTAGTGATGATTGCTTGAGTCCCCTCCTCTAACTCAATAATGTGCTCAAATCCCCGATCTTGAGGCCTTCTTGATGGAAGATATCTGAATACCTTTTTATGCTTCTACAATAGTGCTTGTATGTCTGCTGGATGTTGTGTAACTCTATCCGGTGGTTTTCTGAAAGTAACCAAGCACTTTGTTTCCCACTCTATGTCTACCTGTCGGAGAACAACCTCCATCCTGTTTGATAATACTGATCTGGGAGGGTAGGTATTCATCCCTCTCAAAACCACTCTCTGTCCTTCTGTTCCCTGAATTTCCATCTCCCTGGTCTGGTAGTTCGTAGAATATTTTCCAATGGAATAAAGCCACTGAACTCCCAATACCACATTTGTGTCTGGTACTTCAACCACTTAGAATGTCTCGGTCACTATATAGTTCCTGAGAGATACTTTCAATTTTTGGATCCTTTGACTACACTCCATGGTGTGGTGGCGTGCTGCGTATACTGTAAATCCATCAAATCTCTCAGTCGGAATACCTTTTCTTTTTATCCAGGCAACATCAATAAAGTTGTGGGATTCCCCACCATCTATCAACACTCCAACCTTGTTTCCCTATATGACACCTCTGATCTGGAAAGTGGAATCTAGGAACTCCAGATAATGTAGCAATGACTCCTCCCTGTGTCCCCTCAGGAGACTACTCATCCTCTGCTGCATCTAGTGCCTCTCCTTGTTCCTGATCCAGATCATCCTCATCCTCTCCACTGTCATATTATACCTCTATGTAGTGAGCCTTCCCCTTCCTTGCACATCTGTGACCCGGTACCTATGGTTCTTGGCAACTGAAACATGGTTTCTTTCTTCTAAGGTCCTGGGGTATCATTGTCCATCCACTCTTTCTTGGGCCATTCTTTTTGTAAGGTTTTCCTCTCCTTATCTTTTATAGGAAAATTGGTTATGGGAGGAAACTTATTTTTGGGAACTGAATCCTGTAAATATCTGGTACGATTGATGGCATTTGACAGGGTGGTGGGTCTATAAGCCTTAAACCATCCACGTAAGGGTTCAGTGAGAGCCTCGGTGAACAACATAATTAACCTTCTCTCTGAAATGTCTGTTACCATGACTGCTACCCTTTGGAACATTGATATGACTACCTGTCTGCTTGAGTTGTGCTAGATCTCTGAAATGCACCTCAGGGTATTTCCTATCAAAGCACTCGATGAGCCTTTGTGTAAACTCTGTGTAAGAGGTGATGGTACTGTGACCCAATGTCACTAGCTCATGGTACCACCACTCATGGGCTTCCCCATCCAAATGCAAGGTAGCCAAATTAATGGCATCTATCTCCATCATGGTGTTGAGTTGGAAGTAAGTGTCCAAATTCTGTACCCAATTCCGCGCCGGGCCACTCCGGGTCCCATCAAAGGTAGGAATAGTCAGCTTCCCTATTGTGTGTTGTAACTCATAGTTCTTGTTGAAAGGCCTATTATAAGCCCTCAGTCTGTTCTTACTTTTAAAATGAAAAAAGTCTGTAAAGTTCATGGCTGACTGGAAGTCATCTCCCAGTGCTTTGTACTCTCGTAGATATGCCCCATGGGCTCTTCTGGATCTACCTGTACTATTGGCACTGTTGTCGGGCTATCCAAGAATTGTGGCATGGTAGGTCTAGAGGACCTATTGTAAAGGTGAGGGTGACTTTGCATATTAGTATGTAACTGTTCCCCACTACTACTAGTGGATACTAGATCACTGTTGGGGAATAGAGGATTGTGTGGGGTGGGTCCCGATTTATCTGCCAATTTGTTGATGGCATACAACATTTCTTTATGTCCTGAAGTTAGTTCCTTTAAAATGGAAAGGAGGCTAGTGAAAGCCATTTTATCATCATCTGCCATTGTTTCTTTACCTTTACCTTTTGCAAACTGAGTCTCTATATCTCCCAGTTCTATATCCTCTGACTCTTCTTCTTCTCTTCTTCCACTGTTCCTAAAGCTATGCCTCCTATAAGTAATATTTTGTGGGTCCTATGTATTAATTTATTGTTCACAACTGCATGCTCCCACAGCTGGCAAGGAACATGCTCTCATACCACTATAATATTCCTACTGATATTTTTGTCTGTTTATGGAGTTTCTGTTGCTAGCTAGTAGTCTTCAGGGCTCAATACTTGAAGTAAATATGAATGCATGCACTGACAATGCTTGCATGAACATGCATGCAGATGCATCGGTTTTCCCAACCCCTAAATAACCCAAATAATAAGAAATGCCATAAAATAGGGATACAAAATATGCATGTACGTACTATCAGATGAAGGAGTGGATATACGTCAATATGAGACCAACATGCAAGAATTGTAATGGAGGATGAGCAAGATATGGAATTGGTATATGTAATGTCCTCTTCTGCTTAAGCACAGAGGACCATCCCGCTAACCTAGTTGATTCCCACAGGTTCGAGCGGGCACTAACATTTAGGGGATTGACTGAGGATTGATGCCATTTACACCATAAGAAGATCTTAAGCATGGTTTTTAGATCATCAGTAGTTAAATAAGGTCCACATGAACTAGGCCCCCTGCATGCATGACATGCAAGCCATATTCCATGTTGCATGCACTGAAACTCCTTTATTGAGATTCCATGCACACCAGAAGCACTACATGCAAGTCAACTAGAAATTTGAAGATAAAGTGACCTAGTCATGCAAAATTTAGGTCAGGCTAGGTGAATGTTATAAAATAAAGGTAAAGCAAGTGATTAAGGCTTGCTTATATGATTATTGATTTGAGAAGTTGATTTGGAGAGCTCAGTGAGCTATTTTGGGTTGAGGGCACACCACTCAACCATTTAGTGTATTTCGGCAGTGAAATCTATCTGTCCTAGTCAATATCAGGTTGGATCATCCAGATTCAGTGTTTCTATTATCATCAGGTATCATTCTTCAACATTCTACAGGGTTCGAGCTACAGATTGGATTGAAGGAACTTGCCCTCCTTGCATGGGCGAATTGCACAAAGAGAGATATATTTGTATCTCATTCTACATGGGTATTTTCTTCTGCATGTTGGATTCATTCTTCCGAGAATAGTCCTAGTACCCTAATCCCTGAAGAAGGGCTTCCCTTACGGATCTAGGATCAATATATCAACATCTTCCTCTCTTAGAAGACGTCCTCTCTTGCATGGGTGAGTTTCCGAGAGGAGGGCTCACGTTTTCTACCTCAGAGTTGGTGCATGGTCTGCGTGCAGCTTCTATAGTGATCAGAGGGGGATTCTAACCCCAGTGCACACCTCTGGAGCTACTTCCCATCAGTATAGCACTTGTACCTCCATCTCAAGTCTGAAGAGGTCACATTAAATACCAAGGGCTCAATCTTGGAGGATGAATATTCCATATCACACGCATCCTCCATTACAATTCTTGCATGCTGGTCTCATATTGAAATATATCCACTCCTTCATTTGATGGTACATACATGCATATTTTCTATCCCTATTTTATAGCATTTTTTATTATTTGGGTTATTTAGGGGTTGGCAAACCCATGCATCTGCATGCATGTTCATGCAAGCATTATCAATACACGCATTCATATTTACTTCAAGTATTGAGCCCTAAAGACTACTAGCTAGAAACATAAACTCCATAAACAGACAAAAATATCAGTTGGAATATTACATTATACTGTATGGGCCAAATACACATCTCCTTTCTCTTTAGTCAAAAGCTTACTTTCAGTCAACTGCACTTCCTCAGATCATTTGTTTGTCTCGACTCTCACTGACTTACAGTTGCACTTGTAATGCCTAAATTTACACATTGCCGACGACCTCCCCATTTTGTGAAGCGGATGACGGAAATGGCCGTTAGGCCATTTTCACCCCCGCGAGCGCAACAAGCCACAAATTTTTTTGGGGTTGTTTTCGGTTATTTTTAGGGATTTTCTCAAAATATTTAATTTAATCCCGGTTAAGGGATTGGGGTCTATTTTCTAATCCAGGTTAATGGATTAGGGTATTGGATGCTGCAAAATACCTATATTGTATTATGAGTGATTCATAATGATAATGAGAAAAATAGGAGCTATGGCTCCAAGGTTTGCTGGTTTTTCTCGGTCAAGGGTTTCTAGGGTAAATCTCTATGTTTATGTGTGAATGTTGTGGTGTAATCTATGTTTTTCTTAAACGAATATGTATGATTTTCTTCTCTGCACAAGTTTAAAACTTACATGTGGTATCTGAGCTCGATTATTTGGTTTAAGGGGGATGCCTTTGTTGTTGAGGATTCGACGTGGTTGATAGATCTCGGGTCTGTGATAAACCTGGGTTCAATGGGAGATTTGTGGCTTTTATTTGTAAATTGAAAGAGAATGGATAGAAGTTCAAGAATTGAGGTCGAGAAATTTAACGACCAAAACTTTGAGCTATAGAAGCTCAAAATGGAGGATCTTCTTGTAGATCGGGAACAGTGGATTGTTGTGGATCTGGGTACACAACCCATTGGAACGTCGAAAGAAGATTGAGATAAATTAGATAGAAGGGCGAGGAGTACAATCTAACTATGCTTATCAGACTCTTTGTTGTTGAACATATTTGGAGAAGATATTGCTGTGAAGCTTTGGGCGAAACTAGGGAGTCTGTATCAATCAAAATCCCTTGTAAACAAGTTGTTTCTGCAGAAGAAACTGTATCACCTCTGAATGGATGATAATGACACAATGATAGAGCATCTAAATGTCTACAATACTCTGGTAAGTCAAATAGCCTCTGTTGGCATTAAAATGGCTGAAGAAGATCAATGTATTACATTATTGTGTTGTTTGCCAAATTCCTTAGACAACCTAATCGTAGCAATATGAGGGAGTGCTAATCAAGAGACTGTAAAATTTGATGAAATAGTATCATCCTTGCTATCAGAGGGGATGAGGCGGAAAACCACGTATACTCATATCATGGATGCCTTGTCTGTGAGAGGTCGGCCCCAGGAGAGAAATAGAAATAAGGGATCTAGGGGTAGATCTAAATCCCCAGGAAAATTTATAAGGAAGTGTTGGAAATACGGTAAAGCTGGGAAATATAAAAAGGATTGTAGATCTAAGAATGTTGATAAAGGAAAGGGATTTGAGGATACCTCTACCACAGAGGTGAAGACTTCCTCAGAAGAAGGAGGCGATGCGTACCTAGCTTCCACTAGTAATCATTCAGAACGTGATATATGGTTGATTGACTCAGGTGTGTCATGTCATATGAACCCTCGTAGGGAGTGGTTCTGTGAATATGAAAAGTACAATGGAGGCAATGTGTTCTTGGGAGATGATTCACCAGCCGGTATCATTGGGCATGGTAGAGTTAAGTTGAAACTCAAGGATGGAAGGATTAGAACTCTCCCGGGAGTACTACACATTCAAAATATAGCGAGAAACTTGATATATGTCGGAAAGATAGATATGGCAGGTGTAAAGATTGTGTGTGGAGATGGTGGTTGCAAAATGGTTCGAGGATCAATGGTATTGATGAGGGGACTTCAGTATGGAACTCTATACAAACTATTGGGAAGAACCATCATCAATGAATGTAACAGTTCTGTTGTGCCTGAGGGGGGAGATACAAAATACAGAACCGTGACTGCATCAGGAGGAAAGACAATGCCATGGCATCAAATATTGGGGCATATCGGAGAAAAGGGCCTTCAACATTACAAGGTAAATGAATGGTTGAAGGTATGACTGATTGCACTCTAGATTTTGATTTCTGTGAACATTACATATATGGAAAACAAAATCGAGTAAGAGTTACATCTAGTGATATAAGAGCAAAGGGAATTTTAGAGTTAATACACAGTGATGTGTTTGGACATGTGCCCATTCCATCACTAGGTAGATCTGTGTATTATGTGGAGAATTCTGTGGGAATGAATTCGAGGAATTTTGTAAGAAGTGTGGTATAGCAAGTCAAAAGACTACTCCATACACACCTCAACAGAATGGATTTACTGAAAGGATGAATAGGACGCTGATGGAAAAGGAAAGGAGCATGCTAAGCAGTGCCGAGATAGGACAAGAATTCTAGGTAGAGGCAGTGGAGATAGCATGTTACTTGGTAAATCGATCACCCGCATCAACATTTGTTGAAAAAACTCCATAAGAGGTATGGACTGGTAAGAAACCCTCTATTAAGCATCTGAATTTTTTTGGTTGTGACGCATATGTACATGTTCCAAAGGAGAAAATGAGAAAGTTGGATAATAAAGCTGAAAAATGTATCTTTATTGGCTATAAAGATGGTATGAAAGGTTTTAAGCTTTGGAATCTTGAAACTAAGAAGACTGTTTATAGTCGAGATGTTGGGTTTAGAGAGGTCAAAGAAGTTCCCAGACAGGAAGTGACTCCAATGGAAAAGGAACCAGAGAAAATAGAGTTCGAGTTGGAAGATGAAGAATATGACTCAATGGAAGAAGCTGAATCAGAGGAAGAAGAAGAAGAACCTCATACCCTAGTTTTTTAGGAGAACATCTTGAGAAAGAAGGAAACTAGAAAGGTATTCCCCTCCTGACTTTCAGTCTAATTTTGCTTTGTCTATTACTGATGATGATCCGAGAAATGTGAAGGAAGTTGTTGATTCAGAGGATAGTGATCTATGGAAGAAGGCCATGGTTGAAGAAATGGATGCCTTGGACAAAAATTAAGCTTGGGATCTAGTTGAGTTACCAGCTGGAAGAAAATTCGTTGGCAATAAATGGTTGTTTAAAAAGAAGTTGAATGCAGAAGGTAAAGTTGAGAAATACAAAGCCCACTTGGTAGAAAAGAGATATTCTCAGGTAGAGGGAATTGATTTTGGTGAAATATTTTCTCATGTTGCAAAATTAACTTCTATTAGATTCCTTCTTGCAATTGTTGTTTCTTTTGATCTCGAAGTAGAGCAGATGGATGTGAAGACGACGTTCCTACATGGGGAACTAGAAGAAGAAATATACATGAAGCAACTTGGAGGATTTACTGTAAAGGGTAAGAAGGAGTTGGTTTGCAAGCTGAAGAAGTCCCTTTAAGGTCTAAAACAGTCTCCAAGGATGTGGTACCAAAAGTTTGACACATACATATTGGGATTGGGATTTGTGAGAAGCAAAGCTCATCACTGTGTCTACTTCAAATAGGTTGGAGAACATTTTTTTTATGTAGTGTTGTATGTCGATGACATGTCGTTGATTGGAAATAACATGAAGGTTATTAAGGAGGTGAAAACACAACTATCCTCTAAGTTTGACATGAAGGATCTAGGTGTTGCTTATTTCATCTTGGGGATGGATATCAAGAGAAACCGTGCAGAAAGGAAACTCTGGATAAACCAGAGAAAATATGTGGAAACAATACTACACAGGTTTAATATGCAGGAATGTAAACCGGTAAAGGTTCATATTCCTGTAGGTGTAAGATTATTTACAGAACAATGTCCCAAGACAAATGAAGAAAAAGAAGACATGTCCCATGTTCCTTTTGCTAGTGCAGTTGGAAGTTTGATGTATGTCATGGTATGCACTAGAGCAGACATTGCCCATGCAGTGGGAGTTTTGAGTAGGTATATATCAAAACCAAGAAACGAACATCGGACATCTGTGCAGAGGGTGTTCAGGTATTTGCGTGGAACAATAGATAGTGCAATCCGTTACCAAGGAAGAACTGAACATGACATAGTGTTGAATGTACATGGCTTTGTTGATGTTGATTGGGTCAGAGAACTGGATCATAGAAGATCTACAAATGGGTATGTATTTAACCTATTTGGAGGTGCTATCAGTTGTATGAGTAAGAGACAAGTTGTAGTGGCACTATCAACTACAGAAGTTGAATACATGGAAGCCACTCATGCAAGTAAAGGGGTTGTATGGTTGTAGAGATTGTGTTCGGACATTGGGTTTGAACATCAAGCTGTAAGGTTAAATTGTGACAGTCAGAGTGCAATATTCCTGGAAAAGAACCCTGCTTATGACTCAAGAACGAAGCATATTGATGTGCAATTTCACTTTGTAAGAGACATGGTTGAAAGCAAGGTGTTATTAGAGAAATTTGACACTTTGAAGAATGTTGCAGGTTCATTGAAAAAATCTGTGAGCATTGAGAAGTTCTCTTGGTGTAAAGGAGCAATGGGAATACATGCCCTGGATTGTTGACCCAATAAAATATTGTACCCCCTGTATGCAAAGAAAACAAAAAGTGGTAGAATGCTGAGTATATGTTATATTCTTTACATGGGTGTGTGCGTGTGCGAGGGGAGAGGGGGGGGGGGGGTTGCGTGTTTGACCGCGCAGTGGTCAATCCCCTCCATCTAGTGCTCTATCATATGTGTCGAGCGCTGCGCGTGGTGCTGGCTCAGGGGGGGTGTGTCGACGCCCTCACCCTTCCGCGAATTGGATGACAGAAATGGCCGTTAAGACATTTCCGTTACCGCAAGCACCAAATTTGTTTTTGGGTTGTTTTCGACTATTTTGGGGAATTTTCTAAAAATATGTAATTTAATCTCAGTTAAGGGATTGGGGTCTATTTTCTAATATGGGTTAACAGATTAGGGTATTGGATGCTTCGAAATACCTATATTGTATTGTGAGTGATTCATAATGATAATGAGAAAAATAGGAGCCGTGGCTCCAAGGTTTGCTGATTTTTCCCAGTCAAGGGTTTCCAGGGTAAATCTCTGTGTATTATGTGTGAATGTTGTGGTGTAATCTTTGTTTTGCTTAAAATAATCTGTATGCTTTGCTTCTTTGCACAAGTTTAAAACTTACATTCATGAGCCTTCAATCCACAATGGGTAGTTGAGATCCTGTTGTTTTAACAGTCGCGCGGATCTCAAGGGATAATCCACGCTAGGCTCGTGCAGGCATAGCAATGATAACACATGTTGTAGCATGGGATAACATGGATTTACCAGTGCGACCTCTTCTTTTGACTGTCTTTTGGCATTTTTGGACTCATGATGTTTTCTGGATATGATGGGGATGTCTTTGGTGATCTGCATGATATATGTTGATGACGCCTTACTGCAATATTATCCAAAATGTCGTATGTGTGCGAAATTTAGACATTAATAGATGCCCCCTAATGTATGAGGTTCAGAGGGTACTGTAGAGCTGATAATGCATCATCGTTTCTTTGTTCTCTCTTGTTCTGGCAAGTTCTCAATATGGTACATGGAAGGTGGCTTCAATCCATGTAAGAGTGAATGAACTTGGGAATGATGCTACTGGTGCTGAAGAAGCGGAACTGCTAATGATCATGAGTATCCCATGGGGGTGGGGGACAAGAATATTGGTGAATTTGTTGGATGGAGAACCTCATTGTACTACTGCTACCATGATTTGTAAATGTGAACACTACTACCTTCGAAACTTATGACTCCCCCTGATGTGATAGATGTGTTGTTGTCGAGCATAGGAGATACCACTAAGTTATGGAGCATTGATGACTCTCCCTACCTAGTTTGAGGTGATTCCTTATATTGATTGTAAGGGACCCCAAGTTACAACTGTAACTATTGCAATTCTCAGAATATGGTGATTTGATGTCGATGAGAGTTGCAGTACATGATAAGACAAGGGTCTTATCCTGATAACCAAGATCATTTTGTAACCAACTATAAGACTGACAAACTTAACAAAAGACTAGCTGATAAGCGTGGGGATCATAACTTCCCTTGATCGATGTAAACTTAGGGGGTAACTGACAGCAACATTATTCACACAGAGGCACAAATGTAACAGAGGGAGACAAACTGTAGATGAAGGTCATTGTTGGAGACATGATACTGAAGGTAGTGGTGACTAACAAAATTGGCATTGTTGGGGATATAGAGACTCAACTACATCAATCAAAGGCGACTAGGGGTTGTTTCCAAAAAAAATCAAGGGTTCCCACGGTTTTGTGTGGAAGGGTCCCCACAGTTTTGAGTGTGTTGGGGGACCAATTTGATTATGGGAAGGATTCCCACTGTTTTGGGTGAATTGGGGAATCAATTTGATGATGGGTGGGGTTCCCATAGTTTTGGGTGGGTTGGGGAAATTTTTCCATGATGAGATGGGGGTTATTTGCAAACGCAGAGACAGGTGCCCATGAATCAATGCCATGCATATTTTTCCTGAGGGGATAGTTGAATACAATTGGTTTCTTCGAGGGTGGGGGCCCAATTATTATCTTCGTGGAGGTGATGATGCAAAGAAGAGTGTGGATGGTAGATCACTATGAGTCTTGATCATAACATGTGTCGAGGAATATGATGGAATAGACTTCTAGAGGTGGGGGAGTAAATGCACAACTATAAAATGATGAACTATGGGTTGATCTTTTCAAACTCGATCAGATTCCTAGACTTGTGGGGGGTCGACATCATGGGTGCAAAATTATGACAGGGATTGAATGGTGCGCACACCCGTGGGGGAAACATGCTATTCTTGCTAATGACATTGATGTCACATAATTACTGGGAATGAGGACCCTATGGGTATCATCAAGAATACTTGGTACATGCAATGTAAACAGATGGAAAACATTGCCTATATTTCAGTTTTGAAATGATACATGTGATGTGAGTCCTACGCCATTGTTGAAAGGGTTGGAGTCTAATTTTTTTGGTCATTCTCCTCTACACGTGACTCCAATACCCAACTGTGATAGGGAATCAGGACAAAGGTATTGACAATGCAAAAATTAATAACTATAAACTTGTCACACCTGTGGTTTGCGCATGCTATTATGGAAATAATTGTTTTAGGTACAACCCATTGACAGGGCTATTGCAGGTTATTCCTTCAGGGTTGATCAAGATGTATGCCCTTTGGGTAGGCATTGATTGACGACATAGGGCCCTGTCTATTTGGATACAAATTTACCTGGACCAGGTTTGGTGTCCTTTTTGGCATTGAAAACTAGGACAAAGTCGCACTCACTAAAAGTAGAGGGCAGATTTAGTGGTCACAATATGCTTTGGAGCGACTCTTCATGGCCTAATTATGTTGGAGCGAGACCCTTATTTCTTCATCAAGATGTTCCAAAGTAAACAATCGTTGTTCGAGAGCCAGGGTATCGGGTAACAACTCCACAGCTGATTGGAGTGTAGGTATTTGGAATTCAATGGGTAATATTGCTTCTACTCCGTGTACAAGGTGGAATGGGGTAAATTCGGTGGCAGTTTTAACTGAGGTCCGACATGCCCATAAAGCGAGAAATAACATATGGTGCCAATTGGATTTGTTCTTATTCACTAAGTGTTGAAGCATGGTTTTGAGAACTTTGTTCACATCTTTGACTTGTCCATTAGCTCGAGGATAATAAGATGTAGAGAATTCATGCTTGAATCTTAACAAGCACAATAACTCCTCAAAAGTTTGGTTGCGGAAATGGGTACCGTTATTGGACAGTAAATGCTTCGGGACTCCAAAGCATGATATGACGTGATTGAAGAAGAATCGTATGGCGGTCGTGCCGGTTCAATCAAATGTAAGCATTGCTTCAACCCACTTAGTGAATTAGTCGACTGCTACTATGATGTATGTGTGACCCTGTGCTGAGGGCAGACGACACTCCATGAAATCGATTCCCCATTTGAAAAATGGGCCAGCTGTGATTACTGGGTGGAGAGGGGCAGGGGGTGCCCGCGCTTTGCAGGAAAACACCTGACAATTGGCACACATTTTGACGGCATGCACGCAATCCTTAAATAGTGATGGCCAAAAATATCCTACATAGAGTATTTTTTGGGCAGTGGCCAACCCCAAGAGGTGACCCCCACAGGCCCCAATGTGGCAGTCATTTAGAACTTGCTTAGCCTCCTAATGTGATAAAGCAACATTGTAGAATAGTGTCGACCCCAAAACGATATAAGACGTCTCTGAAGAGTAGATATCTGGGAGCTTGATGGTGTATGCGTCGACGATCATCATAGGATAGGTGTGGCTAGGAAAATTTCTAAGTTCGGAGATAAGTCAGGATATCGCCATACCATGGATCATCATTGGCTATGTTGAAAAGATGCTCATCAGGTAATTGGCTGTTCATTGGTTCTCCTGGAGTAGGAGTCGGGATATCAACGATGAGATAGGCAAGGGAAAAATCCTTTTTGCTTTTAGGGATAAAAAATTCAAGGTCCAATTCTCGAAGAATAACAATCCATCTTGCAAAATTACCATTAATGAGTCGCCAACTAAGTATGTATTGCATTAGATTGGAGTCTGTAATAATTGTGGTTTTACATAGCAAGATGTAATGGCACAATTTCTGCATTGAGAGGATTACGACTAGTGTGAGCATCTCATCGTGAGTGTATTTTAGTGTTGGTCCCTCTAATGTTTTTCTGATGTAGTAAATGACATGTTCATTGTGGTCTTCATCTTGTTGGACCAGGATGCTCGCCACAACAGAAGATGACACTGATATATAGAGGATAAAATATTTGTCAAAGTCTGGTGGGGAGATGAGGGGTGTAGAAGCCAACGCTTGCTTTAGTGTTTCCAAATAGCTATTTGCTTGGTCATTCCATTGGCAAGGGATGCCTTTCAGAAGCAGACACGGAAAACCATGTGCTCGAGTGGCATAATATGGTACAAAGTAACGAAGGAAATTAGCCTTCCCTTGAACACTTTGCAACTGACATCATGTTCATGGGGGAGGCAATTCAAGAATGACTTGGATTTTAGATGGGTCTATGGTGATCCCTGCTTTTGACACGATGAATCCTAATAAACGTCCTATGATGACACAAAACACGCATTTGAGGGGATTTCATTAGAGAAATTTTGAGGTCAAAAAAGAGCCTCAAAACAAAGAAAATGTACTATAAAATACAACCAATCACATTCTAGTAGATGACATCATCCCCCTTGGTGAGGTGGCATTGCATGAGTTAAGAATGCTTATTTGTCAAATTTTCTATGGTGGATGAAAACACATAGTTAACCAAGGTAGTGGTGTAAGTACTTTTAAGTCATAAAGTAAAGTACTCATAATAATAGTCTTTTCATAAAATAATATTATTGTCATTTTCAAGTAAAGTACTCATAATGAATGTCTTTTCACACTTTCACATAAAATAATATTATTGTCATTTTCAAGTGAAGTACTTTTAATTCATAAAGAAAGTCCTTTCACATTTTTTTATAAAATAATATATTATCATTTTTATGTTTTTAATTTTAAATTATATATTCACTCCATTCTATTTAATAACATAATGTCAAACTAATAAAGAATAATAATAGATTTAATAAATAATAATAATAATAATTCAATGTGGATTATAATAATATTATTGACATTTTATATGTAAATAAATTCTCAATTAAATTACATTATTAAATTCATGAGAAAAGTACTAAATATAAAAAGTCAACATAAAATTTTAAAAAAAACTCTTAAAAATGTTTTTTATTATTTAATTTCATTTGCAAGTTCAAGACAAATAAATGTTAAAGGACAATACATTTTTGGGAATTTACAATGAATCTTAGTCACATCAATGTAGACTTATTTTATTAATTTTATTTCTACTGAATTTTGAAAAGTAACTCAACCATGGTTATTTATATTGTGCATAGAAAATAGTGTGGGAGGTGACTTGTCATATATACCTACCCCATAAAACCCCCAATTCATAATATTTTAATATATCTCATATTTTTGTAGTACATCTCTTAGGAGGCCCTTTTTTTACCTCAAAATCTCTCTAATGAATCATATGTTGTACTTACAACATCGGATGAAGATGGTTTGGAGGTCACGAAGGTGATCACACCGTATTTTGGATTTGGTCGTAATATCATTGAGGAAAGCCAGGATGATATGGGCTAGGTCATTGAAAACATATGCCATAGCCCTTTGGAATGTGGCTCGAGTGTTCTTTAACCCAAAAGGCATAACCCTATAGGAAAAGGCCCCCCACAGTGTTGTAAAGGCCATTTTATACTGATCCTGGGGGTAGATCTGTATTTGGTTGTAACTGGAAAATCCATCCATGAAGGACAAGATGTCACTACTTGCACATGAGTCGACAACCTGGTCAATGAATGGGGTGGGGAAATTGTCCTTGGGGCATGCTAGGTTGAGATTGCGAAAATATTTACACACTCAAATGGTGCCTTGCTTCTTGTTTACCAAGATGGGGTTTGAGACCCATTACATATAAGCAATGGGGAAAATAAATCCATCCTGATGGAGTGTTTTGATCTTAGTCTTGACAGTTGGTGCTTTTGAGGGGTGAACAAGTCGTTGTTTCTGTCGGACCAGGAGTGCGTCTGTCAAAGTGTCAATATGATATTCAACAATTGAAGGGTCTAAGCCATATATTTCTGCATACAACCATGTGAAGATATCACAAAATTATTTGAAGAGCGCAGTGAATTCAATGACTTATTGTGGTGAGCATGACGCACCTATCGAGATTTTTTCGATCACTCCTGGTGTGACGAAAAATATTTACCTAAATCGCGGGAGAAATATTAGATAGATTTCCATCTTCAAAGGCATCTGGGGCCAAGATTGGTTCTTAAACCAATCGACGTGATTAGGAAGTAAGAATTCTTTTGATTCAATGGTGCATTGCTGGGCCATCGGGGTGGTTGATTTGACATAGGTAGGGGAAAAAGATGACCGATGGTGGAGGTCGTCCCATGGAGGCTCATCTAAGTGCATGGATTCCATGATTTCTTCATCTATGGAGAAGAAATATTCCTCTATCATGTCTTCATCTGAATAGAAGGAGTCTTTGGACCCAATATCAATGGACCTATCTTTGTTGGTAGAAGGTAGGGTATCTCCCACTTCAGGTGACTCAATGTAAGCGGCGCTTGCAGCTAGCTAGAGGGGTAGTGAGTCAATGTAAAGGATATCCATGTAGCTGATGGGGTTTTGTGGGGGAGGAAGGATCTCCTCTCCGAGGAAGATAGGAGGATTGTGTTGTTCCTTCAGTGTATGTGGCGAGCCGGGATCAATCTTAGCAAAGGATACTGGAGGGACATCTCTACTAGGTAGAGGAGAGACAAAGGGTATGTCTACATTCTCACCATCATTGGTAGAGTTTTTCTCTTCTTCGAATACCGTGGGAGGGGTTGTGCCCAAAGGGGAGAGGTTATCTGATAGTTTCTTTTGTGCAGAACGAAGTGTGTGTAATGCACCCAACAGGGGGCACTGAATGGAATGGTGGGTCAACAACCTGCATGATCTGCATAGGCGAGTGGCATAGGCCTGATTAAGGATATGTACGGGACTTTGAATGCGCCTAGGGGACGGTGTTTGACCAAGGAGGTGCAGGTGTGATTCGTCCAGTTTAAGTGTTTATGAGGTGGGTATGTTTAGAGTGGCCATTGTTGTAGTGACAACATTTATGGAAGTCGTCTCCTGATGTTGAGGTGAGGGATTCTCATCCAACGGATGGGTGAGGTGAATGGTGTCTAAGGCGTCCCGAAATCGAGGGAGGTCGGGACAATGGTGTTTATAATGCCCAAACTGAAAGCAAATTGAACACACATGGTTGGTACGTATCGACTTGGACTTGGACTTAGTTGTCGTATGGTTGTGCCCCCTGCTATAGTGTTTGCCGCATGTGTTACACTAACAGGGGTATTGAGTGAAGTCCTGAGCTCCGGAAAGGTGGGGCACAGGTTGGTTGCATGGCCTTGTTGCCTGCATAGGGCACAACCCTACTTGCAGGAGTAGTGGTTGTCATTACTGGGATTCCAACCAAGGTTGAGTTACACCCCCTACTTTAGGCCTAGCGACTATCGATGGTGGTTTAGGTAAAGGGTTGGTTACCACAGGGGCCTCCAACTTGGGTAGTCTTATGCCCCTATTGATGGGTTTAGCGACAGTCAGTGGTGGTTTAGTCATATGTGTTGCAGGCTCGACGTGCAGTACAAATGGCGTAACTGCCAAGAATGAGACAAATTCATTGTGGGTTATAGGTTTTGAATCCATTTGGAGGGAGGGTGGAGTAAGGTACCACACAGGTATTCCCAAAGTAAGCCTAGGTAGAGTTAGTTGAGCCATAATCAACATCCCTTGCACGCCCGTGAGGGGGTACAAGAATGGTATCTGAAAGATGGGGGGAACTTATGGACTCAATGTATGTTCAATGCCATGATTTGTCGTACGTGTTGAGGCTGATGCGAATGGGGTGGCAGATGTATTTTCAGAGGTGAAAATAGTGTACATAATACCATATGTCGAGGTGGGGATTTCAAGTGGGGGACCTGAATATGCCCCTAGCATGCTAGAATATTTGTACACTCCTGGGAATATATCAACGTATGGAGGTTTATCCACTTATCCTACAATGGGTAGGACGTTTTTGGGGTGAGTGTTGGTATGAGGGTCATAGTAATTAAGCTGGTCAAGGGTGACTATCTTCCCATTAAAGGGAAACATCATGATGAAAAATACCGAAGAGGAAATCGCCTTCATGGCGTACATATAACTACAAACCAAAAGGATATTGTAGTTGAGTTGTGCATCGACTACCTCAATATCAGTCATTATCATCTTGCCCCTTAGCTCAATGAGGACATTTTGGTACAATCCCCTTGGTTGTGATGCTCTCCAGTCATATGCGTGAAGGGCGATAGATGAGGGACCTAGCTCAGGTGAGCCCAAACATTTCCAAACATTTGATGGCATTACGCATGTGGATGTGCCTTCATCGATAATGCATCGATGGATCATGATGTTTATAACTGTAATTTAACTTGGAATGCCACTGACAAGGGTAGTTCTGGTTCACCTTTATCAAGATCGAAGGTCATAAGGCATGAGTCTGAGGGGTTGACGACACCGAGTGAATTAAGTAATGCCTTCCTTTGGTTTGGGAATGATCGTAGCACTTCTAACGTGGACATGGAAACTGGTGATTGAGCCAAGCCATCCACAATATTGTGATCGTCGATCGATTTTATGTGAGGGTTATGGGGGGTGCACCTAAGTGGTACCTTTGGGATCCTAGGGATTTGTTCACCAGTTGGGCGTGGGGGTTTAAGCTTGCCATAGCCTTTGGCTCGAGTTTGCAGGTTGACATTTGTCATGTTCATGTAGATGTTTTCAAAGGAGCCATCGCTGGGAGGGGGGGAGGCTCCTGCTGTTGAGTAATGACCCCTTGGTTGGAAAAGGGTTGTTGTAAGACAATTGGTTGTGGCTGCGGAACAATAGGTACCCGAGGGGAATTTCTTGTTGTCTTTTTCTTTGCTTCCACCAACTATTGGCAGTCGGGGATGAGTGGACAATGGTGAGTATAATGACCATAGTCTCCACAAATTGAGCAACACTCAATTTGTCCTCAAGTTACTGTTTTTTCCTTATTTTGGGGGGTTGTTAGCACCTGCATTCTGGTTACCCTTGTTTTGGTTTTGCTGGGGATGGGGGTTTTCCCTCTTGCCCCTGCTGCTAGTTCTGTTTGTTCTTACCTTTCTTCTTCCCTTGATTTTGGGGATTCTGGGGGTTAGATGTGTTTAACTGCTCAAATTGTTGAGCTTGTTGTGGGAAAGAAGGTTCCATGTATGGTGTGGGGATAAAACCAGGAGGAAACTAATATGGGTAATAAATATAAGTATTATACCCATATGGTGGGATATACACATTATGCGCTCCATTTGATGTGGATGTAGGAGTTGCTTTCCAGCCATTTGTGGTGGAGGTACCGACAATGCTTGGCTTGCATTAGGGTAAGTAGGATTGTAGGGTCCATATTGTAGCTATCCAAACTGAGGATTTGGTACAGTTGTATGGGGTGCTAACATGTTAGGGATGGGAGGGTACTGCGTTGCCATATTGGATGGCATAGTAGTCGAGGGAGGGGGAGCCTTTCCTTGCTGGGAAATGAACCCAATAATCCCATCTATGGCATGTGACAACCTTGCACGTGGGGGATCCAAAGATCGATTTTGATGGGCATTGAGTAGGATGTTATACAAGTAACCCGATTGTGCATAAATGAGGTCAAAATGTTGGGCCTTCAAGATGGCCTCTTCCTCAGTTTGGGGCAATGATATTGCCACATATTTTGCTATTGTGGGTTGGAGTGATTTCAATTTGATGGACCAATCCAACAAGAATTGAGATTGCATATCTATTTTGCACAATGTGCGTCTTCTAGACCATTCATGGATGTGGTCTGCTATATGGGTAGAAGTGTTCTGACGAAATTCTATGAGAATTTCGAGTCCTAAATCAAGGCTTATGGGAAATTGGAAGTATGTGAGAAACATAGTGGCTATTGTCCCAAAGGTGGCATGGGTTTCCCTTGGTAAACTCACGTAGCATTTTGCAGCTGTACCTATAAGAGGTGGAGCCTCATTGAGTCATCCACTATGTTATTCGAGGAACACCATAAGTGGAAAGACATGACATGGTTGGTGGGGTCATCTCCTTGTTTCCCTTCAAATTTAGGGATATTTGATGGGAGCTTGTCGAGCATATATGTCCATGTGGGATCATGATCTATGGGGTCATTGATCAATTTGGCTAAATTAGGGAGATTCAAGTTGGCCATGAAAGGTAGGTTGGTATTAGGTGCCGCCATCATATGTTGTGTATTGTTCCCACGAGGGGCAGAACAAGAAGTATGCGGCAGTGATCTTTGTCCCCGACGTGAGGAAGAGGAAGATGTGTGTCCTTCTCTCGAAGAGGGAAAAAAATGATGAATTTCCTCTGAGGGGTGAAAATAAAGGGTGGCCTCTTTCGTGAGAGGATGACGCAAGGAGGTCAAAGTTATCTCCAAGGGGCCAAAATGAATGGTTTCTTCGTCTGTGACAGGATAAAGCAAAAGGATCTAATTTTTCTCTGAGGGGAGAAAATGACTCAATCAAGGAGCGACCTCGTCTGGATGATCCTATGAATGTATGGGAGCGACCCCAGCTAGAGTATCTCTGTGGTGAACCACGAGGAGAGTGGGGAAACACCCCTCAAGAGAGGGGAAAGGCCTTGCATCCTACAAGATTCCTTAGATGGTTTTGTTCCTCAATGGTGGAAGTATTGTGTGAAATATGAGAGTGATGATGGGAATAGATACAATTGAACAACTCCAAAAATATACCAACCACAATAGATGCAAAATGGTGCAAAGTGATTGATATGTGCTATGTCAATTTAGTGTAAGCACTCCCACATGTAGGTTCTTTTTAATTACGAGTTAGTGAACTTGTATTTAAAAATAAAATAAATGTAAATTCCCTAAAGACCTAACATCCTTTCTCTCAATTGTAATTGGGCCTTCCAAAAGTACAATCGCTGGTGATAATGGAATCCACACAACGATTGACTAGTGAAGGTAACAAAGAGTTAGTTATGTCGGCGATGGGGCTATGTTCCGGAGGAGCTTAGCAATATTTCCCAACGGAAATATCTAACTATAGGAGTCAATTGCACTCACAATTGCACCTTGGTGGTATCCTAAGTTTGGCCACAAAGATACCTGCATCAAGTGTGAATAAGTGGTTTGGCCTAAAAATATAGTGTCATCTCCACAAAAATTTGAGTGACTCTTTGTGGTGAGCAAGGCAGCTATACATCGGCTTTCACGTTCTTGGGAACCGCGCCTTCTTATCTGGGTTGTCTTTTGACACTTGATGATAAAAGGATTTAAAAGTACCATATAATTCAACAATATATTGTTTCATACAAAGTGTAGAAGATCAATGGGAATTATTTGGATGCCTAGCTCAATCAATCCTAACCAAACTATAAATTTTCTTGTGACCTCCTGTGGAGGAATTTAGTTGGTTGAGAATTATAAGTGTTGATTTTAAGGGTCCAAATTTGATTAAGGAGTGTAAGAGATGTATTTCACAATCCTACTTCTTTATGATCCATCAAGATCTCACAAGGTGCGAGATGGAGAGCATACTCGAAGTAAGAGAGTCTTTAGGTCTCTTAGTGTGTGATAGTGAAGACAAATGCGTGTAATAAGCAAATGATATTGTTGGTTGCAATTAACTAAAGAGCTCAAAGTAAATGCACATGTAGTTTCTTCTTCAACTCAAAAAGATGCTAAAGGTGCTTGCAACTAACAATTTTGATCAACAATGCTTATGAAATGCAAAAGTGTGCAATGGAGGTATTTCAGAATTCTCACATTTTTATGATTTGCCAAGATCACATGGAATGAGAGGTGAAGAGCATACTTCGGGAGATTAGAGTCTTTAGGTCCTTGCTTGTGTGCAAAAGGTGAATTACACTACTTTGCCTAAAACATGAGAAGCGAGAACATAACATAAGATGTCAATACTAAAACTTCTATGAAATGGAAAATATGAAGTCTTGAACACTAGTGACGACTATGAGGCCCGTTGAAAGCCCCAAAGTCTTTTACATAAGTAGATTTCGAGGGACGACCCCTTTACTTCATAATCTTGGGCTAAGTGA
The DNA here is from genome assembly GCA_027924585.1 of Larix kaempferi. Classification (NCBI taxonomy): domain Eukaryota; kingdom Viridiplantae; phylum Streptophyta; class Pinopsida; order Pinales; family Pinaceae; genus Larix; species Larix kaempferi. The sequence goes on along the minus strand of BSBM01000961.1, from coordinate 7,035,049 downwards.
GCTAAATACTAGAGAAAAAAATTAACTGTTACAAGTTATTTTAATTATGGTTCCTTAGCAAGCAATCATTGGGACTGCAGGATTTGAGCAAACCAGATAAAAAACAAAATAAAAGACAGTAGCATGGGTTTTCCAAATACAAACGCACTAGTAGCGTGGTTACAACAAAACAGAGTTGTGCTAGTAGAGAGCAGAATACCACATAGGAGGATGTATGATAAACTACGCAATAGTGCGACTATCAAAGAAAAATCTATGTGGGTCGTGCGCACGGGGTGCTGGGATCTATGCTACTGTGTAAACATCAATTATGACCAAGAGGAGGCCAAATTCTAGGAATGGAGGGTATGAACCTAATCTCCTGCACAACAAAAGAACTCATAATTAGCTATTTGGAAAATAACAACATAGTTAATAAGAAATGAACCGAAATTGAAGTGGAGTCCCCATAAGTACTATTGTGGAAAAAATAGCACAAATGTGTGCAACTCTTCCCACTTAGAGGGTGAAAACCTTGGAGGTTGTTAACAAGGCCTAATATTGTGTTACTAAAGCAAATGTAATGATTCCAGATTAATCATGCAAGCTCTTGTTAGTAAACAAAGAAAAATAAAAACAAATAACATAAACAAAACAAAGAAAGAGTGAAGATGTGCAAACCACAACAACAAGAAGATGCTAGAACCAATTTAGATTGTCCAATGGTCAAGCTTGTTACATGTAGTGTCACTTAGGAGGTGCAAGCTTCAAGGGAAACCAACAATCTCCCTTAGGGAGGTCATTTTTGTCCACACTAAATGCTAAATAACTTGAACAACAAATGAGAGAAACACTTGCCCCCTGGAGGAAGGTGGCAAGGGAGCTTGAGGGATGCCAATAGGTGGAGGAAGGGGTGGAAGAAGTCCCAACACAATTTCAGCAACATAACCTTGCTCTAATTTTCTCTACTTAGATGCATGCCCATGGCTTGTTTTTATAGGCCAAGAGGTGGCCAAGAAACATATAGATCCAAGTGTGAACCCCATCACCTAATGAACTAGCTCCAAAGTACACAAAAGGGGCTATTCAATGCTTGAAGAGCCAAATTCGATTTTTTGTTGGTGAAGGAGTCACTCATGAGCCTTCAATGTGCAGTGGGTGGTTGAGATCCCATTGTTTTGACAGTCATGCGGATATCGAGGGATAATTTGCACTAGGCTCGCGTAGGCACAAAATTGATAACACGCATTGTAGTGTGGGATAACATGGCTTTACCGGCATGACATTTTCTTTTGACTATTTTTTGGCATTTTTGGACTCATGTTGCTTTTTGGATTTGATGAGGATGTCTTTGGTGAGCTGCATGCTATATGTTGACGACGCCTTACTGCAAGATTAGCCAAAATGCCACATGTACCCATTATCTCCCATTAATAGGTACCCATTATCTCCCTTTTTATTTCTACTCATTGTTGAAGCTCTCATCAAATTGATCTCTCATGCCAAGCAGTCAGGATTTATCAAAGGCATAAAGGTATCCCTCTCAGAATCCCTCTCTCACTTATTATTTGTTGACGATGTATTTTTATTGGGAGAAGTTTATGCGATGAAGTTTCAAGCTTATAAAGAAATCCTGGATCTCTATGGAAGCGCCACCAGAATGTAGATCAATTTGGAGAAGTCATGTTTGCTTTTCAACAATTTCAATGACTCTCCTTTCGAGCCTTGGTTCTTTTCTTCCTTTCCCGAGAAAAACCCTATATGAAGGATTCAAATATCTAGGCTTTTCCCTCAAGCCTAATTCATACACTACTCATGGCTAGGGTTGGTTGATTAATCAAATTGAGTCAAGAATTTCATGTTGGGCCTATCATTTTATGTCTAGAGGTGGATATTTGACTCCCATTAAATTATTTCTCCAAAGTATCCTGATTTATTGGGCATCAATAGCATATATTCCCAAAGGTATTTTTATCAAAAATCAGAAAGTTAATGTTTTCATTTGTTTGGTTAGGGAATCGAAATTCAAAAGGAATACCTTTAGCCAAATGGGAATCCCTATCTATGTCGAAAGAACTAGGTTGTTGGGGCATAAAAAACGTATTCCTTTTTAGTCAATCCTTAGTTGCTAAAATCCTTTGGAGATTAGGTCATAACCAATCTTTGTGGGGACAAGTTAGTAAATCCAAATATTTTTCTAGACTCTCAATCAAAGAATGGTTTCGTAGCCCTCAGAAGAATTTTAAAAATGGATCAGTAATGTGGAAATCTCCAGTCCTAACTTTCCCGCTAGTCGGACAATGGACAATTTGGAGAATTGGTAATGACAAAAGTGTTAGAATCAATGAAGACCCCTAGCTAGGAGCCGGTCAAGAATTCAAATCATCTAACAACCTTAAAAATCAACATCATATCAATCATATTATATTTCTCACTAATGCACAAGCTCAATCACCTTAGACTTGGGGAAGGCATGGATGGAAACCCCCTCCTTTTTGGGCTTGCATGGCAATGACGCAGAAGAATGGAAAGATTATGTAAACAAACTTGTCTCCAACTTCATACGCCTTCGTCCTGATGACCTAGATGCTTTAACTTGGTCAAAAAACAATCTTCAAGTGAATGTACAACAAATCTCTCTTACCAAGTTCTTGCTTAATCAAATTTCAATGGAGAAAAGCTCTGGTGGTGGAAGCCAATTTGGAAGTTTCCAAGCCCATTAAAATCAAAAATTCGTTTATGGTTAGCTCTTTGCAACAAACTACTAACGTGGGACAATGGAATTAAACGCAGATGGGCCAGTCCTAAACGTTGTTCCTTATGTAAGTGCACTGAAGAATACATAGTTCATATATTTACTTACTGTGATTATGCAGATTTTGTATGGAAAATAGTGGCTCGTGGACTAAATACAAAGGCACAATGGATGGAAAAGACGATCGATCAGAGTCTTCGAATATGGTCACAGGAAGAGAAAATTTACGTGGCCTTCCCTAGCTTGTTCATTTATGGTATCCGGTGGGCTCAAAATTGTTCTATTTTATAGGACAAATACATCCCATGTGAGTTCTTTGCGGCCCTCATCATGAAATGGTGTAGTGAAATCAAAGTGGATCCAAAACCGATAAAACCACGCATCCCAGTCCCGTCGAAACTTATTGATGATTTTCATGGGGATATTTTGATGTGGCGGCTCAGGGCCATCTCTCTTAGTGCAGAATTGGGGTGATATTGTATATAAACTTCTTGTTAAAGATTAATTATTATTAGTTAGCTTAACCTAATTATTATGCGGTTACATGATAGTTATGGTGTAGTACATCTTTGTGCATATGCTAGATAGCTTAACTGCTCATTAATATATTGTCTTTTCTGTCTTATTTATCTATTCGTCTTCATGTCTTTGCTTATCTTTTTCATATATATTTTATAATGTGTTGTCTAACACTCGTATTAGAGTGGGTGAAGGTAAAAGAGGATGAAGAATGGAAGATCTGGTGGAGGCTCACATTCCTTGAAGGAGGTCAGCGAGGTCAGCGTGGATTGTAAAGGTTTTCAAGAATCATGAACCGAGGAAGATTGAAATCTGTTTGTTGAAACTGTCAAGAATTTTCCATATGCACAGAAGCAGTCATGAAATCCGTATTAAGAAAATCGCTCCAGATAAGAAAGAGTCCACAAGGTTATAGTTTACAAATCCCACTGCTACCGAAGTGAAGAAAGAAGACCACCAAGAGTGTATTTGCCTGGAGAAAGCCAAGGAAAGACGGCTATTTTTCAATCCATGAAGAAGAACGTCCTCATGACAAGATATGTTGTGCCGTAAGTCTTTTATTTTTTTAAGGCATTTAATATATTAAAAAAGGAGGTTTATTTTAATATATTAATTGGAAATAATAAAGATCAACGATGAAGACAAGTTATGAGATGAGTTTTTAAGTGATAAAATAAACCTTATATGCACAAGGAGTGTTGTAAATGATTTTGTATTTTAAAAAGGTAGCGTTGTAAGCTTGTAGCCGTGAAGATTGCATATCTAGAATCGCAGCATTGAAGAAATCCAGCAAGAAGTCCGCATGATGCTTGATCTGCCCGTTCTGTCAGAATAAGCCATCATTAAGAGGCTAGAAGAGCCCTTGCGTGAATCTTCAGAGCGTGCAGTATATGCACTTGAATGCGTTGTAGTGCTTGGAGACGTTTGTGCAAAGAAGAACAACAGAGAACATAGATTTGAGGACCCTCCGCTAGGGGATTAATATTTGTGTTCACACCTGTGCAGCCTGCATTGAAGTCAAGAAGCCGTGAAGAACCTGTCATATCAAAGGTGAAATCTCACAAGCTTGTGGTCAATCCGTGAGGTCCGGATAAAATGCAAATGAGAAAATCGTGTCGGTGCTATGGTTTTCCATTCTGACATGAAGGAAGCCGAGCATCAACTTTTGGTTGAAAAGCGTGCAAATCTGTAATATTGTTTGTTGGTATTGCTGTGAACAATTCATTGAAGAAGACTTGATATAATTTGAGCAAATGAATGCCAGTGAACACACTGAGGTATGTTTTTTGAGTTTTGTCTTTAAATTATGTCGTCGCAGCAGGAGCCCACCTGATTGAGATGTAGCATGATAAAGACCCATTCGCTTGAGCAATCAAATTTGCAAGAGCAGTGAAGAAATTAACTCGATTAAGCCTTCCAATGACGATCCCAAAGGACACAAACCAGAGTTTATCTGCAGCGTTCTGCCTTGAAATCATTAAGGATAAAATTGATTGTTTATAACGCTGCGCTGGAAGAATTTCCAAAGTTGTGGATGTTTTCCCTTCAAAGGATTTTACCACTTAATTCTGTGTCTTTGTGATATTACCGTTATTTGCTGTATCTGGTGTTTCTCTGCTTCATATTGGATCTATTACTGCATATCTGTTTCTATGAATGCTCACGCCGATCACAACGAGGTCGGGATTTTGTGCCATATTCGACTCTCGCGGTGGTGGTGAGGTGGAGCAGGCGCCACAAGAAATGTGGAATCTGTTGTTTGTTCTGGTAGACCCGTGAAGGAGGAAGCCCGTGTGCATCGTCCGGGATGTGTGAGAGAGAAGTAAGTACATGTGGAATGCTGCAAAGAGCCCACATGAGAAGACTGTAATTATATGTGGCGTCGTCATCACCTGTAGCAGCAAAGAGCCCGCATGAGAAGACTGTAATTATATGTGGCGTCGTCATCACCTGTAGCAGCAAAGAGCCCGCATGAGAAGACTGTAATTATATGTGGCGTCGTCATCACCTGTAGCAGATTAGACTGAAAGAACAATTCAGCACCTATTTTTTGAACTTGTGCATGTTCAGATTTTTATGACTTGCATTGTGTGTTTTTGCAAGCTTTTTGGTACTTACTGTGTTTGTAAGTATCAAACACTGTTGAATTGAAGTAGGAATGTAATTGGGTGCATTATTGGTTGAATCCAATCTCTTTTTGAGTTTAAATTTTTTATTATTGAGTTGGATTATTATAAGTGGGTGAAAGAAGACATGCAACAAAAAAAAAGCATACATTCTGAACCTGAACCTGTTTATGTTTAGAATTTTCAGAAGATTATGAATGAAGGACTAACTACTCTAAACTTGTTTATGTTTAGATATTTTAGTAGTCAAATGAAGTTTTTGCAATTGATAACTTGTCACTTACAAGGGGGGACATCAATACCAAAGTCATGTTCCAAGTTTGTTTTTAAAGCCTATGAACAGATCATCAAATAGGAAACAAGTAATGAAGCTTGTTCCTGAACATACAAATTGATTGACATGGTTAGTGGTAATCCTAAAACCACCTCATTGATTGACATTGTTAGTAGTCATCCTAAAACCACTAGGTAAGCAGAAAAATGAGGGTTCTGCTTGTTGCTTAGTGATTGACATGGTTAGTGGTAATCCTAAAACCACCTCATTGTTGTTGACATGGTTAGTGGTAATCCTAAAACCATCTCTTGGTTAGTGGTCATCCTAAAACCACCAATTAAGCAGAAAACATGAAGTTCTGCTTGTTTACATTTTCAGAGAACTTTTCCTCTTTCAGTTGACAGGGGGGAACACAATGATGATTGTCAGACTTCAAGTTTCGAAGTTTGATGGATTGCAGATTGACACAATGATGATTGCCAGACTTCAAGTTTTGAAGTTTGATGGATTGCAGATTGATTGATAGTTCAGTGTCGAAGCCCTAGCAATCGAGAAGGAAGCCAGAACTTGAGCTAGAGCTAGAACTTGTGCCAGTAGCCAGAGCCTCCTAACCAAAGTCAAAGGAGTATCTAGAGTTAGAGCCATGTTGGTTTGTGGTCATCATAAAACCACCCATTTAGCAGAAAATTGAGGTTCTCCTAGTTTTTATGTTAGAGAGATTTTTCAGCTATTACTCTCTGAATTTGCTTGACACATTGTGGATTGTCAAGTAGAGGCAGTTTTTCAGGCGCTAACTAACTTATGATTAAGGGGGGATGTTAAAGATTAATCATTATTAGTTAGATTAACCTAACTGTTATACTGTTACATGACAGTTATGGTGTTTTGTAATATATATGTACATCTTTGTGCATATGCTAGATAGCTTAACCGCTCATTAATATATTGCCTTTTCTGCCCTATTTGTCTTCATGTCTTTGCTTATCTTTTTCATATATATTTTATAATGTGTTGTCTAACACTCCCAACACTCTATTTCCATTCGTTATGCTCCAAGCAGGGGAAAAAACACCAAGGCGGAGCTTGCTACTCTTTGGTCTCTATTGCATGTTGCAAAAATGAAAAATATTACAAAGATTCAAGTCCTTGGTGATTCCAAAGTCATAGTAGATTGGGAAAACAATAACTCCATAATTGAAATAGTGTCTCTTCATCCTATGATGACATATATTAGATCTTTTATCAACTCTTTTCAATGGACCTCTTTCACTAATATTCTTTGTGACTCCTTAACAAAAGAGCTAATGAACTATCAAAGGAAGCTCTTTTACTAGAATATGGAACATTCTGCTACAACAAGATCATCGAAGGAAGTGAAATAGAAGCCATGTCTTTTCATTTATAGCACATATGTAACTCTACTACAAGTAACATTCAGTAAGCAGTTTTGGTTTATTTACAGTTGGGTAAGGTATCTTGCTACTATGTTCTATTATTTACAAATCATATTTCTCTTCTTAAGATTTTTTTAAACTAGTCGAATAGTTCCACGTTTTGCAGGAACAACTCAATGTATATCCCTATGAAGAATTTAAGATTTGTTTTTAAAGAAAAAAAGATTAAAATTAAAAATATATAAATATAAATTAAAAATATTAAAAAATAAATTTATATAAAATAAAAGAATAAAATTTTTAAAATGAAATTTTTATTAAAAAAAATTAAACTTCTATTAAAAAACTGAATTTTTTATTAAAAAAACTGAATTTTTTTATTGAAAAAATTATTAAACTCGATGGGAGTCGCGCATGGGGGGAGGCAAAGGGGGATTTATTAAACTCGATGGGCGTCGTGGGCGGGGGGAGCAAAGGGGGAGTTATTAAACTCGATGGGCGTCGTGAGCGAGGGGAGGCAAAGGGGGAGGGGGCAAGGCAGGTTTAGGTCTTTTTTTTATTATTTTTGTTTTTGTTGTTTTTTTTAATTTTAACGTTTTTAATAGTTTTTTTAAAAAAATAATTCTTAATGTTTTTAATTTATTTTTTTAATTTTAATGTTTTTAAAAAAATTATTATTATTATTTTTAATAAAAAATAATAATAAAATTTATTTTTTAATAAAAAATCATATTTTTAATAAAAAAATATTAATTTTTTTTAATAATTTTTTATTTATTTTGTTAATAAAAAATTCATTTTTAATATAAGATTTCATTTTTATTTATTTATTTATTTATTTTATATAAATGTTTTTGTTTTAAATTTATAAAAAAATTCTAAAAACGGGGAAAGAGAAGTGATGGCCACGAAGAGGGGAGGCCCTATTTTTTAAGGCCATGGTTTCAAAAATGTTGCAATATTAGCGCTACTTTTCGATTTAGAAGTTGATTCTAATATTTTTCTACCAATGATACCGATTATTAAGTCCATGCTTTCAAACAAGTTATAAATTTAGCCTTTGAAAAAAACAATGTGCTAATAGTAGCATTAGTTTTCTATTCAATAGTTGAATTTAAGGCTATTGTTAATAACAATATCAGTTTTTAAGGCCATGGTTGTATTTTTAAACTTGAAACAAAAAGAGTGCTACTAGTAGCATCACTTTTCGATTTGAAGATTGATTTTGGTGTTTTTGACACAAAAAAATGGATTTTTAGGGCTAGAGTTCTCATTGTGAGTATAGAGTTATCGGCAGGTTGAATAATGTGTTTAGCTATGCACACCAAGAAAATGAACAATCACCCCTCAATAGTGACAACAATGATTTACGTTTAGCAATAGAACAAACATTCTTGTAGCAAAAACACATTCCTATATATAATATATATAATATACATGATGGAAAGCATAGTAATAAAACATTGAGCACAATATTTAAATCATAATATACACTAACTTGCTTTGTGTGCATCTTATTCATTATGTTTCTTCATTTTTGTTTAGGATTCTACACCTATAACTTAATCTATCTTATTCCTTTAAGTTCTCTTCATATTTACATCCTAGAGTTGGATCAATTGATGTGATATCATCCTCCCTTATCGTGGTACTAATATTTTTGATGGTCTAAATGTCATGCATTGTGATTATTATATTTGCAATGGCCATAATAATTGCAAGTTCTGCTACTCAAGTGGCATATCCTATGTTGTGATTTTTTTCCATAATAATATTATCCTTCTCATTGATTTGGGAAACAACTATAATAAATCTATAGAGTGGACCTTGGACTTCCAAAATTTATTTTACAATACTCATTATAAACTTCAAGCTTCACTTTGCATACTCATTGTAAACTTCAAATTCAACTTGAAACTAGAGAAATAAGTGAAGACAACAAAATTTTCACCACTGGGACTCAAATTCTCAACAACCACTTTTTGGAACAGGGCACTTTTGTCTACGAGCTGCCAAAACCTACTTGCAATTTTAAGCCCCCCAAAAATGGCATTTGCTAACACATTTAACCAATAATAAGTTAGGAGGCCTCTATTAAATTATTGGTATCCCAGAGTATAAATACTATGAACAAAGTTACAAGTACACAATGCAATTAATATGGAATATAGACGTTTTCCTATTTTTAACCAAGGCATTGACTTCTGTAAATTCCAAAGCATAGAATACAAGAAATAATGAATAACTTCAAAGGCATATAATTTGACAATATGAAGATGTTGCTAATGACACTTATATTCCAAAAAGGCTCAAGATTCAAATTGTATAATCTTTCAACTCAAAGTACATGACAACCATTAAGCTTTATAACTTACAGAAATCAAGTCCAAGTTATATACAAGACTCAAGACTTGGTCATATGAACTAGATATTTACATATTAGAAAATTAACTAGTCTTTCAGAGGGATGAAGTTAAAATAAATCATAGATCTATCTTCACGTGCTTCATTATCTCTACCTTCTCATTTTGGCATTCAATCAAGTGGCACTACTTTGGGTGCGCCATGTGTAGGGTGACACGATGCTCTTCATGGATTTCATATATATAGTGTTGCACTACAAATTCTCCCATATTGTAGTCGTACACACCACAAAGAGGCCTCATCATACCGATTCCAATATCGAGTGTGCAATTCAATCTATTGTGGCACTACACTGCCTAATATTTATCCTTTCTCGTTGTTGAGATTCACAAGTGAAAGCAAGGAATCAAATGGAAACGAAATTTCATAGTAACTCAATCATAAGTGTGCTAGAGGGAGATAACCTAGTGCATTAGAGAGAGAGAGAGAGAGAGAGAGAGAGATGTCGAAGTACAAGTCTACTACATAATAAATGCACAAGTACATATAAAAGAAAGAAATGCCAATAACATGAGCACCAAAGATACAGGTTCCCTTAGGCATAAAACACTTTATGAGAGAGATCGAGAATATCACAAGACAAGATTATACAAATGAGAACTTGAGTAGTGTATTTATATACAACTCAAGTAAGGCCCCTTCAAGAGGGGGTTATGGGACCATCAAACAAGGGCAAGCACACCAAGAGGGATCCCCCCCCTCCCCCACTCCACCCGCACCACCTTGACCTAAATAAGGGACAATTGAGAGAAGTCATTGTAATACAAGATTACAAAATTTACTTCCTTGTATAATGATGAGTAGAGGGCCAGATCACCACCCTAAAATCCACATTTCCTTCATAAAACCATTAACGTCGTCAACAACCAACACTGAGCTAGAAAGCGATTTAAGTGGGAGATGTTGTAGTTTACTAAGGACATCAAAATACTAAGTAATGGAAAATAGTGTAGAATATTACTCATGATCGCTCAAATGGGATAGCAAGAAACTCAACTACATCTCATTCATTCTTAAATCAGTCAATGATCTGAGAAAGTACAGCCTAAGGTGAAGAAGATTCCACTTAATAGCATCCAAATGGACCAGCAAGAAAGTTTACATCATCAACAAGAGTGGAGATAGCCCACTTAGGTATAGCTCGTGACCTATCCTAAGGAAGAGTAATTGGTATAGACAGAAAGTGTCGCAATCATCACTTAATAATGGAGTCAATATGTCATAAGAATCTATGAAATGAGGATTGGATGAACCACTAACAATTGTCATCTGCAATATGAGCACCAGATGAGCTATTGACAAGTGTCATGAAAAAGTGAAAAAACATCTATAATAGGGAAGGCTAGATGAGCCATAAAGAAGGCTCCACATCAGCCATAAGAATTTGCCTAGATACTACAGGACCACTTGAGAGAGGACTTGTAGAAGTAGAGAGAAGACCAACATCTTATTGTGAAGGAGAAGGATCCATCAAAACACAAGAATAATTTGGAAGAGGGAATGCATGGTGATGAGAAGCAGCATGATCAAAGGAAGCATGTTGAATATAATATTTTGAAAGAAATGGGAAATATCCTAGTAGACTATCAATAGGAACATCATAAAAAATAGCCTCTCTATATTCAACTACGCTGTGAATGGTGGGGTCATAAAGGAAATATCCCTGAAAATTTCTATTGTAGCCAACCATAGTGTAGTAGGTGTTTGGAGATGCGCATATGTTTCACCTTTCATTAGAAGCATGGGCCCATGCACTAGATCCAAAAATATGAAATGCGAAATAGAAAGTTTGACGCCATAACATTCCTCATAAGGAGTCATACTAGTGACAACAAGAGTAGGTGTTCTATTGATGATATGGGTTGTTCAAACAACCACCTCTATATGCAACAAGCCATCTCTATAATGGCCCTATTCTTATGTTCTAGTATTACATTTTGTTGTGGAGTGTAAGTAATGGTTACTTGCCAAGAGATGCCTTAAGATGCAACAAATCACTATAAAGCATTGTTAATATATTCACACTTGCCATTAGTGTTGAAATACTTGATCTTCCAGTTGCTTTGATTTTCCACGAGAGATTTGAATTCCCAAAACTTTCCCAACACCTCATCCTTAGATTTAATGGTGTATATCTAAAGAAAGCAAGAAAAAAAATCAATGAAGGTAAGGAAGTACTTAGCTCCCCCATAGAAGCCATAAGTTCACGGAAATCACTATGAACTAGTGCAAAAAAGGCTAAGAAACTTGCATCACTTTGTACTTAGGATAGGGCTCCTAATGGTGTTTCCCCATTACACACCCCTCACGGACACCAATGGGTGGTTCAATCTATGGAAGGTCATCAACAATGTGTAGTCAACTCATATGTCACAAAGACCCATAATTGGTGTGATTGAGACATTGATGCCACATGTTGGTTTCATAAGCATTGGCTAACATAGCAACAAACTCTTTTTTCTTTGAAGAAGTCTACCTCAACTTGTATATATGATCGAATTTGTCACAATATCTTAAGGCAACCACCTCGAAACCATCACTCATGTCCTTCACAACCCATTGATCTGCCCAGAATCCCACATTTTTATCAATGTATGTACTGCGGAAAATTGAAAGAAGATTTTGTCCAACACCTAGAAGATGAATAACATCTCCACACTTAGTTGTATCAATGATGACATCACCACAACCTACAATGTATATGGTTAAATTGTCATCATTAACCGCTTTCTCTCCATTGAGTTGTTGTCCATAATTAGAGAGAAGGTGTTCATGTTTGGTCATGTGTTGGGTAGCCCCAAAATCAACAATATACTCTTGATGAGAAGAAGAGGACCAAAGTGCAGAGTATAATGACAAATGTGCACTATGAGGAGACCGAACATTCTCATAAAAAATATCTTTAGTACCTACTATAGATCTTGCAAGCTTTTCAAATATTTTGAAGATGAGCAAATCAAGACTTGATGGGATGGCCCTCCTTCAGACAGTGATCGCATGACTTTTTTCTTCTTGGAGGATTTCGAGTATTCCCTTTAACCCTAGTTGGACTCAAATTTAAGAGGGTTTAATGTTAAAGTTACAACATCATGAGTCATTCTCCAAGTCAATCTTGTGTGCCAGGATTGAGCTTTGTGTGTCGAGGTAGTGCCTTAGGGAGCTTAAGTTGCACTCAAGAAACTTGGAGTAGATTCTTGAGTTGGAATCAAGAATGACTAAGCCTTACATGTAAAGGTTAAGACCCATTTGTTGAGGTAAGTGCTTTGTATGTCATGTTGTACAATCGTGCTTGTCAAGGATAAGGTCTTGTGTGTCAAGACAGATTCTCATGCGTTGAGGTAATGCTTTGCATGTCAAAACATGAATGGTGTGTGATGATGTACTACTAACCATGGTTGAGCTATTAAGTCTCCTCTAGAGATCGACCACTTGGAGCAATTGTAAAACAAAATGATTACATCATTGGAAAAATGTCCTTAATATATTTGATATGATGGATAAATTAAAGTTGGCACATGTGTACCATGCAGATATGACAAGAGATAAAGATAAGATGTGATAAGATAAGAGAGAACTAAGTGACCTAGCATCCAGATGAAGGGCGAGTTCATCCTGAAGTCAAAAGATAAAAATAGAAGCCGAAGCATGAGAAGTATGTGTGTGTGTTATGCCGGATTGATGAATTCAATGTGAGAGCAAATTATCTTCTCTCTTGCTCTGTGATTGCACCAGGGGTGCTTGGTATTTCTCTCTGATAATGCACCAGGGGTACTTGATGTAATCTGCTCATTGTAAAGACATTCTCTACTATCTATCAATATTCTAAGGAAGATTTTGCTGGGGTTTTCTCCCTCAAGTACTAGAGTGTTTCCCCAGGGTAAATTTTGTCTCGTGTGAATGCTTATGCTTGTTGATTATTCATTTGATTTCAAGTACTACTATAATTATGCATTAAGATCAAAAATTAACATTCAAGACAACATTTGGATGGGCTTGATCACGATGGGTAATTCTCCCATATTCCTCAAAATAACTTGATGTGGATTGAGATCAGATAAAACCTCTTCAAAAGTAGGACTTACAAGACCCTTGACAAATAAAGGAATGTTGTAGAATAAAAGAGCAAACGATTTGAATGTTGGAGAGAAATTATTCAAAACAATATGTATGAGTTCCAAATCTAATTTGCCTTTTATTGCTACTTGAATAGTGTCATCCTTTAGGTTTTTAAACCTTGTAATATACTCATCAATTATGTTGAAGTCACTCATTATGAGGTTAGTGAGTTCAGTTTCAAATCAGTTGAGCTCAATGGTTTTCACCATTCCAAAGAGTGTTGTGAAGGTATCCTAAATTTTCTTCGCACTTTTGTTATCCTTCATATGATGAATGAGACTGAGCTAGACATAAAGTGTGATCAACCTAAGAGCTTCATCCTTTCAGAAACATAGGAGGTCATAATTGTCATCATCTTTAGCAAGAAGCAACCTTGCCAAGTACATTCATAGACCTTTGCTTCAAAGTAGGGTAGTCATTTGATCCACCCAAAAATGATAGTTGGCCCCATTAAGATGGGGTAACAACCACTTTGAATCTATAGGCTCAACAATAGTAGGATGAAGACTCCTTGTGCAAGAAGACTTTAGATATTCACCTTTATAGATCCAATTGGTAAAAAACCCTAGATAACCCTAGGAATGAAAGTGTTGGCCTTAAATAATGGTGAAAATGTCAACAAACCCCTAAAAAGGGCACAACCCTATATTAGAGTTTACATCTTTAGAACCTCAAGAAAAACCCTAAAAGAGATTATCTAAGAAAGCCTTAATTCTGCAATGTAACAAAGATTCCACTAGCCAACAATTTTCAAATCAACAAAAGGAATTGAAAGGATAAGGTTCGCACTTGCTCTAATACGATGTTGAGATTCATAAATGAAAGCAGGGAACCAAATGGTGCCAAAACAAACCCAAACTCTATAATAACTCAATCACAAGTGTGTTAGAGGGAGATAACCCTAGTGCATTGCAGTATGCCCAAATACAAGTGCGCTACAAAAGAAATGCACGAGTACGCACAAAAGAAAGAAATACCAAGCACAAGAGAACACCAAATATATATGTGCTCTTAGGCAAAAAATGTTAGATTTTCATCATTTAATTCAATATGATCTAGGATCTTATCTGAGAGAATAACATGCACAGCAAATCAAACACAAGAGACAAGAGACACAGAGAGTTTCAACAAGGAAACCATAAAGGAGAAAACCCCACAACTTCCTCAGAGATAGAATGAGCAATAATACAAAATCCCAAAAGATAGAAATGGTCTCCAGCAGCTTCTCTCTTCTTCACTTGTGCGAACTCCTCCTCTCTCTCACTAATGCGCAAATGAGTGAGTGAGTGAATGTGTAAATAGAGAGGAGCACCCTCTCTATTTATACTTTACCTCTACTTGACTTTTACCCTAAATGGGCCAACTTCTCCTAGGAGAGTCTAATAACCCCCTACAACTTAACTCAGGGCCGACCTCTCTAGGAGAGTCTAATAACCCATTAGTGTTAAAATAATGTAACTGCGGAAGATATTCTATTTATATTATTGCATTCCTCCTCCGGGAGATGATGGTCATGTAATTAATAATGTAAAGGTCATTGAAAGAATCAATGTAAACCCTAGGACATGTGTCGGCCTAGAAAAGCCCCTAAAAGATTATTATATTATGTAATTGACCAGTCAAGTAGAGAAGTCGGCCCTGTTGGGGAATTTGTCACCCCAACGGAAGAATATAAATAAAGGACCTCTCTCTCACTTCTAATCACTCATTCACTCAAGCAAGTTCGCATTAGTGAAGAGGAGAGGTGCACACAAATGGAGGAGTAGTTGATTTGTCTTGGGGAACTTTTGTACTTTGTGATTTCTATATTGAGGAAGGCTTTGCCGGGGTTTTCTCCCTTTGTGGTTTCCCAGAGAGAATATATGTGTTCATTGTGTTTGATGATGTGCTTGTTTATCTTTCAGTAATTGTTTATATGCTATATGTTGTTCAAGTAAAAACTAACAATTAGGTACAATGATAACATTCCCGATCGGAGGAATAAACCTCTTTGTTGGAAGTACAATATGAATAATATAAAATATACAAGTGAATACATTCCGAAGTTACAAATACATTAACACTCCCTCTTAACTAGGAAGGTATTCTCTTGACACAGTTCATCAACACAAGTCTTCGTCACTGGATCATCATCAATGTTGTTGCTATCTCGATCATCAATCTCCAATCTACTCGTCATAGGAAGTTCTACAGAGCCAACCCTTTTTCTTGTTGGATGTAGGCCTAGCCTGCATGTAGGTCTTCATCATCTCTGCGAGCAAGCCATCAAGTAGGTACATCTCAGGACTTATTATATGCCTCTGCAAACCCTACAAGATCTCCCAGGACTGATTATATGCCTCTGCAAAACCTGAAGGAGCATCTCAAGACTGATTACATGCCTCTGCAAAACCTGTGTACCCTACTGTCACCTCATCATCTTCATATCATCTCATCGTCAACGGAGCACAACCCAGATGCACATCACAATGTCTCCAGTATGGGAGGCATGAACCTACCACCATACAAGACCTCGTCTACCAACATGGGAGGCACAAACCTACCACCATGTGAGACCCAACCCTTACATCTACCAACATGGGAGGCACAAACCTACCACCATGCGAGACCCAACCCTTACATCTACCAACATGGGAGGTTCCTACCACCATGCGAGAATCGCTCAGCCCTTACATCTACCAACATGGGAGGCACGAACCTACCACCATGCGAGAATAGCTCGGCCCTTACATTTACCAACATAGGAGGCACGAACCTGCCACTATGCGAGAATGGCCCATGTGCATCTGCATCTTCCGGACTCATCACTTCCCCTTGGAAGGAACCTCGATCTGAAGTACACCAAGCTTCTCTCTGGAGTACTCAAACTTCACTCTGGCTAGCGGCTTGGTCAACACATCGGCTATCTGCTCGTCCGTCGCAACATATTGGAGCTTCACTGCTCCTCTCTACACCATATCCCTGGTATAGTGATATTTGATCTCGATGTGCTTCGACTTGTCAAGGAACACCGGGTTTTCAGACAAATTCACACAACTCTAGTTGTCGCAATATATACAAGTAGCATCCAACTAGAGATCAAATAAATCAGACAGTAGCTTCCTCGGCCATACTGCCTCACAACTAGCTGAACAAGCTATGACATACTCTGCTTCAGCTGTACTCAGTTCCACGCACGACTGCTTCCTGCTAAACCAAGAGATCACATATGATCCCATACTGAAGCAACACCCCGAAGTGCTCTTCCTATCAATGGCACTGTCTGTCCAATCCGAATCAACATAACCCTCCAGGTTAATCTTCTGATTCGCATCATACTTGAGCCCATAATCCACCGTACCCTTCAGGTACCTCAGAATATGCTTTACAGCAATCAAGTGAACATGTCTCGGATCCGTCAAGAACTGGCTCAATGTGTTCACAGCAAAGCAGATATATGGCCTCGTATTCGCCAGGTACATCAAAGATCCAATCATCTGACGATACATTGTGGCATCAACCGACTCTAATGAAGCATCACTCAATAGCTTCAGGTTCGATGCCATAGGTGTGGCCATGGCCTTGCAGTCCATCATCCCGAACCTCTTCGGGATCTCTACTGCATACTTCCCTTGTCCAAGGAAGATTCCATCCACATTCTGCCACACCTCCATGCCTAGAAAGTAGTGCATCATACCCAAGTCCTTCATCTCGAACTCGGCAGCAAGCTTCCTCTTCGTGTTAGCAATCAACCCATCCTCACCTGTCACAAACAGGTCATCCACATAAAGTAGAAGTATCAGTGGGTTGCCTTCCTAAACCTTGTAGTAAAGGTTTGAATCCGCTTTACTCTTGGTAAAGCCCAAACTAGTCAGGAAGCTATCAATCATGTCGTACCACGTCCTGGGTGCCTGTTTCAATCCATATAAGACTTTATTCAATTTGCACACATGAGTCTCCCTGTCATGTGTCTCAAATCCGAGTGGTTGCTCCACATACACTTCCTCCTCTACTACACCATTCAAGAATGTTGTCTTGACATCCATCTAGTGTACCTTCCACTTCATCACTGCAGCCAGAGCAAGTACTAATCTGATGGAAGTGTATTTGGCTACAGGTGCAAATGTCTCCTCATAGTCTATCCCTTCCTTCTGGGAGAAGCCATGTGCCACAAATCTCGCCTTGTGTTTCTCTATGCTGCCATCTGCAGCATGCTTGATCTTGTAGATCCACTTGGAAGTCACAACAAACTTCCCTACTGGTCTCGGGACCACATCCCAGACATCATTCTTCATGATCGATTGGTACTCCTCGATCATGGCA
The DNA here is from genome assembly GCA_027924585.1 of Larix kaempferi. Taxonomy (NCBI): domain Eukaryota; kingdom Viridiplantae; phylum Streptophyta; class Pinopsida; order Pinales; family Pinaceae; genus Larix; species Larix kaempferi. The sequence continues at coordinate 7,017,160 of BSBM01000961.1, read as the reverse complement.
TCCTTCCATTCTTTCTTCTCAGCTGCTTCCTCATAGTTGGAAGGTTCTTTGTCAGTGATGTCACACAGCATGGCTATATAACTGGAGTATGGCCTCGATCTCTGTGCATTCCTTCTGGAGCGCCATATCTCTCTGCATCTTGAATTGCTTCTCGTACCCATAATGGTTTCCTCTTGTGAGAATTCTTCTCACGTGGTGGATCTACAGGTACCTGTGGTTCTTCCATCTCGCGTTCTTCATATTCTTCTGGAATCGCTTCTTCCATTACTATATTTATGATCCTGGGAGCTTTAGGTTCTTCAATATCTTCAATAGGTAGTTTTCTGATGTATGTTGAGTCTTCGTCACTTGTTCTTCAAAACAAGTCTCTCTTGTAGGTGATGGTATACGATCTTTCCTACAAGTCAAGTTCAATTGCATGATTAGAAACATCTCATAGTTTCCAGAACAAATTCTTACGCATAAATACATAGGTCATACAATCATGCAATTATCTTAGCCAATGCTTCAATACAACATTTATCCATGTCCCATAACTTTCTAGATGCCTTCCATCTCTACCAGAACATTGTTAAGAGTGTGCACTACTCCCAACATGTTAGCAAAGAGGTTTCAATCTAGATAAGTAGCAATGGAGTGTTGTACAGTACCATAGGCCACTTACCCATTACTTGCATATTAGTAGTATCTTGTTCATTAATGCAACTTTTCTAACATGCATAATATACATCCTAAATCTAGGAACATAAGTATGTACATGACTGAACAACATCATTTAAGTAATCATATATACAAGAAATGACAATTCAAATACTTATCTTTGTTTGGTTGTTGGGTGGACTCCCTCTCAATCTTTGCTTCCTTGCAGGAACTACTGGAGTGTGCTCCCTCAGTGGCTCCCTCTTAATCTTTGCTTCCTTGCAGGAACTACTAGAGTGTGCGATAGTGTGCAACTTAACCAATGCTGAAAATGGATGAGAGGTACTTCCAAATATTATTGATCTTTGTTTTCCTGAGTCCAACTCTGCAGTAGCTTCTTCTACTCCTTTCATGCAATCCTGAAAGTCATCTCTAGCTTCACCTTATGAGGTGGAACCTTCTAAATAAACCCTTGTAGTTGGTTACCTTCATTACAATACATATTCTTCATCACTTGAAGAATCTTCACTGTCTTCTCTAGTTCTCTTCCTTGGAGGTTCATCATCCTCTACAGTGTGAGCATGATGTCTTTTCTTGTTGTTCTTCTTCTTGTGGGAGTTGCTTTTGTTCCTGGGACAATCTCTGGAATAGTGTCCCTTCTCATCACAAGTATAACATTGAATGTGAGAAAGATCTCTCTTGGATCCTCCAAAGTTTTCCCTTTGATTTTGGTGATGGTGTTTACCCTTCTTGTGATGAGGATTCTCCCTCTTGTTGTTGTTCTTCCTGGTGTGTGTTGTGAGAGCTTGGTCTTCATTACCCATCTTTTCTTCTCGAGCTACAATTCAAGCTTCTTCCTGTGAGCACTCCTCCCACAGCCTACTGAAGGTGATCAATTTTCTTTTTGCACAAATTCCTTGAATGAAGGAATCCCATGACCTAGGGAGACCATTCAAGGTGGTCATAACAATTTCTCCATTCTCTATATTTTCTTCCACGGCTTCAAGTTGTTCATTGATTTGAGAAACCCTTGTGAAGTAAGACTAGATGGTTTCTGCATTTTGTATCTTCACATTCTTCAATTGGTTATGCAATGTCATCTTCTGATTTATATTCTTTCCTTCAAATAGCTTGGTCAATGAATCAAACATCTCCTTGGGTGTCTTTAGAGATGACACATGTGGTATGAGATGGTCTTTGATAGAATCTGCAATAATCCTCTTGGCCTTGACCAAGTTCTTCTTATGTAAGGCCTTGGCCTCATCTCCCTCTGAAACTGGAACCTCTTCACTTATGTAGGTGTCCAATTCATTCTCTTCTAGGATTAACCCAATCCTATACTTCCATGCTCGGAAGTTATCAGCCCCTTCAAGCTTATCCTCAAGCTTGGTGTGGTGAGACATCTTGAATGAGAAACTCAAATGGAAATAGAAAAGCGTTTAGGTCTTGTTACCAACTTATTTGTACCATAGTTGGATTATCGGAAGAGCCACCATTTGACAAACATGATAAGTGTTTGACTCCAGTGTATCAAATGATTCAGCATTTGTGGTTAGCCAGTTTTGTTTTTTGAGTCGACATGACCATGGCCCCATGGGGGTTTGTAATAAAATGTGCTAGTAGGATCTGAGTGTCTCGGTTCCCCATGACTGGATTAAGCAACTAAGGTATTCCAGGGAGTTTTTTCCCTTGTCAATTATACTTTGCTTAAGGCGATGTATAATCGATGAGGTTTTCTCCTGCTCCTCCAAAGCTGGAATGCCCGATTTTGAAAATTTTAGCCATGGGGGGTTATTAGAGGCCAACTGATGTATATAAGCCTACTAGACACTGTTAGAATAGGTGTCGATCATGTCATAGGTCCATAAAACCCTCAGAAAAAATTTCGAAAAATTTTACCGAGTCCGTCAAATTTGGGTTTTTAATTATTTTTTAAAAATTTAATAAATTTCTCTATAGTTTAAATAGAGAAATAATAATTTGTAATATGTCAGTCTTCCGGGGTCCAAATTCAGTGATTGATGGCTCGTTTCATAAGCCAAAAATCACACATGACCTATGGACCAGCTAGATCCAAGTTTCATATGTCATTTAGGTCTCGTAATTAATATTTTCTCTGAAAATCCATTTACAGAGAAATTATTAATTAAAATAATAAAAATGATTATTTTGGAGATAATCCAAATCTCTCCAAAATAATCCAAATGGAATAAAGTAAAAGGCTAAATGACATGGCACTCGGCATTTATGAAGATTCCAATCATCTCCAAGCAGCTTCAGTCAACTATACAGTCGGCATAAGTCAAAGCTCTTCAAGTGAACTCGCCCTCCATGCATGCAAAGTCGATTTGGTGATGTGGAGGTCGTATTAATTGGTTTTGGGGTTGGTAATGAGTTGCATTAAATGGAGTGGGGGCGCCTTGCCTAGGTGGAGGCCACCTCCCACTCCCACCTACCTTGATTGCAATCAAATCTTGGATTAAACTCCAAGCACCTACCTCCATGATCACGTCAATCTCCTTCTTGAGGCGAGTTCTACACATGGCAACTACTTATTAGCGTGGTGATAGTTCCAAGGTGAGATGGGGGGCGCCTTGCCTAGGTGGAGGCCACCTCCCCATCCACATCATCTCCAAACTCGACTTGTGTTAGGTGGAGACTCATTCAATTGATGTTTTGATTGGTTGAGAGATGATTTAGATTGGAATTCGATTTGTGTTAGGTGACCATTGGCTTCCATCATGCCAATTCGACTTAGGTTTCTAGCTGTTAGCCTTTGCTATATAATGAGGCTCCTTTTTCCTCATTCACTCATGGATCTTTATGCATCGAAACTCTGAGCAATTGTATTTGAAATTATATTTAATAAAGTTGTGACTTCGGAGGTCAAATTCTTGGGGGCTCTTGGTGGCCATGCTTCATCACACTCTTGAGGTGATATTGTGTCATTTTTTCATATGTTTATGATTATTTAGTTTTGATTTATATGCTTAGAAGGCTAACAATCTAGCACATGCATGTATATCTTCTCTATTCGCTTAAATCATATGTTATTTGCAGGTATTGCTAATGGTTTTGTGAGCTTTTGCAGGTTCTCCTTCACCCCAATTTTTGGCCAAAGATCTCTCTACTTGTTAAGCACTAGCAAAAGAGGAGTCTCTTGCTTCACCATCAACTACTTCCAAAAAACAAACTTCTTGGTTCTAAGCTTATATCTTCAAGCCCATATTCACTAGATTAGCTTTCTCACCTATTTGTTTTGTCCATCCTCATCCTCTACAAACCATTATCCATCTTCTTGCCCTAGTTTTCCTCTTCCTTGTGTTTGGCTTGCTCTCGTCCCTTTCCTCCCTCATAGTTCTCGTCCATCTAGCCTTCTCTAGCCCTCGTCCATCCCTTTCTTCCCTCCTAACTCTCGTCCCTCTAGTCTTCTCCTCCTCTCGTCCCATTCTCCCTTCCTCCTCTCGTCATTCCTCCTCCCTCCTCTCGTCCACCTACACAAAAGACATAAAACATAAAACAAGTTTAAAGTTTGGTTAGTGTAGATTCATTTCATAAGTATAGATCTTGTCTTTTTGCAATAGATCAGATCTTTAACAATTTTACTTGGTATTTTCTAGCTTATGCTTTGAAAAGTAGCATTAGGGCCTTAGATCTCATGTCATAGATTTCAAAAGTTTGCATTGGAAAAATTATTTTTGCATATAGGTTAGATCCTAGTTCTTGCATTTGTTTTTTAAAGTTGGATTTTGACTAATATCTAATGGGTACATTGTTGAAGTGAGTTTGAGCTTGTGTAGATCTTTTTTGAAGGAGGATAAAAGATTGATAAGAACAATACTCAAAAGAAAGAGCAAAGTGCATCTAAGGAGAAGACTTGAACCACAATAACAAATCTTGTATACTCTCTTTTTTGTAATTAGCCATTAAGGGCTCATAAAGTATTGTTTTTGTTAAGTAGTTCTTTTTTCTCTCAAAAGACCTTTCAAGGGCTTCATCCCCAAAGGCGCTTGTAACCGTTTAATAAAATTTTCAAGTGGAGGAGGCTCCACTTTTTGGTCTTCTTCCCCATTTGGGGAAGAGTGTTGGGTTTGTTTGGTTTGCTTAGTTTAGATCTTTACAATTCTTGTCTTAGAATAATTTGTTTTTATTTCTGTCACTTCTCTTCCAAGCCTTGACCAGAGAAGAGCTAACTTTGGGATTGCATCCCAAAGGCCACATAACTTTGTGGTAGCTTCTCGCTCCCCCATCAGCTTCTTGTGGACATCCAGCTAGCTGGAAGGTTTCCAAGACTGGTGGCTTCTAGTGGTTGACCTTGTTCGGAGGTTGATCCCACCTGTAGTGTAAATTTTTGCTTGGTAGAACACTAAATATTTCCGTTATCTCATTTTATTTTGCTAGTAGCATGTTAGCAATATTTCCATTGATTTGAGCTATCACATGTTTTGAGTTTCACAAAGTTTCAATATCTTGTATCACAACTGTTTCTTGCTTCTTAAAATGAACAAAGCCTCTTGAACTTGGCCAAATCCAAGTCAAGAGCACTCTCTATCGGAGAGCATTGTTAGAATTTGCATCTTTCTTGCATTAAGCATTTTAATTTAGCAAGTCTCTTGAACTGCGGTCATAAGATCAAGTCAAGAGCGCTCTCTGTCGGAGAGTTGAACGGATGCTCTAATAATAAAAACTTTTCAACCCATACTTCCCTTTTAATTAATTTATCTTGGTTTTTTCCTACACCCGTATGCTCTGCCAACCGGAAACGGTTGGGCTAGTACTCAGAAAGGTGCAGGACTTGTTAATTTCGCAAGTGATAATATTAATTAAAATTTTACCCCAAAACCCCAACCAAGACAAAATCACTGAGTTCTTCCTGAAAGAGGTGGTGCCGGGAATCCACTGTCAGACTCGAGGGCGATCAAGCCGTAAGCACACTTGCCCTCTTTGCAATCTGAGTGCTCCTGACCTATCACCTAAAAGGTTGCCAGTGTTTTTCTTGGCTAAGGTTCCACTCCTTTTGATACCTTTGTTCTTAACCTTAATAATCAAGACCACTAAAATCTTTAATTTACCAAGATAAGCTGCAAAACGATCTCAAGAACTTTTTCTCGGACACTTGTATCAATCAACTCAATCACTCAGATATTATTTGACTCCATAAGGCACTGGTCCTTTATCATATACTTTATTTGCTTAATATCAATCTGGAGTACTTGCTTTAATTTTCATAAAGAGTGATTCGTATCTGATTCAGTGTATCTTTTATTCTCTCTTGCAACGTGGATTGTGTTATCTTAGTTTCATTTAAAGTATTTTTGTGTCTCTCACCTTCAAAACTCCTAAACAACACCCATCCGCATCACAACATCAAAAAACATTTAAAACACAAGAGTCTTAGACAACTCTTTGTAGGGACTACCCCCCTTGGCTTCGTTAGGAGTTAGCCTAAACGGAGGAGCTGGGATTCAGGTGACAGTACCTGGCTCATTGCTTGCCCCCAAGGCCACACCTCTCCCCACTTTCCAGTGAGGGAGACAACTTTCGAAAGATTTTTGCTGTTGGTGTGCAGTTTGGCGGACAATAGGTCTTACCACTTGTTTTGCTGAAACAGGATCTGGAGCTAGCTAGGGTTTGACAGAGAAACCCTAAAAATTCAAACTTGGAATTTGAAACTTCTATCTGGATAGAAAGATGTATTTTACTGAGGTGAGCAAGTTGGTATACTTGGATTTTGAAAATTCCAAAATTTGACCCCTCAAAAGTGACCTGGGAATTTTGGGTCTGCAGTTTCTGTCAATTTCTGGTTTTATGGTTTTTCTGGTCCAAAAATCAAATTAGGGTTTGACTTTCCCGGAGTTTCACCCAACCAAAAAGTTCGATCTTGGTCTCTAAATTTCGATTTTGATGAAAAGAACAATCATGTACTGAGAGCACTCCAAAATTCCACTTATGTCAAAAGCCCTAATTTCCCGTAGCAGTGACAGGGCAAAAAATGAAAATGCTCAAAATCCAATTATGCTTCAACAGAAAGATGTGCCTTCCTTAGGTGAGTTAGCCTAGCCTCCTTTTGCTGATGATCTGTGGAGAGAAACCCAAAAATTAAGAAGCCTGTTATCACACAACTTGTAGTTGCCCCTAGAGGTATCCCATCCAGGACGGTAGAGGAGACAGGCAACTAAAGAGGTGACCCAAGAGATGCCACGGTTCCCAATGCAATGCGGGAGTCACGTCAACCGAGGCACTCTTCACTTTAGGTCAGTATATAACTAGACCAAGGGGGAGACCCTATACCCCAATCACAGTTGATTGGACCTAAACAAAGGTTTCTAAGAGTAGGTAAATGATGAGTTACGGAAACCAATGCAAGGCTAAGTGGACCTAAAGGTTAAGGTATGGTTGAAGGTGGTGTGATGGATAATAAGTGTTTCAACCTATGAATGGTTTAGGCCACGAGAAGGGGTATGATTACTAGGTATAGTACCAATGTGTTTGCACAAGTGGGTCTAGTTTCTTGGGAAGTGTGAAATGGTTCTAGATGGACCCACAAGGTGAAGTTAGGTGTGAAGGTGGTACTATAGGTTAGATCTAGGATAAATTTATAAGTTGGAGTTGGTTCTAGGATTACCCATGTGCTAGATCTAGGGTTGGACACTAATCCCAAGAAGTGCGCCTTGCTTGGAGAAAGACTAGTGCCTTGTTTAGTGGGCTAATGGAGTCAAGAAAGATGTCAAAGTGTAGATCGGGACACCTAGAAGCCAAGTCAAGTGGTTTGGATGAGATCCAATGGTTGGATTTTGCTAGATCTAGGTTTTTAGGTGATGACCAAAAGTGGACCACAATTCCTCAAAACAAGGAATGCAATCCCCAAGGTAGATCGGGACAAAAGGACAGTCTAGACCTAGGTTTCAAGGCATGGGCAATCCAAATCCACAAAAATCTCCAACACCCACTTCCTAGAAGTGGTCCAACTCAAAATTCCCAAGGGGTGCGACTTTCTCAAGGAGAGGCAAAAAGTGGTTTTGGTGGACCAAATCAAGTCCAATGGCCACCAAAATGTAGATCCGGGATGCTAGTACCCCGATCTATGCATGTTCAAAGTTTCAAGTGAATCCAATGGGTAGATCTTAGTAGATCTAAGTTTTAAGTTACCAATGAGGTCAAAGGGGGGTTTCAACCCCTCAAAACATGGAGAGATGTCCACAAGGTAGTTTTCACCAAAGTAAGGATATGGGTATGTGTTATCAAGTGTCTAGTTGTCAAATCAAGCGGGATCTCACATACCCATGTGTTAGATCTAGCCCAACAAGCCTCTCTCAAGGAAGTGCGCTTTAGGTCAAGGAGAGCTTTTTGTCTTAGAAAATGGGTCAATTCTTAGCCAATCACCACCAAACTATAGATCCAACTAGGGGTGGATGCTATAGAGGTGGGTTTTCAATATCTTTTCAAATTGAGGGCTAGATCTAAGTAGATCTAAGAAATACCAAAAACAAGGGTTTTAATTTGATTAGGGTTTTTGTGATCTAGAAATTATGGAAGATTCAAGGAAGAGAAGATCATACCTCTTGGGACATACCTGGATGAAGAGATGAATGCTAGTTGAGACGAGGATTACTTTGCCAAAGATCAAATGGAGAATGTTGAAGCCCTCTTGCCAAATCGATTTTTCCAAGCCATGTGATTCCTTCTAACCTGTCAAGCCAAGAAGCAAAGCATCAATTAGTTTAACAAATTGAAGGTAGATGCAAGCAAGAGAGAGAAAAACATAGAATAGTTGACACAAAGGCAAAACCACTCCCTGTCAAACCCAAAACGACTTCTTCCAAGCTTGAAGGGCAAGCCTCCCCACCAATTCGCACTTGTCAAAGTCGCCCTCTCAACCTGCAAATAAAGTATGGCAAATACGCAAGATAGCTACAATAGATCCTCCAGTGCAATGGACAATAGCATTTACAATCGAAACAACCAACATCCACTCCAATCCAAGCATGTACTCCAAAAGATAGAAATTTTATTCCAAGAGCCCAGAGCCAAAAATCTCTAGATGAATTTTACAATGAGGGGGTCTCCTCCTTATATAGGATAATAAAGACCAAAACCCTAGATCTCAAAACCACTTTTTGAAATGAGTGGTTGAGATTAAAAGATCTCACAACATAATCAATGGCTAAGATGAATCCATAACATAATATCACATGGATCACTCAACATAACAATAGCGCCCTCACTAAATGGTACAATAGAGGGTGACGTCATCCCACAAGAGGGGTATAAAGTACAATAATCCACCTCATGATGACTAGGACATGACAAAATAAGCACATGGTGGGGCTAGGAGGTATAAATCCTTGCTAGCTCACCCCAAGGCACAATGAAATAATAAAAATATGTCCAATATAATAATAATGACCAAAACTGTCCTCAGAATCCATGACAGTCGAGCAGTAAATGTCCTCCTGTGATCAATCTGGAGATACCCACATGGTGAAAAATGACTGGAAGATAGTGAGATCAACCTGGAAGACCTCTGTGAAAACCAAATGCCAAAACCTTGCCTCAATTGCCCAAATCGATTTCCTCAGTGACCACTTTATCCCATTTTTTAACTGCCTCGGGAACTGTGAAAGTGCCAAAACTGCCTCCTAGGGTGCTAGCGCTGTCCATCTGAGCCCACCAGGCTCTCCGGGAGGGGGGATAAATGGTAATAACAAGTGGCTGGACCACCCCCCCCATCATCAGCGCCCTAGGTGAACTGGCCTCTCGGGGCCCCTGCTGCTCAGGCTGGGAAATCAGCCCCAAATCTGGTCAACAAGTGTAAAACTGCATCAATCACTGCCAGAAGTGCCCGGAACTGAAAGATAAGTGTCTCAATGGATCCGGAAGACCCAAATCCACTAGGAATGAGTACTCATACACCCTGGGTTGCCCTAATGGGCCAGCTGTAGGGTCCACCATATATGGACAATGTATAATCTGCTGATCTGTAATAATAATAACCTGCTGAACTGGATCAAACATCATCTGTATCATATGTCCATCATATGACATCATCATCAAACATGTGGGACCATAAATCATCACCAATAATCATCATACATGGTCCACATCATCACGGATCCCAAGAATATATATAATCAAGGATAAATCACATCAGTAGACTAAGACAATGCTTCTTTAATCACTTCATAGCTAAGCTCAAAGTATAAATTCCATTCAGTGGCTTTAATTAAGTTAACATATTCCGTGATAATATAAAATTACTTGCACCCTAGTTCAAATGACAAACTTACCCATTGGACATGGTCAAACTGCTAGTGAAGGATGAAGGCTAGGAGCAAGGTTGGTCCAAGGGTTTGACTTGTCTAACTTAACTCAAAAATACTTTGGACTGGGAGAAGGGGGAAGCTACAAACTCTGTGCTGAACAAAAGAACACGGGGGATGGCTGTGCCTCACAAATGGATAAGTTGTTTAGAGAGTGCTTATTCAACTTAGGCATCATGTCTACATCAAGTTGATCCAAGTTCATTAGGATCATTCAATTTATTTCCATGGCCTTTTTGGCCTACATAACCCTTCGGATTTCAGATGTGCTGAGAAGCACAACTAGTTGCAGCTTGCATCCAGGGCATGTTTTTTATATATTCACAAGGTCAGCAATTGTTTAGATATAGCTTTTAAGAACTATTGCTTTTTGGACCTTTCTTCATACTCTTCGAGGAGTATTTTTAGCTTTTCATTGCTCTTGCCCTTTTTTGTTTCCATGGGCGAATTTATTTAGTTTCCACAGGTAGAACATGAGCTTTCAGTTTTAGCCAACAACATCTCAAGTGACTAGGGGGAGTTCGAGCCAAGGCCTACAATCCAACTCACCAAAGGCAAGTTCTGTCACCAACTCAGAGCCGAGACACTGAATAAACAGGGATGCGGTCCAAACACAGAGGTAGAAAAATGGGGAAGTCCTCAGTATCAGAAAGTCAAATAAGACAAGTCAGGGTTTAAAGTCAAACAGGAAGGTCATGTATGGATGGAGACAAGTGGATATGGAGCCTACACTAGCAGACAACAGGTGTCGGGAAAGACCATGTCTATGTAAGGTGAAATACCAGTAAGTTTTGTTAGATGACCTAAAAGTGCAAGCAATTGTCCATTTTAAGGTTTACAGTTCATTTTAAATAGTTTGCCACATCAGGAATAATATACCAAGCACATGCTATAATCATGACTAAATCAACAAGCTAATAATCCACTGTCAGTGAGAACATATCCATAGATCATACAACATCATCATAATAGCAATCATCATGCATCATCTGAAACACTGCTGAAGTACATCTCTAGGCACTGAACTGAAACTGTAATGGGATAAGTGGTCACATCAGTCATCCAATCTGAACTCTCAAGGCTCAGCCTTGACACAAGGTCATATACAAATCTGAATAAGATACTGCTCTGATCATGAGTGATCCATAATATATAGCCATGCTCTGGAATAAATGAAGCTCTGGAATGTGCAGATATCTGCTGTACAAGAATAGTAGCCCTGCTACTATGGTGTGATAACAAAGCCCTAGCTTATGCAACTGCATAGTGTCTTCTTCTCAGGTTAGCTCTGATACCATATTAGATTTTCATCATTTAATTCAATATGATCTAGGATCTTATTTGAGAGAATAACATGCACAGCAAATCAAACACAAGAGACAAGAGACACAAAGAATTTCATCAGGGAAACCATAAAGGAGAAAACCTCACAACTTCCTTAGAGATAGAATGAGCAATAATACAAAACCCCAAAAGATAGAAATGGTCTCCAGCAACTTCTCTCTTTTTCACTTGTGCGAACTCCTCTCTCTCACTAATGCACAAATGAGTGAGTGAGTGAGTGAGTGAGTGAATGTGTAAATAGAGAGGAGCACCCTCTCTATTTATACTTTACCTCTACTTGACTTTACCCTAACTGGGCCGACTTCTCCTAGGAGAGTCTAATAACCCCCTAGAACTTAACTCAGGGCTGACCTCTCTAGGAGAGTCTAATAACCCATTAGGTACAATGATAACATTCCCGATCGGAGGAATGAACCTCTCCGTCAGAAGTACAATATGAATAATATAAATATACAAGTGAATACATTCTGAAGTTACAAATACATTAACATAAAATGCTTTAAAGGAGATATCGAGAAGATCACAAGATGAGATTATACAAATGAGATCTTGAGTTGTGTATTAATAAACCTCTCCGTCCGAAGTACAATATGAATAATATAAAATATACAAGTGAATACATTTTGAAGTTACAAATACATTAACATAAAATGCTTTAAAGGAGATATCGAGAAGATAACAAGATGAGATTATACAAATGAGATCTTGAGTTGTGTATTAATACACAACTCAAGTGAGGTGTCCCTTATAGAAGGGAGGCATTCCTTCAAGAGGGTGTTATGGGCCCACAAAACAAGGGCACACACTCCAAGAGGGCTATTGAGCCAACATATCAAGTTTGACTAGGTCAACCTTAATCATACCTAGCAATACAATAAAAGAATAAAGAATATCGCCTTAGCCATAATTACAAGTACATAATGATACGTATGGATGGGTTGTGACCACATGTACAACTTACACCAATTAATTCCAACACCTACAAATAAGGGGCATTGGTTAAATTATGCTTTGGTGTGATCTAAGACATTTAATCAAGGAGATTTTCTCTATTCTAAAAATGGTATGTGAATTACATGTGGTGTCTCTACATTCGAGACAAGTCAAGTGCACTTGGCACACCAAACCTGGTGCATTTATTGGCTAGGAATGTGCCTCATCATTTATCATGGCGCCCTACATATACCCTCCATGCCATCATCCTCATCAATCACATGGCAGTGGTCTACATGCTCTACAAAATGGTCTTTTCCAACTGACATTTTTGGCATGAAATTTGGTAGGAACCATTTTGGATTTGCTGTAATCGCAGATATTAGATGTTGACATTGTATAATTTGGTTGCAATAAGGGGTATTTGAGGGTGCTAAATCCATTTCTCCATTAAAAACAACAATTTCATCAATCCAAAATTGCAATTTCAGCAAAGATTGTATGACCGAATACTCATGATAGAAAACCAGAAAAGGTCGAAATCATGGAACATTTACCCTTCTTCAATCACATGCACTAGGTCAGCCAGGCACAACCTACCAAGCTGCCAAGTCATCCAATAGGTCATTATAATTTACGATTATGTACTTTGTCAAGTATGTGTCAATTACTTAGTTGTCAAGTCACTATCACAACATACATAGTGTGTAGATGCCAAATAGGCACCATATCATAGCCAAGTGCCACATGGACTAGCATCTAATATTCTAATTGTGAAATGGTACCATGCATTAAATATGGATGGAGCATCTTTGATGAAACTTTCCCTCTAAAGTTATCTTGAACATTATAAAAAAGGAAGTTTAAATTATAAAGGGGACTTCAGGATCTAGGATTGGAATTGTCCTTTATTTATACTTTTTTCCTTTTTTTTCAGATAAGTATTTCTATTTAATTACAACTTTACACAATGGAAATAACTTATAGCAAAAATATAAAGAATATGGTCTTCGTTTGTTCAAAACTCCATATCTTTTGCACCCAGATCCTGCCAGAAAAAAGCTTATTGAATTGTAACTGCACAGTTAATACATGTTTTTCAATTAATTCTTTGGATATTACTTGAGCATTATACTATCAAGTGGAGCTATACAAAAAAATCCAAATTAACCATTTTGCAATCAAAAGGAACTCCATAATTCCTTTGATAAATTGTAGCATCTTCACAAGAGAGGGCATTATCTTGCTTTAAAAGATACAATTCCACTCAGACAATTTACACACCTGAATGTCTGTAAACCCAGATTAACTATTATAATGTTACATTAAAGGCCATACCTTAATAATGCAGTGCTGATGTACATCTTATAAATTCCATGGTTGCCTCCATTGTACACTTGAGTTGTGACAATGTCTTGCTTGGAAAAGAGAAAATGAGGAAAGACTGAATGTTTTGTACTTTGCATTGTGGCCTGATAAATAATCTTCGTGTTGCAATGAACACCACAAAAGTGCATAATAGTCTTTTTCTTCCCATCAGGCAGACGAGTTTATTGACTGATTTACCGAAATGCCCACATGTGGGCAGCCCGGAGCTGAAATTTGAAGAGGCCACACATCCAGAACATGTTTCTCGTGCTGACTTAAGGAATTTATATCAAAAAATCAATTGTGCCAGGTAACATTAAAAATCTTCTTGGAAGGAATCCTAAATGTTCCCCATCAGCCTGAACATAGATACTACCATTTGTATTCATAGCAAGTTCAATTAGTTCCTCCACTTCAATGGAACTGGCACTGCAAATAAAAGGTGAAATGTAGATCAGACATACAATAGATTATAAGTCCATGCAAAAATTTATGTGTAACAAAACAGAATGCAAAGTCCCAAAGGCCAAGCTAGTAGGTAAACTGAAACAATTAGATGGTAACTGGTAGCTTTAGACCCATGTCAATAACCATATTTTACAGATTCCTTTAGATTATTTCATACCTTGCAAAGATTAATACAATTACCTCCATGGTGATTCCCTTTCCTTTCAATGGCATCAATGCTAGACAAACTATTATAAGTTCAGCTAGCCTAAACTATGCTTTTAAGTTTTAAAGTACCCAATCGATGGGAAAAAACTAACAATTGATTCATAAGAAAATGAAACCTGCAATAGCCTTACTTTAATTTCTATGCAGCCCGATCATTTTAATTTGTAAAATAACAATGTGAGAATTCACAGGTTCCAATGCAATAAAATGAAATTATATTAACGAACTAAATAGATCTATGGGACTATAAAGTACAACCTTAGACAGCTCTGAGGGTTAGCTCAAGCAGTCATGAGACAGACGTGACATCTCCCCCCACCCCAAAGTTGGGGAGGCCACGGGTTCGACTCTCTTGATCCCCTTAGGGTTAGGCCCCATAATCAAGGCCAACGGTTTACCCATTTACCATCCATGAATCATGGGGAAGTACTAAGAGGGTTTTCTGCGAGGTTGTTCCTTGGAAAAAAAAGTACAACCTTTGACAATAAAATTGAGTGCCTATAGTATCTCCTAAGCAGCTCTAATCTATGGTTAATGAATCGGAAACTTCAATGGAGAAAATCTCACTAAGGGGCAACAGGAAAATTACAGGACACAAGACAACTATTTTCAAGTTGAAAATCTGTTTCAACAGCTTGAGGGTGTGATAGCTGATTGAGGTTAGACAAGTTCTTATCAACTTAAATTAATACTAAAATAATTTAAATCTAAAATTAAATTAAAATAATCCACAACTACTCTAATTGTGTGCATTGTCTTCATCTCACAACCCAATCCAATGAACAAAGTGACGCTCTAAGCAACTTCCATCACCACCTAGTCAAGTAGAAATAGAAGAAGCATACTAGGATGAATGGAATGGTTAAGGGAGAAGAATGCATAACGGGGTGGGATATGTATTTCACATTTGAATTAATAACTAGCAAACTTGCATTTCATCAAATTTTCTTGAGTGAATAAATTTATAATTATTTTCCTCTACTCTAATATTTGAATGGTTGAACAACAATAGCATGCTAACGCTATAAATTAATAAAATCAATAGAAATTTCACTATTCATCTTTCTTGCTTTATCCTCCTGAACGAGTGGCTCCGATAGGTTGACCCCCATGCATGGGCATTTACACATTTGTTTAATTGGTAAATCATTTTGATGATTTGATCCATTAGTTTCAGGCCAATTTCAAGCAATATGTACTTCCATCATTCACTAAGAGTTGTAGGAAAGGATTGGTAGTTCACATTAGAACTTGAGAATTTGGGAAACTATCAAAATGTTTTGGAAGAACTAATCTGTTTCAGGAGTTCAATAATTTTCCTCTCTCGTTTCAATAGAATTATATTTCCCTTTGGTTTGACCAGATATTTCCTTGACTATCTGGATTCTTAAGCTATAAAAGTGTACTGAATTTGTTCTTGTTAAAGTAGTTGAATTATAATGGTAATTTAGACTAGGCATAATAATAGTCACTTTTGACTATTAGTTTAATTTATGTTTTCACGCTTAGTGTTATAATGATCACTGAAAGTACATTTAAGTCATTTTAGGGTTTATGAACCCATTGTTTCCGATGTATCCAAGTTTTATGCTTTTAGGGTTTATGCACTTAGAGTTTATGTATACCTTTGTTGTTGATGTTTCTCCATGGTTGCAGCATCGAGCAACATTCTGCAGACATTCTCCCTGAGAGGTCATGAGAAGTAACCAATGGTTGGTAGAGGATGGCCCCAGCATAGCCTTGATTAGTCATGAGAAGTGACTAAGAGTAAACAAGGCTCGAGATGCTTACTCTGACAAAGAGTGCTCCGAGAAGGAAGCTAGAGGTTACATTGCATTCTCCGAGACGGAGTGATCTATTCTATATTAGAGTGAGTTGACTTGCTTATTTGATAGGGGATTTTATCCCCTTGCGAAATACACAAAGTCTAATCTAATGTTGAATTTGACATAGGCTCTAAGAAGTGTCCGAAACATTAGAGCTCTATGGATGAATTTGATATGTATGTGAGGACATGAACATCAACAAGGACAACTTTTCTATGATGAAGTAATAACCAACAAGTCAAGTCAACCATTGAAGAATTCCCATACAGCATTGAAGAAATCCTAGAAGAAAGATTGAACACAAATAGCAAGTCGGCCCTGAAGATAAATATAGATGAAGATCAAAACTGGCAAGTCGGCCCCAACAAGAAAACAAGTCGGCCCCATTGAGGAAAACGTCAAGTGGATTGAAGAATATAAATAAAGTGCTCTCACATTTCATTTTCATCATCACACAACATCTCTTCTCTCTCCACTTGTGCGCGCTTTTCAAGGAAGGCCTAGCAAAGGCAAGGAAGCAAACATTTTTGGTTCTTATCATCTTCTTATGGTTCGTTATCTCTCCCTAGAGATTCGCTAGGGTTTCTTGTGAAGGAAGGGCACACTCTTGTGCTAGGGTTTCATCTTCATGAATGGTATTGTACTTGAATTGGATTAATTTCTTCTAAGAAAAGTTAGCTAGGTTTTCTCCTTGTTGGGTTTCTCAGGATAGAATCTTTGTGTTTCTTGTGCATGGTTATGTTAAGTTTTTACTTGTTTAGCATAATAACAATAAACAATGTGATGACTGAAAGAAAGACAAGCACAACAATCACAAGGAACACAAAATTTCTCTCAGGGAAACCACAAGGGAGAAAACCCCAGTAAAACTTCCTCAATATAGAATTCACCAAGTACAAGATAAAACCCCAAGACAAAACAACTTCTCTCCTTCACCGGCGAACTTCTCTCTCTCTCCTATGCGAACTTGAATGAGTAAGTGTATGATGCAAATGACAAAGTCAACCTCTCTATTTATCTTGTTCAGTTGGGTGACTTTTTAGCCTAACTGGGCCGACCTTTCCTTGTTTACTGGGCTGACCTATCAATTACATAATAGAATATCTTTTTCTAGATTCTTCTAGGGTTTACATTGACTCTTTCAATGACTCTTACATGATCAATTACATCGATGACATCTCCCGAAGGAGGAATAATTATAATATAATAAACAAATACATTTAGAATATCTTCCGCAATTACATTTCTTTAACACCCCCTCTTGAGTCTTAACTAGGAAGGTATTCTACAGGCATCGACATCAACATCAACAACTGTACAATTGACTGGTGAAACTATGTATGTCATAGGAAGTTTTTGGAACATCATCATATATATGGGGCATCATCAACATCATCTGTTGGAATATCATTACCAACATCATGGTCGTCATCAGCATGGAACTACTGGAGCATCAACATCATCGTCATCATCAACATCATCATCGTCAGCAAGGAACTGCTAGAACATCAACATCATCATCGTCAGCAAGGAACTGTTGGAAGATCAACATCATCATCGTCAGCAAGGAACTGTTGGAGCATCAACATCATCATCCTCAACAAGGAATTGCTGGAACATTAACATCATCATCGTCAGCAAGGAACTGTTGGAAAATCAACATCATCATCGTCAGCAAGGAACTACTGGAACATCAACATCATCATCGCCAGCAAGGAACTGCTGGAACATCAACATCATCATCGTCAGCAAGGAACTGCTGGAACATCAACATCATCATCAGCAGCAAGGAACTGCTGGAACATCAACATCATCATCATCAACAAGGAATTGCTGGAACATCAACATCATCATCATCAGTATGCAAATACTGGAACAACAACATCATCGGTCATCAGTACATGGATACTGAAATCAACAACAACATCAACCATCAGTAAGTAAATACCGGAACAACATCAAATAACATCAACCACCCGTAAGTAAATACTGGAACAACAACATCATCAGCATGTAAATGCTGGAACCATCAGTATATAAATCCTGGAGCAACATCATCAGCAACATGTGAATGATGGAACCATCGGTATATAAATATTGGAACAACATCATCATCTGGAATATGCACTGTGGTGGGCACTCGGGTAGATGATGCTGACTTACTAATCCTTTCAAACCAAACAAGCCTAGTCAGACATACGAATCTACCCAGAGATCAAACAAGCCTTGTCTGGCTTACTAATCCTTTTGGACCAAACAAGCATAGCCAGACATACCAATCCCCCTAGGATCTAGCCAGACTGACATACCAATCCTTTCGGATCAACCAGGCCTTGTCAAACTAATGTACCAATCCTAGATTGAGCTGCCACACCAAGGCTCCAAGAAACTACTCCCTCTTTCGAGGGTGATCCTTTCGGACCCATCATCATCATTCCTTCTTTCGAAGGAGGTCCTTTCGGACTCATCATCATCATCACTACTTCTATCGAAGGAGGTCCTTTCAGACTCATCATCATCATCACTCCTTCTTTCGAAGGAGGTCCTTTCGGACCATCATCATCATCACTCCTTCTTTCGAAGGAGGACCTTTCGAACCATCATCATCATCACTCCTTCTTTTGAAGGAAGTGCTTTCAGACCATTATCATCAACACTCCTTTCGAAGGAGGTCCTTTCGGACTCATCATGCTTGTCTCGAAAGTATTCAAACTTTACACGAGATAGAGGCTTAGTCAACACATCAGCAACTTGTTCCTCTGTAGGAACATGCTTGAGCTTTACAGCTCCCTTCTGCACCATATCCCGGATGTAGTGATATTTGATTTCAATATGCTTCGATCTATCATGGAACACCGGGTTTTCTGACATCTTGATACAACTCTGATTATCGCAAAGAATATCAGTCACATCTATCTCTGCATCGAACAATCCAGACAATATCTTGTGAAGCCAAACTGCTTCGCTACAAGCTGAACATGTTGCAATGTATTTAGCTTCCGCCGTACTAAGAGAAATATCGCTCTGCTTTCTGATGAGTCATGAGATCATACCTGATCGCAAACTAAAACAACATCCTGAAGTGCTCTTTTTGTCTTCGACACTTCCCGCCCAATCTGAGTTTGTATAACCGTGCAATCTGAACTCATTGTCTGATACATACCTGAGTCCATAATCCAATGTACACTTTAGGTACCTCATCACTTGTTTTGCTGCAACCAAGTGAACATGTCTAGGCTCCACCATATATTGGCTTAAGGTGTTCACAGCAAAACATACATCTGGTCTAGTATTGGTCAAATGCATCAATGAGCCAATAATCTATCTGTACAATGTAACACCTATTGTTTCTGATGAAGCATCATTCAAGAGCTTCAAGTTTTTCACCATCAGAGTAGGCATGGCCTTACAGTCCAACGTCCCAAATCTCTTTAGGATCTCAACAACATATTTTCCTTGATTTAGGAAAATCGCATCTAGGAACTGCCACACCTCAAGACCTAGAAAGTAATGCATCATTCCAAGGTCTTTCATCTTAAATTCTGCAGCAAGCTTCTTCTTCGTGAGGGGAGATATCCATTATCACTTTGAGCATATCCCTGAGATACTAAGGCAGACAACCTTCTCCATCTATGCTGTAGTCACTCCCTCTGAAGCGGAGCTTCCCTGCTCCCTCTCTAACTAAGCACTATCCTCCCTCTGCATCTTGCACTCTCTGCATCAAGACATTCTGCATTGGAGTGACTGGCGGCCTTCTCTTCTGTTAATCTTTTGGGTATCCATCTATGTCATCTCTCTAGGTCACTGGATACCTAGATCTCGAACTCTGTTGCAAGTTCTCTCTTGCACCCATCCATGAGCTCCTCATCTTCAACCTTGTAGCAAAGGTTGATATCTCATCACTCTAGGTGATCATCCTATCCCATGGGTGCCTTCTGAGCTCATACAAAGTCTTCTTCAATCTGCACACATGTGGTTCTCTATAGAGAGTCTCGAATCCTGGAGGTTGCTCGATATACACTTCTACTTCAATTACACCATTTATCTAGTGCAATATCCTCCACTAAGGAAGTGTGCCTGGACACTAGAGCAACGTCTCGTCATAGTTGACTCCCTCTTTCTGAGAGAACCCTCGCTTTGTACTTCTGTAGTATGCTTGATTTCATAAATCTTGTTGACTGTTATAGTTGGACCATCGTCACTTGTTCTATGGAACAAATCTAATCATTCTTCGTTTGTAGGTGATCATACACAATATTTCCTATAAGTCAAATTCATTTGCATGGTTAGAAATATTTCATGGTTTACAAAACATATTATTAATGACAAATTCTTATACATCCAAACATAGGTCACACAGTCATGCAACTATCTTAGCCAATGCTTCAATACAACATTCATCCATATCCCATATTCATACGGTAACTTTCTAGATGCCTTCCATCTCTACCAGAACATTATTAAGAGCGTGCACTACTCCCAATATGTCAACAAAGAGATTTCATTCTAGATAAGTAGCAATGGAATGTTGTACAGCACCATAGGCCACTTACCCATCACATGCATATTAGTAGTATTATGTTCATCAATGCAAACATTCTAACATGCATAATACACATCTTAAATCTAGGAACATAAATATGTACACAACAGGACAATACAGGAAATGACAATTCAAATACTTATCTTTGTTTGTTTGGTAGGATCTCTCTTGATCCTAGTCTCCTTACAGGAATCTCTAACAGTGTGCTCCACTCCATCATCTAATTCTGAGGACCTGTTCCTTTCTTTCTTATGACTGACAATGATGAACAAGTCTTCTATACCACAACTCACAAGGAATCATGGTCCTAGCTATTAGGGATGAGTCTACATGTCCCTTCAATTTGTTCCTCGTTCTTCAATTCCAATCACAATTGCATCCCTTCTTATCCAATGCTGAGATAGATAAGAGGTTCTTCTATCTTCCTGGTTTGGATTAAAGTACATATTCCTCTTCATTGGAGGAATCGTCTTTGGCCTTCCTTTCATCATCATGTTCATCTTCTTCAGCTTCATGGGCATGAAATCTTTTATTCTGCTTCTTGAATTGTTCAGCTCTGAGAGGACAATTTCTAGTAATGTGTCCCATCTTGTGACAAGTAAAACATTCAAAGGAGGAGAAGCCTTTCTTGATCCTTTTGTTCCTTTGAAATCTTTGAGATCTTCTAGGAGAGTGGTCATGAGAATGTTCATGATTCTTCCTTTTGTTCCTTCCTTTGGCATGGGCTTCCAAAGCTTGATCTTCATTATCATTTAACTTCTCTTCTCTTACTGCTATACTTTCTTCTTCTTGCACACACTCTTCCCATAGTTGTTTGAACTTGAACAATTTCTTCCTAGAGCATATGCCACGAACGAAAGGTTCTCAATCCCTTGGGAGACCATTTAAGGTGGTCATCACAACCTCTGCTTCTTATATCATGTCTCCAATGGCTTCTAATTGTTCTTTGATCTAAGATACTCTAGTGAAGTATGACTGCATGGTCTCTGACTTTTGAATCTTCACACCCTTGAGTTGATTTCCAAGGCCATATTTCTATTGATGTTCTTTCCTTCAAATAGATTACACAATGCATCAAACATTTCCTTTGGGGTCTTCTTTGAAGACACTTGAGGAATCAAGTGATCTTTGATAGATTCAGCAATGATTCTCTTGGCCTTGATCATATCCTTCTTGTATTTTGATTTGGCCTCATCTCCTTCTGGTTCTTTAACTTCTTCTTTTATGAAGCCTTCTACGTCATGTTCTTCAAGAATGAGCATGACCCTATATTTCCATGCCTTGAAGTTCTCAACTCCATCAAGCTTCTCATCAAGCTTGGTAGTGTTTGTCATTTTAATAATATGAGAACCTCAAATGGAAAGAGAATGGAGATAGTACTTACTTGTGAAACTTCTACTCCAAGAACTGCTTCTAGCTTGACCTAGGGTTTGACAAAGAAACCCTAATTTTTCAACTTTGAGATCTTGAAAAACTATTTGGAGGAAAAGATGCGCCTCCCCAAGGTGAGTTAGGAAAAGTACTCCTTTTCCCAAATCTGTGGACAGGACTACAAAATATTTGATGCCCTAGTTTCTTCAATTTCTATTGCAGATTTGTCTGGTCTTAATTCTGATATATCTCATAAATTTCTGCTCCTCAAGGTCTGAAACTTTGTTCTGTGATACTCTGATCTGTCCTCTATCCAACCCCATAGGTTAGAGCAGGATTGG
This sequence comes from Larix kaempferi, assembly GCA_027924585.1. Lineage (NCBI taxonomy): Eukaryota > Viridiplantae > Streptophyta > Pinopsida > Pinales > Pinaceae > Larix > Larix kaempferi. The sequence continues at coordinate 6,994,800 of BSBM01000961.1, read as the reverse complement.
ATTCACCAAGTGGAACTTATGCTAAGTTTCCCAAGATGACCTATTTATGGAATGTTTCAGTATAGCGAACTTGTACGGACTGCCAAGTGTCACTGTTTCATCTTCGGGTTCCGAAACTCGCACTAGCGAAACTACAGTCTGTGCACTTTCTGGAACATCTTACGAAATTCGATTTGGATCTTCCTATCCTGAGATATAGCATTTCTCCCTAGGTCACCTTTAAACTGAATCTAGAGGAGGCTGGAACCCTAATTTGCATGGATCATATCTCCTAAAGTACAGCAAATCTAAGGTTGAAACTCGCATACAAGGTACATGAACATTTCATCTTCGGCCTGTCCGAGTTTCAGATACTAAACCTTCGCCAAAAGTGATTTATAGCGAAAAATCCAAGATGACTAGTTTCCGGAAATGGAAACCCTAGGCAGCAGCTGCACAATGTTCTCTTTCAAGCATGCTCTCATACCATGTTAAGTTATTACTTGTTTAGCATAATAACATTAAACAATATGATTGAAAGAAAGACAAGCACAGCAATCACAAGGAACACAAAATTTCTCTCGGGGAAACCACAAGGAAGAAAACCCCAGCAAAACTTCCTCAATATAGAATTCACCAAGTACAAGATAAAACCCCAAGACAAAACAGCTTCTCTCCTTCAACAGCAAACTTCTCTCTCTCTCCTATGCAAACTTGAGTGCGTGAGTGGATGATGCAAATGACAAACTCAACCTCTCTATTTATATTGTTCAGTTGGGTGACTTTTTACCCTAACTGGGTCAACCTCTCCTTGTTTACTGGGCTGACCTATCAATTACATAATAGAATATCTTTTTCTGGATTCTTCTAGGCTAACACAACTTCTAGGGTTTACATTTACTCTTTCAATGACTCTTACATGATCAATTACATCAATGACATCTCCCGAAGGAGGAATAATAATAATATAATAAATAAATACATTTAGAATATCTTCCACAGTTACATTTCTTTAACAAGTTATCTCTCAGTGATCCTTGTTTTATTTCAGCTGCAAGTGAAGTTGGTATTTTCAGTGTGCAATTATTCAATAAAACTGTGGGATAAAATGAATTGTTAAATGAATGCTTGAAATCATTGTGAAATAAATGTCAATACTTGGAAATACTTAAAAATTCAACATTTGCTATAAAAATACAGTGGCTCTGTTTCTTTTGTAGCACATTGAAGAAATACCAAGAAATATTTCCCTTTCAAGTTCTCTCTCGAGTTCTTGGATCTTTTGTGTGTTTGGTTTTTGTAATATGGTATTAGAGCCACAGTGAGGGGAAGTCAAAGTGGGTGAAGGCTTAGAAACAGCTCAGATAGTGATGGACTGAGGAACTGTTTTTTGATACACAGCAGGAAACTGAAAAGGCTTTCAAACAAAAAAAGCTGAAATATAATTTGTTTTCGGGTTTTTAAGTCAGGTTTATTTTTTCTTAAAAAGATAAATGCCAGGTTCATATTCTGGTTTTAAAATATGGGCTAACTTCATTTTGCCGAATTAAAAGTTAGGTCTGGCTTTCTAAAATTAAAAAGAGGGGGATTTTGAGAAAATCAAAAGACAAAAAAAAGGAAGAAAAGGAAAATGAAATCATCTTGTAACTGGGAAGCCGCATTTTCCAAAAGAAACCACCAATCAGCCAAGAGGAGCCATACAACCGTACAACAGGCTGTCAGCTGATGTACAACTTTATGCCATTATGGATGTCATACAACAGGCCGCAAGCAGAATACATACTCATATTGACTTATACAGCAGCTGCCAATGAGATATCGGCCACTTTACAACGTCTAGGGACCCTGTACGGACACAAAGGGGCAGAATTGGATGATTTGAACTCTAATTCAGTCGTACAACAGTGAAATTTCCTCGATTTGACTGATTTTGCAGATCCAGCAGATAATTGGCTTAAATTTGTCAGATTGACATGCAATCCTCTATTTTTCTCAATAATTTGCAATTTCATGCAGGAGAGAACACATTTCTTTGCTATTTTTGCAGCAGATCTATTTATTGATATTCAGCAGTAAATAGGCAGGATTTTTTTAATGAAATGATTAGTTTGTCTACCATTATGTCAGGTACCCAGAAAATTTCCAAAAAAGCCATAGCACCTAGAAACAGTGTATGTTATTGTTAGCCATTTTTAAGTACAGGGGTTTGGATCAGTTTGTATTGGGCAGTGAAACACGACCAACAACAGCTGGAAACAATCAAAACAAGTTTGATGAGTGGAATAGAGAACCAGCGATGCTGATAAACCGTCCAGTGACTAATGAAATGTTTCCCAAACTGCAGACCGAGTATGACACTGCAACTATTTGGAAGCAACTAAAGGATGTACATGAAACTTCAGAGATAGGTAGACCAAGAATGAGCATTTAGTAAATATCAAGGACCTTTGAGAACAGTTGAATGCCATTGGATGGAAAATGGAAGAAGAAGACATCATGGTAATTACTCTTGAGAATTTGCCAATCTCATTTGAGCATTTTATTGAAACCCTAAATATTACTTCAATTGATGTTGACCTGAAATTTGAATATTTGAGTACCATGATCTTGCAGCAAGACATGGGGAAAAACCATTTTGGAAGTAGCAACAGGAATGAGGATTCAGAGATCACTTTAGCGGCAAACCTAAAAAGCAAAAGCACATTTGTTGAGAAGAATGAGGGTAGCAGAACATATGACCTAGGAAATCACAAGACTTTTAAGTGTCACTATTGTGGAATCATGAGTCATAAGAAGAAGTGTTGCAGGAAATGGGTTAAATGATGACAAAAATAACCAAGGGCCTCATAAGCAGACAATATTGCAAAATACAAGGAAGAGGTGGATCTCTTTGTGCTTATACCTAGGGATAAAACAAAGAGTATACAAACATCCACTTGGTATATAGATTCCAGTGCATCTAGTCATTTTACCAAGAGGAAAGATTGATTTATCACTTACGTTGCTATTGCTAATATATCTTCGACTGACTCTGATTTTTGGTAGTGGGCGCCATAGAAAGTAGAGGGAAAAGCAAATGTGGAGATTACCATGTCAGGTCAAAAGATGCTCCTTGTTACCACCCAGTTTGCACTAGGATGATAACGAAGACTGAAGATGAAGATGTACAAAAGATATTACAGTGCCATAGCTCTGCCAAGCATACATGCCTCTTCTTCTTCTTCTTCTTCTCATTCTGGATTGTATCTACATGTTCCATATCCCCTATGAGGGAATTGTAAAATGAGATGATATGAGTTCCCTGTCTGTAAAAGGCTAGTTCATTGAGGAGTCAGGACAATCACATTAATGTTGCTCCAGGGTGTGTTTTTCACTAAAGTCTAAGATAAGCTTGAGGCCTTGTGGTCTGAGCTTGTCAAAGTTTTTTCACTCATGCCTCCAAAGCCAGAGTAAGCCTTAATGTCTTTGCCCTAGCATGGTGTTTAGTCTATTGTCAATTTGCATCATAGTTACATATATCCGCTATATATCGCCCATATCGCGATATATTGCGAGTCGTTTTGGGAAATAAAGCTGTGGAGATTTGGGAATTTTGGCAGTGTTATTAGAACGAGTGTAACCAACTGGTCCGATTCAGTAATAAGTGGTAACATTAAATTCTTAAAGAAAAAGTGGCATTCTCCTTATCTTTCATTTTCTATACTTTTACTTAAATTTTTAAAATTACCATTAATTGTTTCAGGATGTTTGAGAGTGGTTCCAACCTCATTGGACTTCATATGCAAAAAGTAGAATTTTAGATCCCATTCAGAATTCAACAGACTTCATAGTTTTCATTGTTTCAGGGTTTTAGGATTGCAACATTTCCACTGGATTCTATCACGTATGAGGGTATGGGATTGGCATTTAATCAAGCACATCAACCCCTCTATGTACCTTGATGTTGGTGGTGCTGATTGTTGAACTCCTATGTCATGACCTTAATAAAATTGTACCCTTCACTCAAGCAAAATCACTTATTAAGCATGGGAATATTTTTCTACCTTATTTTAACGATTGGATTAGGAAGTTTCATCAAAATTGTAGGGTGTTCAGTTTGTTGACTGATGTCCTTGGAGGATCAACTTCGAGATTCAAGGTAGACGCAAGGGAGAGAGTCTAGAGGAGGGGGGCATAGGGTGCTATTGATGAATAGGATCCCGATATAGGCAATGATTTTGATGATATGTAGTTATGGGAGGAGACAATTCAGATTGGTTTCCACCTCAACTCCATTACATTCCACCATAACCCGAATGGTTGGAGCTTCCAGTTCCACCCTAGGCTCATCCAGAGCACCTACAGGACCACCTACTGCTTACAGATTAAGAGTGGTGCCCCTTGACTATAAAAGGGGTAGAGGGGATCGATAATTCCTATTATTTATCATTGTACTATGTAGTATCTAGAATCTAGATGCTTCATTAGTCATGATGATTCAGCTCGCGAGATACATTTATTTTGATCATTTGATGTGATTTTCTATCATTCTATTAGGAATATATTTCAGTATTTTAAGTTTATTATCGATATGTGATCATAATCCACCATTTGACATCTTATGCATCTTATAAATTAGTTGTATTTTCATATTTATGTAGCAACATGCTTATTTGATGTTGTTGCTTTAGGTGTTAAGAAAATTGAAAAACTATAGTTGTTTTTGTATTTTTTCAGGTTTCACGACATTTTCCGATATTTTTGTCGATACTGCCAATAAGTTACATTCCGGACCCTCGGCAATATATTCACCGACACGATATATGTAACTTTGATTTGTATTCCGTACATCTCACAGTTTACTCATATGGACATGTAAAAGTAGTAATTTAGATGTCTTAGGGATGTATATCGTATAGAATTTGATTTATGTGGTTAAAGGGGGTGTCAAACACCTTAATATGATGTCTTGAACCCTTTAGACCACTTAATTTAGCCTAGCACACCCCTTGGAGACAAAATCCCATGATTTTTACATGTTGGACACAAATTTGGGTGATTTTAAGAGGTTGGTAAAAGAAAATATTCCCTAATTCACCCCCCTTGAGTGAGGTGTCATTTTTTACTGGATTTGGTCTCAATCAATCCTTATTTGTCCCCTCCTTGTCTCCTAGGTGGCTCATGAGGAACCCTTAAGCTCTAGTTAACTTTATGAGGTGTCAAATTACACTCTAGTTAACTCCATGAGGTGTCATATGACACTAGTTCACTCCACTTCAGGAAATTCACCCCCTCTATCTATTCTGCTATTTAAGCAAGCTCTCACCTCTTTTTTCTTTGATAGCTGGTTACTAGTGAAGCTTGTGCTCAAGCTCTTATACTTGTACTCTACTTGAATTGCTAATAAAGAAGGCTTTGGAGGTCAGATCTGTGTTGCACTTTCATATGTGGATGCCATTGTCTCAAGTTATACATATACGAGGTAACTGTATCTGGTTTAATTGCTTTGAATTTTTATCATAGGCCTTTGAAAGGGTGTTACCACCTACTAGGGTAAATCTTATTAGATAGCTTTATCCTGAGATTTTATGTAGACTGCCAGATAGAAAATTAGATCTAAGCATTTTTTCGGTTGTATTGGTACTTTATCTAACCCTTTGTTGTAGGATTACACCTAAAGGAGTAAGAAGGGAGATCCAATCTCCCACTTGGATTTTAATCTAACTTTGCAAGTTCTTCATCCATCAAAGAGTGGGCGGTTAGCCTTGAGCAATACCCTCAAGCTTGGTGGCTCAAGGAGAGACTAGTTCCTCTGTGTTGTTGTAAATGTAACTTCCGAAGATATTCTTTTGTATATTATTATTATATTATTATTGTACTTTTATTGTACCTCCATCGGAGATGTTTTTCCTCCGTTCGGGGATGCCATTAATGTATTTGGTCATGTAAGAATATCGAGGTAAAACCTCCATTGTAAGTCGGGGCAATAGTCCCCAAAAGGATAAATGTAAAATGTATTTTTGAGTCTCCCTGGGAGAGGTCGGCCCAGTTAGTTGAGGAAGTCGGCCCCATTGGGGATTTAGGTCAGTCACACAAAGTATAAATAGGGAGGTGTTCTCCCTCATTTGGACACTCACTCACCAACAAGCAAGTTCACTCCAAGGAAGAGAAAGACAAGTTCGCTGGAGGAAGAAGAAGGAAGCTGCAGAAGTCATCTTATCTTTGGCTTTTCTCTCTTGGTTTGATATTGTACTAAGTGATGAATCTATTGCTGAAGAATTTGCGGGGTGTTCTCCTTTACGGTTTCCCCGAGGAAATTTCCTGTGTTCTTGTGTATTGTTGTGCTTGTCTATCTTTCAGATTAAAGATCTAACATAATTGAATTAAAGAGCAAACACTAACACTATGTGCACTGTTAGTTTTTACTTGTTTAGCATAATAACCTTAAACAATCTATCACTTAAATAAATACAAGCACAACAAAAACACAATGAACACAATATTTCTCTCGGGGAAACCACAAGGGAGAAAACCACGGCAAAATCTTCCTCAATATAGAATTCACAAAGTACAAAGATAAACCCCAAGACAAAATCAGCTTCTCCTCCACTTGTGCGAACTTCTCTCTCTCTCCTATGCAAACTTGTGAGAGTGAGTTGAGTGAATACAAATGAGAGAATCCTCCTCTATTTATATTCTTTCGTTGGGGTGACCTTTTCCCCATCTGGGCCGACTTCTCCTAACTGACTGGGCCGACCTCTCAAATACATAATATAATAATCTTTTTTGGGTTCTTCTAGGCCAACATAAGACCTAGGGTTTACATTGACTCTTTCAATGACTCTTACATTATTAATTACATCAATGACATCTCCCGAAGGAGGAATACAATAATAATAGACAAGTACAAATAGAATGTCTTCCGTAGTTACATTTCTTTAACACTCCCTCTTAACTAGGAAGGTATTCTGCGGGTAACAACAACAGCTGTACAACTGACTTGTGAATCTCTATATGTCGTAGGAAGTTTTGGATCATCATATGTCTGGGGTATCATCTGCTAGAACATCATCATCAGCATCATCATCATCATCATCATCATCTGCTAGAATATCCCCATCAGCTGCATCATCGTCAGCAACATCCTCTGCTGGAACATCATCAGCAACATCCTTTGCTGGAGCCTGGAACATCCTCTGCTGGATCATCATCAGCAACATCATCAACTGGAACATCCTCTGTTGGATCATCATCAACAACATCATCAGATGGAACATCCTCTTCTAGATAAACAACATCATCAGCTGGAACATCCTCTGTTGGCTCCTCAGCAGCAACATCATCAGCTGGAACATCCTCTGCTGGATCAACAACATCGTCAGTTGGAACATCCTCTGTTGGCTCCTCATCAGCAACATCATCAGCTGGAACACTATCAGTCAGCAAGCACTGATCTTCAGTCACCCTTGGACCGGCATTCGTCACCTGAGGATAGGAAATCTATCAGTCGGCAAGTACTGATCTTCAATCACCCCTGGACCGACATCCGTCACCTAAGGACAAGAACCCTATTAGTCGGTAAGTACTGATCTTCAGTCACCCATGGACCGGCATTAGTCACCTAAGGACATGAACTTTATCAGTCGGCAAGTACTGATCTTCAGTCACCCCTAGACCGGCATCCGTCATCCTTTGACAGGCATCCGTCATCCCTCGACAGGCATCTGTCATCCTTTGACAGGCATCCGTCATCATCCCTCGACAGGAATCCGTCATCCTTTGACAGGCAGCCGTCATCCCTCGACAGGAATCCATCATTCTTTGACAGGCATCTGTCATCCCTCAACAGGCATCAGTTCCCTAAGAACTGGAACTATCATTCTCTCTTTCGAGAGAGGTCACTCTAGACCACACCAAGCTTGTCTCGAGAGTATTCAAACTTTATGCGAGATAGAGGCTTAGTTAGTACATCAGCAACTTGTTCCTCTGTAGGAACATACTTGAGCTTTACAGCTCCCTTCTGCACCATATCTCGGATATAGTGGAACTTGATCTCGATGTGCTTCGATCTATCATGGAACACAGGATTCTCTGTCATCTTGATGCAACTCTAGTTCCATGACAAAGAATCCTATGTTCCATGACAGAGAATCATGTGTTCTAAACTCTAAACCTTAGATAATAACACATCTTTGTCTGATCGTCTTCGGATGGCGAAGATCATCACAAACAACACACTAGAAGATCAGCAAGCTTTTGATCCTAGCTGGTCGCACTGAGCGCAGAGGGAGAGCATACACCACTAACTTCTTACACTTGAGATATTTGTTTTTTGTATGCCAGGTCGCAAGAAGCGCGGCACAGAGAATACACAGACCTCGACTCGAATACTTGCAGAACTCTCAACTCCCAAATTCGGAATACCCAAGTGGGTGGGGGAGGCTTTATTTATACAAATTTATCCAGTAAACCGGTGACACCAAACTGACAAATGCAAGTAACAGCTAAGATTCGTTTTTATGGCGGTAGATCAAATCGTACCCTTTGTCGGATAAGTCATCTGAGCCATGTGAAGGAATCTCAGTACTTGCGGAACCATACTGACAAGAGGATTAAAATTTACAAGGTGGAACTACTAGTAGCGGCCCACGACACTTTTACATTAGTCATAGGGATCATATCCTACTAGGCAGATACATCTTTCTTTTTTGTCTCCAAGATCTGGTATGCCACAAACACAACCAGATCCAGGAAATCCATCATCATTGTCAGAGGTAGATGGGATAGAGATTTCAGTATCAAGAAATAAACAATGTGAAAAACATCTTTCTACATTAGACCCCATCATAACTTCATTGGGAGAGCAACGGAATTCTCCTTCAAAACATGATTCCACTTTGTAATTGAGCACGACTTCTTTGGAATAGTGTCTAATCATCCTTCCATCTTTATCCCGTTGGAGAAACTTCCGTGTCATTTTGATAGGTGGTTCTAAGGGAGAATATTTCCCGCTAGTGTGTTTCAATTTGAATTTGAACCACATATAGTTCTGATGAGCTACAATCATGTCAGCCTGGAGATGCAAAATAAAATTAGCTCGTCTTTGTACCCAATCTTTTCTAGGACATAACTTATCAAGAAATACTTATGTCCATCCTGACCATTTTTGTTGAACTAAGGAGGATGGATCGCCGCAAATTATGATCTCTCCTTATTCTCTGCAAAACTGTAGAATCAGATGGTAACTTGTCCGTGTTAAATAGCCAGGGCCTATATCAACAAAGAAAATCTTGTTCCCATCAAACTCACCAATATCTAGCCAGATATCATTTAAGTCTAATAACTTATAATATGCATTTATGAGATTTAGAAATGTTGTTTTCTCCCTATTACCAACTATTTTGTACAATAGTTGAACTTCTATTGAGCCGCCAGTTATTGAACATGATCCATGTTCATTTCCAGAGTTCAGAGGTTCAAAAGTTCCAAACTTAGCCTATTTTGGCTAGACTTTTAATTTTTGTTTTGAAATGACCATGCCCCATGGGGTTTGTAACAAAGCGTGCTAGTATGGTGGTCGGAGTGGCTCAGTTCCCTAGGACTTGACAACCAAATAAGGTATTCCAAGGATTTTTTTTCCCTTGTCGATTATGCTTTCCCTTTAGCCGAGTAATAATCGATAGGTTTTCTCCTACACCTCCAAAGCTGGAATGCCCGAATTTGGCGGTTAGGCCTTAGGGGGTTATTAGAGTCCAACTGTAAAATATGAACATACTGGACACTATTGATGTGTTCTGTGGTCATTTCCTAGGTCCCTAGGTATGTTAAAGCATTGTCCGAAAAAAAAATTAGCGAGAGTGCTCAACTTTTTTAATTTTTATTTTTTAATTGTTAAATTTTTCAATTAATTAAGCCACTTTTCCTATGGTTTAATTGAAAATTTTCAATTTGTAATAATTAAGTGGTTTGGGGGTGGATTTTGACAAATGAGGGCTCATTTTCTAAGCCAGAGTACCCATTTAACCCCCAAACCCACTTATCCTAAGTTTCTGATGATTATTTTGCACTTAATTGAATATTTCCTCACAATTAATAAATGAGGAATATTTAATTAAAAATAATCAGAAAGTAATAAAATGGAGAAAATCCAAATCTCTTCAGAAAAAGCCAAATTGAATAAAATAAAAGGCTGAATGACATGGCATGGATCAAAGAGGAATATTCCAATCATCACCAACCACTTTCAGATCAGTATCGGAGCACTGTCAGGGTTTCCTCATTGAAGAATGCACCCTCCTCTCTAGCTTGGGCAAATTTATGAGTTGGCATCCTTCGATTGGCTTGGTGATGGTTCCGATTTGTTGGTGAAAGCGCCTTTCCTATGTGGAGCCTTGTCACCCACTCACAACCACCAAAATGGCTCAGTTAACTCCAAGTCAAAGCTTGGCACTCAGTGTTTGTTGGAGAAACTCGCCTTCTTGGCTCCCTCTTTCATGCTATGCGAATTAGGTCTTTAGCTCTTCATCATTGTATAAGTACAGGGTCTTGCTTCACCATTTGGGGTGGATGAATTTGCAAGAAACCTCTACTAAGATTTGTAGTGTTATATTTTTTCCTTTGTGCAATATTGAATAAGATTGAGACTTTGGAAGTCCACTTGGTGCATGCATGGTTCATGATGACTTATTGAGGTAATATTTTTCAATGTTTATGCATGCTTATCTATTTGAGTTTGGATCTAGCTTAGAGGGCTTTTCTCAAGCACATAGGACAAATATTTGTAGGCTTCAAGTTATTTGTTGATGTTGGGTGTTTAAAAGATCTTAAAGTAGCATGCTTTAGTTGGACTTAATAAGTTAATACATGCTCTTTGAATTTTTTTTATACTAACATAATAGATCTAAGCTCTCTTGTTTAAGTTTGTGTATAAGTTTCAGGATTACTTCTTGGAGTAAGGGATGAGCTAGGTTGCATCTCCCCCTTCTTCAAGCCTCAAAGGGATCATTGTCCTTGAATGTTCATTGGCATCTACATAGGCTCTTCTTAATCCAAGGATCCAAAAGTGTTTTGTTTCTTCTCATCTCCACCTTTAAATTCAATTTAAAATCTTGTTATTTGGTTACCTTTTCAAAACTTGTGAATCTCAAAGCCCTATCTTTCTCAAGTGGTAGCATTCTCCTTTCACTCGTTTCTTACCTTTCCTTCTGCCTTCCCTTGCTACTTTGTCTTCTTGCTTATTGCTTTCTCTCCTCCCTGTTTACAGCCACCTTTGCTTACTGTTTACAGCGCCATCTTCTCTTGTTCGCAGCCCCTTTACTTCCTTTTGTTTGCAGCCCTTCTATCCCTGTTTGTAGCCCTTCGTTATCCCTGTTTACAGCCACTTTCGCTCACTGTTTACAGCCACCTTTGCTCACTGTTTGCAGCCATCTTTCGCTCCTCTCCTCTTGCCTTCTCTTTCTCCATTCTCCCTTCCTATCCTTTGTCTTTTCCTTTCGCTCCTCTCCTTCTTCTCCTTGCTTGTTCTTCCCTTCTTTCTTGTCTTCTCTTCTTTGCCTTCGATTCTTCATTATCTTCTTGCCTCTTCATCTTGTTTCCATCTTTCTTATAGTTAAGTTTTCATTTAGTTCATGTACATGCTAGCTTTCATTTTCAAATATTAGCTTAGACTTGATTTAGTATTTGCATACTAGTTTAGTTTAGATCTAGTTTTCAATATTGTTTTGATTTTGCTAACATCATAACAAGTGCTTGTCTAGAGCTCTCATTTTAGGTGAGCAAAGAAGATCAACTAAGAGAAGAAGCCCAAAGGCTAAAACAAGCAAGCAAAATACCAAGTCAAAGAGCAAAACAAAAACAAACTCCTTGAAAAGCACTTCCCTCTTCTTTCATTCCCCCATCCGATATTGTGCTTTCAAGTGAAGACAAAAAACCAAAAGCATTGTAACAACTAATAAAAGAGCAAGTGGGATAAAAGTTCCCACACCCCACTTCCCCCATTTGGGGGAAGCTTGTATCATCTCTTGTCCCCTTTTTGCATTAGCTTAGTTTCATTTTCGCAAGTAGCTTAGATTTATTTTGGTAGAGTAGTTTCATTTTCCAATAAATTGTTAGATCTTTAGATATAATTGCTTAAGTTTGATTTTTACCTTCAAAGTTCTTAGATCAATTTCATTTGCTTGGAATAATTTGCTAGTCTAGTTTTGCTTCATTGATTCAGTATTTTTATTTCATATAAATTGCTAAGTAAAAAGAACATAAAATCTCTTGAATCTCACCGAAAGGTGGATCAAGAGTGCTCTATGTCGGAGAGTACGGTCTTAGACCTGAAAGAGACTCTTGGGTAGTGTAGATTTCTTTTTCGTAATTTCAAGCTCATCTTATTTTTCACATAAATCTCTTGAATCTCGTTCATTATCGGATCAAGAGTGCTCTCTATCGGAGAGTTTTACAATGGTTCTTGTTCAAAACATTTTTTAAATAAAATTGGAATTTACATTTTCTACACTGTATATGCTCTACCCACTTGTGGGATACCTAGAAGCAGTTGTAGACATATTAATTGTCCACATCTAATTCCATTTCAACCTTAATAAAACACTCTCCCATATAAACCAGCAAAAATCCGGCGTTGATTGTCAAATAGTCGAAAGTGGGCAAATTCTGCCTGGGGACGCTAGAACCACTGTACCAAGACCTTAAGGGCACCGTTAGACTAAATCCATGGTTGGTGTAGTGTTGAACACGCTCTAGAGACTCCGGACAGCCAACATGTCCTTGTACGGAACCACTTAGACTATTTTCCGAACATATCTCCAGTACCGCAAGGTATATCTTGTGTTGAATTTTGTACAACTTCGGAGGATATTATTCATTATATTTTAAAGTACTTTCATTGTACTTGTTTGTACCTCCTAAGGGAGATGAACTTTATGTAATCAAGTATGTAAACACATGAAAGAATCAATGTAAGCCTTGGGGTGCAAAAGAAAAAAATAAAAATATTAAATTTAAATTATTTATTGCCCCCAGGTGAAGTCGGCCCAGTTAGGGAATTTTCCAATTTTGCACTTGTATAAATAGGAGGCTAATGCACCTCATTATCGGATTCTCACTTAGCAAGTGCGCATCACTTGGAGGAGGCTGATTTCGCATCACTTGAAGGAGGAAGCTTATTTGGGGCATCTACTTGTGAAATACACTTTCACATTCTTTCTCTTTTCTTATTTGTACTCTGATCTCGGAATTATCATCTCTCTACGAAGGTTGCTGGGTTTTCTCCCATTTGGGTTTCTCAGGTCAAACTCTGTGTTGTTGTTTTGTGCTTTGTCTTGCTTCTAGTGATCTTGGTTATGCATTTATGGTTTATGCTATCAATGTATGAAATTTAACATGGTATTAGAGCAGTTCTAGAAGAATCCATTGTCGAAGCATTGTCGAAACCCTGCTGGAATTAGGGTTTCATCTTGTGAAGTCTTCACCCATCATTTTGAAGAAAAAGAGCCATGGGAATTTCGTTTTTGGCAAGGCAAACCTATTGGTGAAGACGGAATTCAATTCCGAGAACTTTCAATTTTTGACCTAACTCTATGGTTGCAGCAGAATTAGGGTTTCAGTTTTAACTCATTTCTCTTCACAGATTTGGACCAACCCACCCTCTATTCAATTCTCCTTGGCAAGGCGAATTTATCTGTGGGTTCAGTTTTTCAAATTATTAACTTTCATTTTTGACCTAGCTTCTGCTAGGGTTTTTGAACCAGATCTGCAATCAAGATGATTAGTATGAAGGTTGAAGATCGTTTGGAAGGAGCTTCCAACTTTATCTCTTGGAAGTCTATGATTCTTCTACTCCTAGAAGAAAATGATCTCTTGTTATATGTAAATGAGAAAGTCCCTGAACCAAAAGCCGAAGAGGATAAATCCCGATGGAGGAAGAATGATGCTAAAGCAAGAAGGATTCTTCTGGATTCTGTGAGAGACCATTTGGTCCCTTGAATCTCAGGAAAGAAGAATGCTAGGAAAATGTTCAAGACCATTATGAAGCTATTTGAACACACTAGCCTAAATGTATCCATGACTTTGAAAAACCAGCTCTCAAATATGAAGATAGCAAAGTCAGAATCCATTGCCTCATACTTCATGAGGATCACAGAACTCCGAGACAAGCTCAGCACCAGTGGAGATCCTATTGGCGAAAAGGAGCTTGTTCTCCACACTTTAAATGGTCTTCCACCATCATGGGAGTCCTTTATCCAAAGCATAAGTGGTAGATCCAAACTACCAAAGTGCTTGTTCTCCACACTTTAAATGGTCTTCCACCATCATGGGAGTCCTTTATCCAAAGCATAAGTGGTAGATCCAAACTACCAAAGTTTGATGAGATTTGGGCAAATTGCACTCAGGAAGAGACCAGGATTGCAGCACGTTAAAGACTCCATGGCCATGGCACTCAACCTGAGGAGAACCAAGCTTTTGTTTCTCATGCCACGAAGGGTAAGGGAAAAGGTAGGAAGTTCCATAAACACAAGCACCAAGATAGGAGACCAAGTCCTCGCCCAAATCAAAAGGAGAAGGACATATCTCAAGTTCAATGCTATAGGTGCAGAAAATATGGACACTACGCAAATAGTTGTTGAAGTTCAAGTAAAAGGAAGCATGAAGCCTCAACTGTTGATGTAGAAGAGGATCATCATCGCAAGAAGCAAAGGGATGATGATTGTTCGGAGTTCCTCTTCTAGAAGATCGAGAATGCAAGAACATAGATTTCTTATGGTTCCCACAAGAAGGCAGTGGGAGTCCACACACCAAAAAAATAAGAGATAAGTATTTTGTTTTCTTGCTTACATAGATCTGTTTTTGTCTTATATAACTATTATATGCAGATCTAATGTGTTGAGCAGTTGATATAGTTTACCCTGTTATATTATGCATATGAGCTACACAACATTTCATGAAGTTAGTCTAGATGATATCTCCCTCCTACATGCTTAGGGTAGTGCACACTCTTGATGGCATGTTCTAGTGGAGATAACAGACATCTAGATACTTCCCAGAATTGTTTGATAGACATGTTCATGATTGTTGTGATAAAGTATTAGCTAAGATGCATGTGTAAACTATTTGTTTGATTATAAAATGTCACTGATCATCAGTCGGGATTTGACTTGTAGGGAAAAGACCATGTGATTTGGCCTACAAGAGAAGGCTTGTTCTGATGGACATATGAATACCGTTGATGTTCAGCAAGAAGCTTTCTGGAATATGACTCTAAGCCTAGAAGGATGACCTTGGAGGAAGCCTTCACAAAAGTGAAACCAGAAGTGAGCCACCTTGAGATATTTGGCTGTCCAGTCTTTATACATGTGCCCAAGTTGGAACCTTCAGGCAAGAAGGGAACCTTTGTGGGATACAGTGAGTCTTCAAAGACTTACAGAATCTACATCCCAGGGTCCAGACAGATTGAAGTCAGTAGGGATGTGACCTTTGAAGAAGAATTAGCTGTCAAGAAAGGCAGAGGATCAGACATGGAGATCGATGATGAAATGATAGAACCAAAGGAGATGAGACCATCTCCTCCTCTAGTTCAAGAGGGAGTTAGCAGAAAAGGATGAACCTATCGATTCCATTGATCCAGTTGATATCCCTAGAAATGTTGCAATAGGTCGGAAAAGGCCTAGATGGGCACAACAAGACTTAGCATGGAGCATATGGGAAATACAACGCCAGATTTGTTGCCAGAAGATTCTCTCAGAAAGAGGGAGTCGATTATGATGATACATTGCTCCTGTGGCTCGAGATACTTCCATCAGATCGATCATTGCTATTGCTTCAGCTATGATATGGAAGGTGCATCAGAATGATGCAGACCCTAACCTTTGTTTCAAGGTTGCAGATGATGAGCCACCGATTTTGGTATTGTATGTTGATGACTTGTTTCTCACAAGAAATGAGAAACTCATTGTATGGTGTAAGAAAAATCTCGCCTCTGAGTTTGAAATGAAAGATTTTGTATTGATGCACTACTTCTTGGGATTAGAAGTATGGCAGAGGCAGAAAGAGATTTTCCTAGGACAAGGAAAATACACCATTGATATATTGAAGAGATTCGAGATGTTGGACTGTAAGTCCATGGCTACTCCGATGGATGCAAATTGGAAGAAGTTGAGAGATTCTACTTCAGATTCTCATTTGTTTGATCCCACCATTTATCGCCAGTTGATTGGGTCATTGATGTATCTGACCAACACCAGACTAGATATATGTTTTGTTGTGAATGCCCTCAGTCAGTTCATGTGCGAACCGAGGCAGATTCACTGGATTGCTGCAAAACATGTGCTCAGATACTTACGTGGCACTGTGGGATATGGATTGAAGTATGCTTCAAATGGTGACCTGATATTGCAGGGGTTTACAGACTCATATTGGGCCGGATGTGTTGCAAATCAGAAGAGTACTTCTAGATGTTGCTTCAGTTTGGGTTCTGCAGTTATCTCCTAGTGCAGCAGGAAGCAGAACTCGGTAGCACTCAGTACTGCAGAGGCCGAGTACATGGCTGCTAGCACAGCAGCTCAAGAAGCAGTTTGTCTTCATAAACTCCTGGCAGGATTGTTCGGCCAGATTCAAGAGCCGACCGTGATTCACTGTGATAACCAGAGCTGTATGCAGATGTCAGTGAATCATGTATTTCACGACAGGTCGAAGCATATCGAGATTCAATATCATTTCATTCGTGATATGGTGCAGAAAGGTGTAGTCGAGTTACAGTACGTGCCAACAGACGACCAGACAGCAGATGTTCTCACCAAGGCTCTTCCCAGGATGAAGTTCGAATAGTTTCGCGGAAGACTTGAAGTCAAAGAGAACGTATCCCTCCTTAAGAGGGAAAGATGACATTGAGATGCTTGCCCTGCTTTGCCCTGTCTGCAGTCCGGTTACTCATCCAGATATGGGAGAAATCCCATAGGTAGATGAGTAGGACAGTCAGCAGTTGGTTGAGCTCACCCTGGTGCCTTCTGCAGTCCGGTTACTCAGCCATATATGGGAGAAATCCCATAGGCAGATGAGTAGGACAGTGAGCAGTTGGTCGGGTTCACACGAGTGCCTCTGCAGTTCGGTTACTCAGCCAGATATGGGAGAAATCCCATAGGCAGATGAGTAGGACAGTCAGCAGTTGGCCGTGTGGTTGCACAGGTGCCTCTATAGTCCAGGTACTCAACCAGATATGGGAGAAATCCCATAGGCAGAAGAGTCGGATAGTCAGTAGATGGCCGTGCCCTTTTGCTCGTCTGAGATCTCAGCCAGGTATGGGAGGACCCCATTGGCAGATGAGACAGACAGGTAGCAAATTGTATAGCGGAGATGGTACAGCTGATAATCTCAGATATCCAGGATTGAGTGATTCTCCTAGACTCACTGAAGGACTGGTGAAGATGATGCACAGAGACTGTGTGGACAACCTTCAGTATGCATAGAGATGATGGAGACAGTGTAGAGTACAAGATGAAACCCAGATGATCGTGATGCAGATGAAGATCGAAGAATACCTTCCTCGTTGAGAGGGAGTGTTGGATTTTGTACAACTTCGGAAGATATTATTCATTATATTTTATAGTACTTTCATTGTATTTGTTTGTACCTCCTAAGGGAGATGAACTTTATGTAATCAATTATGTAAACACATGAAAGAATCAATGTAAGCCTTGGGGTGCAAAAGAAACAAATAAAAATATTAAATTTAAATGATTTATTGCCCCCAGGTGAAGTCGGCCCAGTTAGGGAATTTTCCAGTTTTGCACTTGTATAAATAGGAGGCTAGTGCACCTCATTATCTGATTCTCACACTTAGCAAGTGCGCATCACTTGGAGGAGGCTGGTTTCGCATCACTTGAAGGAGGAAGCTTCTTTGGGGCATCTACTTGTGAAAGACACTTTCACATTCTTTCTCTTTTCTTATTTGTATTATGATCTCGGAATTATCATCTCTCTGCGAAGGTTGCTGGGTTTTCTCCCATTTGGGTTTCTCAAGTCAAACTCTGTGTTGTTGTTTTGTGCTTTGTCTTACTTCTAGTGATCTTGGTTATGCATTTATGTTTTATGCTATGAATGTATGAAATTTGACATCTTGGAGATCCCCTTCCCATTAATAATTAAACTCATCTTAAAATTTACAATAAAATTTACCAAGAGCACTCACAAAACAATTCTCAAGCACACCCAAGACATGTATCAAGCATCCCAAGCACTTCATTGACTCCATAAGGCACTAGTCCTTCAACTCATTATTTACTTTGCTTATTATCTATCAGGAGCATTTGTTTTATCTGATCAAATCATATCATGATGTGGATGCTTTATATTTAAATTGCTATTGTCAGTGGTTGTGTATCTTCTCAATTTTGCAAGTATATGCTTGGACTATTTAAACTGTTATTGTAAATCTCACAAAAACTCCTAAAAAACACCCATCCTCATCTTACACCAAAAAACATTTTAAAACACAAGAGCCTTAGAAACTCTTCGTAGGGTCTACCCCCCTTGGCATCGTTAGGAGTTTGCCTAAACGAAGGAGTCGGGATCAAGTGACAGCACCTGACTCTTTGCTTGCCCCCAAGGCCACACCTTTCCCACTTGGGAAACAACTTTCGAAAGATTTCTACTGCAAGTGTGCACATTCGGCGGGCAACACTCCCATCTTTCTAAAATTTCAATTTTTATAGGAGAAGAGTGAATCTGTCTTATCAATGAGATGGCCAGCTGCTTGTCTACTTCTTTTTTGCTAGCATATTCCAGAAATGCCAGGCGCTCTAGAGAACTCGTGGAGTCTCCAAAAATTCTTTTTCCTCTGGCTTTCTCCAGATCATGCTTGATGCTTGCTCTCTTATCTGACGGTTCAGCATCTGATGCACCGACATTGAACATGTTGAGACTACGTTGATATTCTTCTCTGGTTAGCATATCAGCAACACAGTTAAGATAACCAAGTTTATATACAATATCAAAATCAAAATTCTAAAGCCACATAAACCATTTAAGAATTCTAGAATTATTTTCAGCCATCAAACTTTCATTCTTAAAAATTCCTGGCATGATTTTTAAATCTGTTCTGATCAAGAATTTTACAGGTTTCAAATAGTTTGAAATGGTTTACTTCCTTTTTTACAGCAAAAATCTCTTTGTGGCTCGAGGGGTAGTTTAATTCTGCACTCTTAAAAGAATCTGAGGCATATCCACATATTTCTTCTTTATCTTTTATCTCCATGCTTTTCGATCAGGACATCTTCCCATGCTTTGCTGGAGGCATCTGTTTCTATGACAAGTTGTTTTACTTTTGCTTTAATTCTTTTAACAGCTTCGGTCATTTCATTGCTCCATTTTGGAGGGTGTTTCTTCAAACTTTGTTGTAGAATATGGATGTCATCAGCTTGGCCCTTATAGAAAGGTCGGATATAATTCAGGCTTCCTAAGATGCACTGCAACTGGACTTTCTCCAATATTTGATTCGGGAAATGATCAAAAACCTTAAGACCATGCTCTTGGAGGATTACTTGGCCTTTATTGATCTTTAGACCAAGAAACTCAATTTATGTCTTCCCAATCTCCATTTTGCTTTTGGAAAGAACTAAGCCATGTTTATACACTAGCTGGTAGAATTCTTGTAGATGCTTTAAATGTTCCTACAAATTTTTAGAGCAAATTAGCATATCATCAATATGAGTGCCCTTTTTTTTCCCTGAAAATATCTTCCATTCTCTTCTGGAATTCAGAAGGAGCATTATTTATTCCAAATGGGAGAACTTTCCACTAATACTGACCATGTGGGACAAAAAAATCCGTTTTGAAGCGATCCTTTGCTTCAATCCCAATCTGGTAAAATCCAAATTTTAAATCAAACTTACTGAAGATCGTACAACCGACAATTCTTTGTAAAAGGCTTGACTTATCAAGAAGAGGGTATCTGACATGTTGGAGGGATGCATTCAGAGGTTTGTAATTTATAACTAACCTGGGCTTTCCTCTCTTAATTTATGAATGCTTGTTTACTATAAATGCACAACAAGCCCAAGGGCTCCTAGAGGGTTCAATGAGATCTTTGGAAAGTAGCTCTTTGCTTTCACTGGCACAAAACTCTTTTTCTGTAGGAGACATTAAGGTTGCAGAGGCTCGTTGGGCTCTAGGCTTAACCAAAGGATCATACAGTAGAGAGACAAAATATTTTTCTCTGGTCCAAAAGGCACTAGGACTTTCAGAGGTGCAATCTTTCTCAATCTTTTTTGAAATCTAAGATAAGGCAGAGTCCTTGTGCATTTCTGCATAAGCTATACACCTTTCCATTTTGAACAATTTTGCAATATTAGGGGTGGGATTGAGCTTCCTTAGAGGAGTTGGGAATTTGGATTTAGCTTCAAAGGACATGGGACAAAACACTAATCTACCATTTATTGTACATTTAAACAACATTTTATTATTATCAATAGTAACAAGACTGACTCTAGTCAAAAACTCTGATCCTAAAATACAATCCTCTTTTATATTGTCTAGTTTATTTAAAGACAAAACTTCTGGTAAACCTTCAATCTTAATTGGGAAGTCTGGAACTCTTCCAAGCAGTTGTACAATAGTTCCTTCGATTGTTATGCCGTGATCAGAAGTTTGTTCCCAATAAAATGATGGTATGGCACCTCCTTTTGCCAAATTCATCTGGCAGCCAGAGCCTATCATGCAATCTAGCTACTATGGCTTGAACTCAAGAGAGCAAAAGCAGACTTTTATATATAACTTAGGATCAGTAAATAGTCCTAGAATTGGATCTGGATTTGGAGCAAGAAACAAAGTAGGTTCGTCATCTTCTTCTGTTGAGCTTTCTTCACTGGCACTAGTTGTGCTTCTATCTTTGGGGCTCTTAAGAGCTTCTTCATAGGCTTTACACATTTCTTCTTCCGAGGACTGGTCTTGCTCTCTTATAGTTATTTCTAGCATTCTTTTTAGCTCTTCTATTTCTCTGACAAGCTCCTTCAAAGAGCTTTGCTTTTCTTTGATCTGCAACCTGAGTAGGTGCTCTTTATCTTTTCTGAATCTTTTTCTACCTTCATGAAGATCAGGATATTCTTTGTAAATCCCTGTTGGATTATAGAATGTTGGATTCATGCTGATATTAAGAGAGAAAGAGTCAAATTTGGTTGGTTGCTTCTCTTTAGCTTTTAGTTGAGCTAAAAGCTTGTTCTTTTCATCTTTTAATTCTTTTCTTAGAACATATTGATATGCTGGTGTTCTAGATAAAATTTCATCAATTTCAGCAATTCTGATTTGAGGAAAAGCCTTTGATGTGGAAAACATATAAAAAAAAAATTCTGGAGGACCATCACACCCTCCTAAATTTGCATCTTGATCGGAATCAGAAGAGGAGTCGGTTGAGTCTGCAGGATCAAATTTATAAATGGAAGGATCTAAAGTCATTTGAATTAGAGAATCCTTCATCTGGGAGAAAAACCATTTCTCCTTCAGGATATTGGTCAGCATCACAGTAGTCAAGATCCCACCAAGCAGGATCTATATCATCAGTAAACATTGTTGCAAGTCGGGGCTTAGATTTTCTCTTGGGGCATTTATTTGCCCAGTGACCTTTCTTGCCATAAATAAAACATTTTTCTTTATCAGAAGGAGCAGAGCGTTTCTTGACCAAAGAGCTCCACAACCCCAATCAGGCATTTTTGCCACATCTTTGCAAAAACCAAGAGAGTACATGGATGAATGCCTTTTAAAGTCTTTGGCAACTCTCCTTTCTAAACAATTCTCTTGCCATGTTTCCATAATGAATCCATGCAGCTAGGCAAGAGAGAGTCCTTGCAAGGGAATATTTTTATCTTTCAAGAATTGTTCTACTACATCTGGAACATGACTCGGGAAACTCCTGAGATAATGCTTTAAGTATGCTGGCTTGTCTGCATTTCCAGAAGAGATAAGCAAATTCTGCATATAACAGAAATAGTGGTCACTTTTGCTAAGATCACAAATTTTAGCAAACATAAACAAAGATGCAGGATGTTCAAAGTCTTCGGTTTCTTCTAGACCATATAATTCTCTTCCTAATACTTTGAGAATTTGGTCATCTACATCTTGAGCAACCAACATTTCATCTCTGGCTTCTTGAGGAAGCCACCACCACCATTCATATGCCAAACCTGACAAGCCTACACTAGCTGGACAGCTAATTGCTGAGATGTTATATTATGGTCTTGAGTCCTTTTGTAAAGAACCCATTTGCTTAGCAACTGAATGGCTATCTTAATTTCAGCCCTCGATTGACATTGGATATTCAAGACAGGTTGCTCTGTCATTTGAGAAATAAGGTTATTGATTCCATTAATGCCGAAATGGAATCTATGAGAAGGAGGAGAAGAGGCAGAAGCATCATTCATTACCTCATCAAAAGTGGGAGGAGGAGGTCCTACAAGTGTATTAAAATCTGGATGGGAAGAAGATGCATCCTGAAGTGGAGAATTTTCCCTTTTTGGAACTTCCATTGCCGCAAGATATCTTTCAGGGAGAGCTTTTGGCATTTTCTTAAATTGAGAGACCAAATACTGTATTTCATTAAATTCTTCTCCATCTTGTCCAAAGGTAAACTTTGGTCTATTTTCTTCTTCTTTGATACTCATCATACTAAATGAATAACTTCTGGCATGTTTCTTATCCTTATGCTCTTTATGACCTCGAGAGGCAATCTCTAGAGCAGACTGACTGACAGACTTAGTCTTTTTCTCTATGTTTTGGGTTTTAACGAAAAGTCTTCCCAAAACATCTAAGCATTGTTCTAGCTTGTTTGCAGTTGTAACAATAGCATTCTTTATTTCATCAGAACCATGTAACAAATGATCAATAAGATCCACCTTAGTTCTAAACAGAGTGATATGCTCATGTTCTTCCTATATTGCACAAGTTTCTCGAACGTGGGTACGTGGGTACGAGTATCCAGTACGGCTAGAATCTTTGCCCAAATTTGTAGGAAATGCCAGGTTGGGAGCGGAAATAATATATATTAATTTTTTAAAATATATTACAAAAAATTAAAGATTTAAAAAAACATAATTGATTAATTTCATAGCTTAAACTATTTTAGCCTCTTAAGCCTCTAGTAGTGTCATGAAATTCAATCATTTTAAATTTGCTCACTCCTCTAGGTCCACATTATACAAAAATTGGGTTTGTGTGACCTGAAGTAAACCCTAACTATGCATGACTCTAGTGCCATGGTATGTTTTGTAAATTTGACCTGCAACTTTATCCCAATGTACGAGTTTGTAAATGAAAATTGCATATATATATCTGTGTGTGTGTGTGTACGGAGCACAAATAACTTCATAAATCATAAGATTGAATCTTTTCTAATTCCTTGTTTCAACTCCATCTCTATTATTGTTCCTAAGAGTGCTTAGTATTTGGGTTCCTTTGCATTTTTTTGATGGTAACTGCTACTTACTTCTGATGTGAATGAACTTGATTGTTTCAAGTTCAAGTAACAAACTTTCAAAGTCTTTAGTATTTTGAGTTTGATGTGGTTTATTATCCTAAATTGCTATATCAATCAATATGAATAACATAAGCTAGCTATAAACATTTGAGACATGAATTAAAGTTGTTCAATATCTTAGTATTGTAGAAAGATCCATGTTTATTCACTTAAGTACATTGGTAGCTTATATTTTGAGTGTGAATGGATCTAAACATTTGATTTAAGAGGTATGAGCCCTCTTAATTTATATAACCTTGAAAATTTAAAAATGACGTTATTGATAGATTCAATTGGAATTTTTATATTGGTGATTTCTTGGCACAATAAACAACAATCATTCAATATATTTTCGACACTTTTCTTATGATTTTGGGCTCCACATGGTTGGGAGCTTGTAGAAGCTCCCTGTCTGTTTAGGAGCTTCTGGAAGCTCCTAAACAGTTAGGGAGCTTCTACAAGCTCCCAATAAAAAGGGAGCGGCTAAAGCAAGTTCCCAAAAATCTCCCAACCTCCCAGAGAAGCTCCCAACAAAAAGGGGACGTTTCGTACCAGCTCCCAGGAGCAGGGAAACGTCGGGTACGGGTTGCCAAAATCCCGGGAGCAGTACCCATGCAACTATGTGTTCTTCATTGGCTTTATGTTTTAAGAGGAGGATATCACGAGCCATATCATCTAGATTCTGAGTTGTTAACTGATGTTGCATATTGCCATAATTTGCTAGTTTGATTTCATCTGAGACAGTTTCAGATATAGCAGAGGAACTATGAGGAAGGTACTCCCTTTTAGATTGGCCATCATGTGAAAACTGTCTGAACGAAGCATCAGGAAGATTTCTGCCAGGAATGAAAGAAGTATCACCCTTTGGTGTTTTGACTTCATAACCTGGCCCTCTTCACAATGGCCCTTGTTTTGGAACTATTTTTCCAAAATATTCTGTCAGTTTAGATGACCCCCACATCTATGATTTACTTAAGGCTTATATCTTACCCCAAGGATTTAAAATGGATATTGGATCTAAAATCATTCCGTTAAAATTTTTGGTTGTTGTTCGCTTTGGTAATGATAGTCTTCCACCCCTCACCCGTAAAGTTCATGATAAATCTACTTCTGTAAATTCATCCTCCTCTACTTCATCTCAAACAGTGGAATGAACCATACTCTTCGCGCCCTTCAACTTTCTCTTCATCTGGTGTTTTTAATACTGAACATAAAGGACAACACTCTGAATGTCCTGCTTGCAGAAAAAATTTATAAAGAATGAGAGCCAAAAATAAAAGCCCAAGCTTATTCATGTTCTCCCTTCCAAAGAGTAGAGAGCCATCTCTTCAGTTCACCTTGGACCCTATTGTGAGCTCTAGTAATCCTAATCTAGGGAAGCCCCCCTTGACTTGGAGAAGAGCCAACCTGAAGTGCAGAAGAGGGTTGGAATTGGTATGGTGACATTGGCCTCCCTCTTAGTTTCACCAAGACCATACCTTGAACTTTAGGACTTTATCTATTGGGTGTGAATTTGGGTGATAACAAGAACCAAGTCTAAAATTATTCACAATTGTTGTGATGTCTTGATTAATTATCAAATCCATATCGAGGCAAAAAATTTCCCTTCCCTAAGAAATTCAAGAATGTCCAGATAAAGAAAATTAAGCACTTAATCAAAGCTGACATGAGTTGGTAGAATATATTGAGATCCTACTGATATTTTGTTTGAGCAAATAGGACAATAGTTAAAACTTAAAAAAGCTTTCAAAGGCAACAGACACCTCTGTTCTATTTCCAAGAGATACAGTCTGACATGGGGACTATTGAATCTAAATTGCACAATGATGCATCTCCCAAAGGACTAAACCTACATTTGACAACTGTATCTAGGGCACTGTGAGAGGAAGGCCATTTGGAATATGCATACAGGAGACCATACCCATTTCCTAGCACCTGAAAATCTTGAATTTATATCTTCTGGTCAACAATTGAAGCTAATAATTATCCATCTTTTTATGTAAGTTCAACATCTACAATCCTAAAATGCAGCAGCACATCATCTGATGTTTATGCAATTTACTTTGCAATCAAAGGGGTCACAATTCAACTTTCTGAGTGGCAATAGTGCAAACTGCACAAATCCCCACTAGTTGAATTTAGGGGGAAGACACATTAATAATTATAAATCTGCCACCATGCTAAAAGGTAATTGCGCTTGCTTCCATGTTGAAACAAATAGAAAGAGAAGTATTATATATTGTAAGTTTACAATTTGATTTTTAAGAATTTTGGTTAAGAAAATTATTAATACATGGTATTCTACAATAGAGAGGAAGATAACACTTAGAAAACATTCAAAACACATCACTATCTCAGATAGAGATTTGAAGTCAAATTAATTTTATCTAAAGGAAAAACTACCTTATTGTGGAGACATTCCTCTCTGATAAATGTGTCCCTTTGTAAAGCTTTTGAAGTTTCAGAATAAAGTCATACCATTTGAAATCTTGCAGCACCACAACCTGACAAATTGAATATCACAAATGTCGGTTATGTGATATTCAAATAACAGCCATGTTCCAACATGAAAAACATATTTTTTATTTCAAACTGGACTCTTGGTACAAATCTGAGAGTTATAAAGTTATTTCACAGAGTAGCATCAGTAGATTCAGTAAACGTCTTGGTTTTAAAATTTTGTAAAAGTTTCAAATTTTCTTTTGTAATTTACTCTAATGCAAGTAATAGATGAGACTAACGAAAGGAAAAAAATCAATGATAATAAAATGAAATCTAACTTAATAATCCAATAGTTTTCTTTTGATAGACTAACAGCACCTCAACTTTTAATTTCTTGTGATCTGTTTCCAAGTTTATGAATGCTTTTCATTATACAGTAAGCTTCAGAATAATACCAAAGATCCAAAGGAAAACATATATAATAAATAAAAAGGATGTCCAGAAATCTATAGGGACTCTGGTTTTCACCTCAAACTTGCCACTACAAGGATCTGCTGTTGGAGTAATCTTCATTCCACCACCAAAATACTTTGCATTTCCTATACAAACAGCTGTAACTTTAGGAAAAGTTTTCCAATCTTCTTTGTCTATCTGAAAAGTTTGTCAAGTAAAGTGAGTGATATATCAAGAATTAGGACAACAAAGAATACAACAGATCATAAAGCTAAGCATCCATATAAAACAGTAAAAAGAACTGAAGAAAATTTCCATTTCAAAATTAACTCTGCTGAAACTCAACCTTGATATTCATGTCCCGATTGCTATGGCTAATGAAGGCTTGCAAGGCACCAATAACATAGCATAATTTTCCAAATCTTTTATACTTCGAAGAAAAGAAACCAGCCTTTGCACTTCTGCAAAGTTGCAAGGATTCATAGAGTAAGCAGCCCAACAAATATAAAATGCATATAAAGATGCATATTTTCTGGTTTAATTAGAGCATAACTGCAAATAAAGATCTTAATCAGGAATATTTCGGTCCTCACAAATGAACATCTGCAACGTTCAGAAAATAATGAAACTCATCATCCTTGCCAACCACAAGGCCAACATCAATCTTCTGCTTTTGCCCTGTGCAACCCCATCATTAGCACAAATATTATTTTTTTATCCAAGCTGAACTGAAATTTCATGTCTAGAGAACAACAGAGTGTGATCTACTAACATAAAAGCTCCTTTACCCCACATTAAAGAGAAGAGGAGATAACTGACCTTTAGCAATGCGTTCAATAGCCTCATATGGATCATTCTTCCTGAGATAATGAAAAAGAGAAAATAAGTATTGATCATCTCTCTTAAAGTAATTCTTTGTACATGTCAAATAATCATTAACTATTCCAGAATTTGCGGCACTCAGATGACAAGAAAGAGAATTTACAAACCAGCCAAATGTTCTTGCAAAATCTGAGCCAGTCCCCAAAGGAATAAGCTGCAAAGGAATTGGAATTCAAATTTCCATCTATGTTAAAATCAGCTAATCTAGTGAAATGTCAATTAACAGATCAGCAAAGACAGAATGAAACTTCAATTCCTCAGATGCAAAGTTGTATTATATTTGGCATCCTGTGCACTAAAGAATGAGAAGGCTTTAAGTAGTTAGAGGCTTTCAGTTTCTTACCCCAAGAGATGTTGTATGCACAGTCCCTTCCTCTTGAGCACGAACAGGTTTTCCATCCTCAAAGAAACCATTCACAACCTATAAGATGAAAAATTGAAAGAAGTAATTAGAGAAATAAAAATGAATATATGTTTCATTTCTAGGAATTATAAAACTAAGGCATCTTCTTAAATCAAGGATCTGTCATTTACTTAGCCAATTCTATTGAAATAGCATGCCCATATCCTTGTCCCATTCATTTGAATTTTTTAGTGCTTAATACATGGTCAATTTCACGTAAGGCAAACTAATTTACTAAAAACTTGAAGGGCACTGTTATCACATATATAGTAGCCGGGCTACCATACATTATTTTTCTGATCCCAGTACACTATTCAGCCAGTTCCCTTGCATTGAGATGCTGAGATGAGCATCTATTATGGATCACTATCAGATTTTGGAAAGCAGTTTTATTCCCCATGCCATGACTGAGTTTCAGGACACTCAAAGAGATGACCGATGTAGCCATTTAGCCATTTGTGCAGAGCAGTCAGTAGTGCCCAGAGTTATAGCAGCAGTTTCAGAGGACAGATGATGGGTTCAGATATGATCTTTCAGGTATATGACTCAGCAGGTATATTATGGTGTTGTGGTTATATTGCTTTTATTTCCATTTTCTTAGCATGTCTTAACATTTAGTATCATGATCTGGCGATCATATAGATATGTGGACCTGGTTGTACTTATACATATATATCATATTTGTCCCTACTCAGACTTAGAAGTCCTTGGCCTATACTCATTGGTTTTACCCTCCCTAGAGAGAATAGAGGTGATCATTCCTGCCATACTTTGGCTTGCTAGTGTCGGTTTCATTATTCAGTGTCTTCATCCATCCATGACTTACCCAGTTTGTTCATTACCTTGACTTACTACTTGACTAGTGGCATGAAGGACCTTCCCCCACCATAGCCTCTATATTGGATAAGCTTCCCTGTTTATTTGCGTCTCGGCTCTGAGTTGGTGACAAAACTTACCTTTGGTGAATTGGCTTAGCCCCCCTAGTCACTAAAGATGTTGTTGGCTAAACCTGAAAATTTTAGCGCTGCCATGAATACAAAGTATGGAAATGAAATGTTGTATCTTGTATGAAAAGCCCATTCATGCAATGTGTTTCTTAACACACATGACTGAAAGGCAAGCCAAATGAAAATGGCTATGAAATATCAAATGTTATATCTTTTGTGAAATGTAAATACCTAAGTAAACAAGTTGTCTATGACACACCTAGCAGTGCTCAGGTAAACAAGTGCCTTAAAAACACACCTGCAGCAAGAAGCCTCATGAAATGTAAAACTATGCAATGTGTTTGTAAACACACATAGATCAAAGGCTATGGAAACTCTAGGCCCAAAAAGCAATGGAACTTAAACTCTATATCAAAAAGATTGATGGCCTCATTTGTATTATGGATTGTGCGCATCTGTGAAGATGAATAAACACTCTTTGAACAACTTACCCATTTGCGAGACACCGCCATTCCCTGTGTTATTGCTTGTCCACTATATGCTATGGTGTGTATTCCCTTATCCATTTCCAAAGTGTCACAGTGTTAAGTCAGTAAGTCATCCCTTGACCTAGCCATGTTATTCTTAGCCTTCACCCTTCACTAGCAAATTGATCACAACTATGAAGTGAGTATGACCTTGAAAGTCTTGTCTGAGTAATAAATAATAATTTATGGCCTATTATATTTGGATTTAGATCGCCAGTAATGAATGCTACTTGTTATAATTGCTATGTGAATGGATTGTAAAGCATGTTTTAACCTTTGACAACTTGCAGCAGCTTGATGACAGTTTGAGTCATATTTTGGTCATGTTGACTTGGTCAAACCCAGTTTGACCAACCGTCAACCACAAGACATGAGGTGGCAGACCTCAGATGTTACCAAATAGATGATATATGGTCTGGTACACGTCACCATGGTGGGCTTATGTAGTGGTTTCAAGCTTATGATGATGATTTGTGCTTTTAGGCACTTTTAAAGATTATTATTATTTGGTCTGCCGGATATCATGAGTATTTATTTTGGACCATGCAAAGGACTATATGGTGTATGAGTACACACTTTAGATGGATTTGGACCTTCTAAGTCCAATGAGACAATTTGTTTTCAGTTCCGGGAAGTTACGGTGATTTTTAGCCTCGGTTGGCTATCCTAGTGCAGTTTTGGCTTGTCGGAGGCCCTGTCAAAGCAGAGCAGAGATATGATTGGTTCACCTAGAGCGCTATTTTTGGAGGGGGTGGTCCAACCACTTGTTATTACCATATTACCCCCCTCCCAGACAGTCTAGTGATTTTTATTTTTGGAGGGGGTGGTCCAACCACTTGTTATTACCATATTACCCCCCTCCCAGACAGTCTAGTGATTTTTATTTTTGGAGCCAGGCACTCCAGGTGGCAGTTTGGGCAGTTTCACACTTCCCAAGGCAGTCCAGAAATGGTAAAAATGGCTACAAAGGAATTCGATTTGGGCTACTGAGGCAAGGTTATGGCATGGGATGATCGGTGATGATGAGTGGGATGTCTTCCACACCTTCTCCAGCAGTTTCAGCTTCATCGGGACCCACATCCATCACTTATGGCATTTTTTGATGATTTCTGGAGCCTCCTAAGGCTCACGACATTCCCAAAGAGGCACGATTTGGTGTCTATCATGATTATTTTTGGATATTGTGCCATGGGGATTAACCAAGGGTGTTAGAAATTACCCCTTGGACCCACCATGTGCTATTTCTTATGTTTTATCATTATGATTTGGTGGGATCCCCTCTCCTAGGGTGAGTTTGTCCACTTATTGTTATATTTTATTAGTGATCCATGTATTGTATTGTTGAGCTCATCTCAACCATTGATTAGATCTTTTAATCTTAGCCACTCATTCAAAAAGTGGTTAGGATTGTGGCCTCTCTCCATTCTATTTGAAGGAGAGAGCTTCTCATTGTAAAGGGGACTTTTGGCTCTGGATTATTGGAATAGAGAATTATTATTGCATCTATCTGTTGTCTTGTGGTGAATGCTTTTGGAGTTCGTTTGTTGATTCTTCCTTTGAACTGGGTTCTTGGAGATTTTGTCTTGCTATATTTTTGTACCACATTTTTGCATCTACAAGTGGAGGCCAAATTCATTTGAGGAGGACGTATTGGTAGGGGAGGACCCTCCCTACTTCTTCCTTGGGTTTGTTCGTTGGTAACAGGGAGTATTACTGTCCAGGACCTTCTATTTCATGTTATCATTGCATTTCGCTTGTATTTCCTCCATACTTGATCTAACTGATTGAATCGATTTTCCTTGGTTTGACAGGTAGAGGAGGTCGCACTTGTGGGCTAGGGCATCATTTCGGCAAGCAAATTCAACAATTTCTCATTTGATCTCTGCGGGAGTCTTCCTCAAAAACAAAGCATCTCATTTCATCACTCAGGTATGATCTCAAGGTAATTTCTCTTTCCATGATCTATCCATTTGTCTAAATGCTTCAAACCCTCATTTTACATTTTCTCAGATCTAGAAAGATCCACTTGGCTTTTGGGTATAAAATTTAAAACCCACCTCTATAGCATCCACGGCGATTCGGATCTATAGTTTGGTGTGGATTGGCCATCATTTGACCCATTTCCCAAGGCAAAGAAGCTTCTCCAAGGGAGGTCGCACTTCCTGGGAGAGGTGAGTTTGCTAGGATCTAGCACCTGGGTAGGTGAGATCCCACTTGATCCTTCATCTACACATTCAATAACCTACCCCTAATGTGTCACTTCAGTGATTTTCACATTGTGGGCCCCATTCCTCATTTTGAGGGTTGAGCCCCACTTGGGTCACTTTGTGATACATTTCAATCTCAGATCTACTAAGATCTAGGCATTGGATGACCTAAATTTTCAAGATCCACCAAGCTTGACACCTCAACATCCCTGATCTATAATTTGGTGGACATCCGACTCCATTTGGCCCATTTCCCAAGGCACTGATCTTTCTCCAAGCCAATTCGACTTTCTTGGACTATTGAGTTTGCTTGTGGTTTGATCCTTGTTTTGGTTGCTTAAGTACCTTGACACTGTCATATCCATCCATCAAGCTCACCTTTGGTACTGGTTAGCCCCAATTTGGTCCTTAACTACCCTGCATTGGACACGGTTCCCAAGGCAGTGGATTTTCTCACAATTGACTAGTACCCTGATCCTGGATCTTATTTCAAACATCATAAGTCACTCACATATACATATTGGAACAAAGCTACACTGTTTAAACCCCTTGATCCAATCTATTACTCATCTTGTGACTTCATCCATAGATCTAGGGTTCACCATACACCTTACATACTTCATCTATATTTGATTTGATCTGGTGTTTTGGTCTGATCTCTCCTATCGGGAGTGGATCTGGGTCTCCCCCTTTGTTGTCTTGGGCTAGATAACATAAAGTAAAGATTGCCTCGATTGGCATGACAACCATCCATTGGGATTCGAGGCTATCTTGGTTGCACCTCTTTGGTTGCCCATCCCCTCTGCCATCCATCTTGGATCTATCTTTAGGGGCAACTACAAGTTAGGTGATAATAGGCACCTTTTCCACAATAGGTAAACATATTTAGAAACTCTGAAGGATAAATGTGATTGCATTTTGTCACTCACTTATCCTTGAAATTAAGCTAGCAAAATAAGCATATTTGGAAAGAAGGATAAACGTGATATCTAGCTACAAAGCTAAGGACTGCATTCATTCATTCCTCACATCTGACAAACACATATTATTTCCCTATTAAAAGCTTCTATCACACATTGAAAGCTATGTTGCAGGAACACCTGGGTAACAGGCGTACTCGTCCCAAAAACTTCCCAAAACGCCAAAACCGGTATGAAACTCCGTCGAGACGCCAACGGTCGTACCGTATGGCATTTTGTGATTGTGAAACACCATACGGTACTGCCACCGTCATTTCAGTGGAGTTTCGACCCGTATGGGTGGCATTTCGGCGTCAATTCTTCCTTTTGTGGGCTTGTACGGGCGGCCAAGAGGACCGTGGGTCCCTCAAATGGGCTCAAAAAATGGTTTTTTTCCATTTTTAAAAAGATACACTATTGTATATGTAATTAATATATAGACATGGTTTTCCTTCTAAAATGTCATTTATGTGTCATTATCTTTTTCTTACAAAATATGTGTTTTTAATATATATATATGGCATTTCCCTCAACGTTTCCATTTTTGGAGGGTCACGTTTCCTGCCGTCCCCATTTCGGAAACTTCCAGACGTTTCCCCATTTTGTGCAACTTAGGTTGAAAGTCAAGAAGAAAGATGAAAGCACACATAAAAATAAGAGAAATAAAGCAAGAGAAAAAACATTATAGATGAAATGATATAATTAAATTTTAAAATACCATAAAGTATAATGAATATTTCAGAATAAGACCATAAATACTAGAGTTGCATGAAGGCTGAGCCATAAGTGGACACTGACAGATATCTCGACAAAGTTCCAAAGTAGCAGTTAAATTTTATATAATTTAGTTGTACCAGATATCTGCAAACAACCCAATATATGCCTTCTAGGAAACACAAATATATATCTAAAAAACAAAACAAAATATATATATCCAATAAAAATTTAAAAAATAAAACAAAAACCAGATGCAACTGTGTATAATGTGAGTTGAACAAGAGCTCCAACTGTCCCATTCATGCCAGTCACCCATGGTTGCAGTTCCACAACTGCAATAGAGAATGCTTCTTAACAAGAACGGTCACATAACCAAATAGCAGGCCTTCTCTCTAATGATTTTATTCCATTCAGAAATTGTAGTACCAAAGGCCAAAACAAGATACAAAAATTCATCAAGATAGCTAAGCCTCGCATGCATGAAGAATGATGGAATGGTCTGATATTTCCTGAAAGAATCCTCATTTGTTACCTCTAGCTCAATCTTTAGCACTTCCACCATTTTGTTGAAAGATCTTTGAAAATATCTACTGACACCCATTCAGGCACAGTATCCAATCAGACAACATTAATAAATTATTTAGCAGAGATGCGCTTTCTACAGCCCAGGCGGGTGAAATGTGTCATGTCTGTAATGCATGTCAACTTAAAAAATATATATATATATATAATAAAAATATTATGTAGGCTCACAATTAAAATTAAAAAAGATATATATTAAATTCAGCAATCATAAATACCTAAGTTGCCAGGAAACGTGGGTATGGGGACGGGTACTGGTACAGGGACGGGGACGGGGACGGGGACACCACGTTTTGAAATAGGGTACTTGGGTACATCGGGGGTACTGTATATATATCAAAATTTATAAAAGTAAAACATGTCACAGTCACATCATACATGTATATTTGATATTTCTAAATTCAATGATTCATATGAACATTCACATTGAAAATTTGAAACATAAAATAATAAATTTGATAGATCATATGACATAGACTCATAGTAGATATCAAGTGGAAGACTGGAAGACTAAATGGCATTTCCAGACATGAAAAAGAAAGTTCAAAACAGTAAACATTGAACAATGAACAAGATAGTTGATTTGGCTTCCTCAAGCCATGTCATGAGCGTCCTCAGGATCAATGTCATCAACATCACTAAGGTCCTCTGTCCGCAAGCTCTCTAGATAGCCATTGCTGGAGTAGTGAACACGGAGCACTAGCAGTGAGAAATGGAGTGCCGCGCAGGTTTAGGTAAGGGGTAAGTGCCCACATAACATGTGTTTCAGTGTTTTAATTTTTAATTTTTAAAATTTTAAACTTCAAACATTGCAAATCGACCCCCCTCAACCGGCGAGCTAAGGTAAATTTCCCAACGACCGTACCTCCCGCGTACCCAAACATGCGGTACGGCATACCGAAATCCATACAAGTACCTTGTTTTCATAAGTGAAGTACCTGGTATGCGAGGATGAATTTGGGTACGGCTGGGTACGACTAGGAACGTACCATTGAAGTACCCGGTACGCATACCTGGTACGGGTTCGTGTACCTGACCCCCCAGTACGGGTACCCATGCAACATAGATAAATACAATTACTAAATAGATTTATATTAAATTTTACAACCCAGTATTGAATAGATTGTAACATATTCCCCATATGTTGTCCCAATATATATATATATATTGAAAATGCTTGGTATATTTACAAAAAATATTTATCAGGAAGGAAAAAAAATAGCCCAATATAATATTTTACAAAATTAAATATAAAGTAATAATACTAATGCTCTAACCCCATCAATCATTTTCTGTGTTGTTTGTAATCAATGAGTTTGTACATCAAGGGCATTGCACATAAAGTAATTAGGTGTAGGCACCTCTGTTTTAAAACTAGGCCGACTTGGACTCGGACTCGGCCGAGTTGACCAAGTTGACCCCGAGCCAAGTCGAATCGACCCTTAACTCGGGTCGGGTGCCCGATTCGGTACCAAACCGGCCAATTCGGCCGAGTTAGAGGTCGACTCGCCGAGTCTGACCAAGTCAATTAAAAAAAAATTGTAATTTTTTAAAAACTTAATCCTAAACTAGCCTACCTAACCCCTAACCTAACCCTAACAAACTAACAACATCGTGATTCGTGACCCCCTTTCCCGCATTACTTTCTATCAGGTTGTTTTACTGTTGGTCCTTGGAGATTTAGCCCGAGACTGTTGACTGTGTGGCTACCGCCGAGATAGTGTGCTACTGCAGCTGCTACCCGCCGAGACTATGTGCTCCTCTTATCACCGAGACCGTGTGTTACCGGGCAAACTAGTAGGGCTAATTCCTAGTAATCAAATATAAGAATTGTGACCCAATGTCATCTCGATCACAATTCAAACTTCTTCGGAGTGTCGGAACCTCCAAGGGGAAAGACTCTTTCAATATCCTGTTGGACACTGATGCCACAAAAGACTATATTCTCTATGCAAATGTTAGTTTTGACCAGTGCCTTATGGAGTCAGTGAGTGAGACAAAACCAAGAAATCTTATTTACGAGTAGGTGATATTATCTATCATTCATGTAATAGCTAGCATTCGTAAGTATTGGCATTCATCAATACTAACCCATTCAATGTTATTCAAGATCAACAAAATTATGCACGTGGTGTAGGTAAAGTAATAACAATCCTTCACCTTAGGTTCATAGCTTGTGCAAGCACAATAGCAATGGCTATCTCCTTCAATGACTAACATGCATTTATGTTTAGAGAACAAATAACATTCCAACCAAATTTATCAAAGTGTATAGCTCAATCCACTAATACATAAGAGATCATAAGCATGTATCAAGGCAACGTGTGATCAATTGATGGTGTCCCAAAGATTAATGTAAGTAATCAATAAGTAAGGTAAACCCAAAAGTTGCTAACTGATAATGCTATGCTTATATGTACCTGTTATCACCAAACATGTAGTTGCCCCTATAGATGGATCCGTAAGGATGGTAGAGGGGATGGGAAACCAAAGAGGTGAACCAAGAGAGACTCGACTCCCAAATGGATGGTTGTCACGCCAATCGAGGCACTCTTCACTTGATGTTATCTTAGCCCAAGACAACAAAGGGGGAGACCCAGATCTATTCCCGACAGGAGAGATCAAACCAAGACACCAGATCAAATCAATGGAGGAAGAAGTATGTAAGGTGTTAGGTATGATAAACCCTAGATCTATGGATGAAGTCACTAGGTGAGTTATGGGTTGGATCAAGAGGCTTAAGAGATACGAAATTGATCCAATGTAGTTATACAAGTGACTTATAAGCTTAATTAACAGATCCAGGATCAAGGTACCAACAAATGATATAAAAATCCACTGCCTTGGGAACCATGTCCAAAGCAGGGAGGTTAGGAACAGGATTGGGGCTATCTAGTATCTTTTGGTAGACTTGATTGACAGGTATGACAGTATCAAAGCACACAAGTCTCAGACTAGGCATCAAGAACAGGCAAAACAGCCTTCCTCGTGAAATGCGCAAGGGTAGAAGGATCCAGTTCCTAGGGATTTGGGCCACTAGGAGTCCTCCAAGGATGACGCCTTGGAGAACCCACCTAGGGTTTGGCTTGAAGTGTAAAACCCAGAAATGTTTTGCCGATTTGCCAAGTGGTTAATGCCAGGGAATTTTCCGATTAATTTAAGTGAGGGTTTCAAGTGTAGATGAAGATACCCAATGGATTGGAACCCAATATTAACTAAAATAAAAGCAAATCTTACCCGGATAATCTTGCGGATACCTTGATGATGATGAT
The DNA here is from genome assembly GCA_027924585.1 of Larix kaempferi. Taxonomy (NCBI): domain Eukaryota; kingdom Viridiplantae; phylum Streptophyta; class Pinopsida; order Pinales; family Pinaceae; genus Larix; species Larix kaempferi. The sequence continues at coordinate 6,957,948 of BSBM01000961.1, read as the reverse complement.
CTATGCCTTCCCGATCAATTTGAGGAGATTTGAGTGAATGTCCAATGAGAATCGATTTGCCCAAGGAAGCCAATGTGCCCTCTCCTCCTGCACAACAAATGTCAACAATATCAGATTTGATGCATCAAGAAGATAAGACAAATGCTACAGAGATATACCAAGAAGAAATCATATATCACAATGAAGCTAATGAAAACCCCTTGATAAAAACGAGCCCAATGAAGCGAGTTGAGGAAGCCTTGCAAAAACGCCCAAGTGAAGTCGCCCTCCTGTAGACAAGACAAAGTATTCCAAAAAATATATGGATTCACCACAAACTCTCAAATGCTAGGATGCAATAGACTTTCTAATCACCATCTAAGAATATCACCACAAAGAAGATCCAAGAAGTGTCTACAAATAATTCTTTATTATCACGATTCCAAGAGCCAAAGGTCCCCTTACAATGTGACTAGGAAAACATGATATAACACACATGGTGGGTCTAGGGGGTGATATCCAACCTCCCTAGTGTGTCCCCATGGCACAATAATAACATATGACCAACACAACCACCAAATCGTGCTCCTCTGGGAAAGTCGTGAGCCTCCAAAGGCTCTAGAAAACCATAAAAAGTGCCGGAGAGATCAAGAATTGGCTTCTCATTGTAGAGGGACCTATGCTCTTGTTGTGAATTTTATGCTAAACTTAACATAGGGATGCAATGCGATTGGCCACAAAGAATTTCAATGCCTTATCTTTACAAGTGATTCCTATTGTCACATTTATAGTAGTTGGGAGCTACTACCATTTCCAGAGCAGTTGTCAAATCCTGAGCCAGTCTTTTACATGAAATAAGCATTCAATGCCACTTTGATGATCATTGGCAAAGGACATTCAAAGGAAACTAGCATATGCGGAGCAGTATTATCAGTACATCCTTGTCATTTCGGAGCCCTCTTCATGATCCCGGAGGGATATTTGCTAGACTATGATTCACTTATGTCAGAGCAACAGAGCCACCAACTAGTATTTCCCCTTGCCCATGGCAGTCAGAGTTGGTATTCATGATCATTTTCGAAGACAAGTATATGGTTGAGTAGGTATATAGGTTGTATTTGGGGTATATTCATTTGTCTCTCTTGTTTATAGTAATAACTATGACTATGGATGGTAGTTGACAATGGCGATGTGTTATATGCTTTGGTTGTTGAACTTGTCATGTATTTGTGGTCACAAGTTGTCTGATAGTTTGAATGTGAGGCCTTTTTTCATATGCTCACTAGTATTGCCTACCTTATGCGGACATAACCACACCGTTTGCTATGTTTGGCACCACCTTTCACTTCCTCCGTACATCCGTTATCCTCCATGTTTGATCTTTATCCTTGACTTAGCCTTTGACTTGTGAGATTGAAGACCTTCCCCCACTTAGACCTCTATGTTGGCTAGACTCCATGTTGATTGTGTCTCGGCTCCGAGTTGTGCATCAGAACTTGCCAAAGCCTTGACCCTTCTAGGCAGAAGGAACCCGTTGGTGTTGGGTTTTGACTCTAGGTGAGTTGGGATTCTGAAGCATCGACCTTTCTGGTCAGTTACCCCCGATGTCTGGTTCTGATTGTGGATGAATCTCGCCAGTTGACCCCATGCTTCACTTTTGGGCCAAGAGTACCCGTTGGTGTTGTGACATGAGTTAAGGCTAGCTAGTTGCTCGGGTAGTGTCAGCTAGACTTGAAGCAAGTTGTCCTATCATCATTACATGCATCAGTATGACTTGCGAAGGAACCCGTCGGTGTTGGGTTTTGAGCCTAGGTGAGTTGGGATTTTGAAGCCTTGACCTTTTTGGTCGGTTACACCCGATGTCTGGTTTTGACTGTGGATGATTCTCGCCAATTGACCCCTTGCTTCACTTTTGGGCCAGGAGTACCCACTGGTGTTGTGACATGAGCTAAGGCTGGCTAGTTGCCCGGGTAGTGTCAGCTAGACTTGAAGCAAGTTGTCCTATCATCATTACATGCATCAGTATGACTTGCGAAGGAACCTGTCAGTGTTGGGTTTTGAGCCTAGGTGAGTTTGGATTTTGAAGCCTTGACCTTTCTGGTCGGTTACCCCCTATGTCTGGTTTTGATTGTGGATGATTCCCACCAGTTGACCCCATGCTTCACTTCTGGGCCAAGAGTACCCGCCGGTGTTGTGACATGAGCTAAGGCTGGCTAGTTGCTCGGGTAGTGTCAGCTAGACCTGAAGCAAGTTGTTCTATCATCATTACATGCATCAGTATGACTTGCTATATCCAAAAAAAAATGCAGGCTAAGAAGCCTAATGAAATTAAATGTAAAAACCCTTGATGAAAGCTGCGAATAGTTGTGCTTTTCAGCACATGCAAAATCGTAAGAGGGTCATGATATGAAAAGGGCCAAATAAAAACAGATGCGCATTTATTAAAAATCAAAATGATTGTTAGCCATTGTTATAAATGTAATGATTATTCCTCACGGAGCCCAAAAGGGCGTGGATGTGGGATGGAGTAAGGGTTTGCTAATTCTAAGAGTTCCCTAGAACCTCAAAATTACAGTTGATTGTGCACTTAGCACAATGGTTATAGAAAAGATCCTCATGGAGCCTGAATTAGGCTTGCAAGTGAGTTATAGGACACTTGCTGGAGTTGAATGGACACTTCTCAATCAACTTATTCCATATGTAAGACACCTCAACTCCCTAATGTTCTCTAGCCTACATTTGTCTTGGTGTATCCTTGTTTCCCATATTTGTCTGAGAGATCACAATGTCAAAGTCACGGATCACTTTCCCTTAGGCTTACCTTGTTACTTTTCATTTCACCCAACCTAACAATTTGGTTATGTTTGTAAGTGGGCATATGTAAAGGGCTTCATGAAGAATTGTCTTACTACTTTTGCACAAGTCTTATGATTATTTGATGATTGATCACCATTGTTATGTTACTCATGTTCTAGTTTGGTTATTAACATACACAGGAAAGCATATTTCACCCCATGTGCATGTAGATTCATTCAGTTTGGCTCAGTTATCAGTTTTTGGTCAGTTTTGACCTAGTCAACTTTCTTGACTTGGTCAACGAGCATGGCCTCAGGGCCAAGTATCATTACATATGTCTTAGTATTGTTTTTGATGCCTTTGGAGGCTAGTTTCATCATTCCAGTGCTTCAGAAATGCAAAATTTGGTTCAATGCAATGATTGGATGAATTTTTAATAAAATGAGCCAATTTTTATTAAATTTTGGAAAATTTATTTGAAGGCCTTCCACCAAAATCGTTTTGGGGGTATGAGTAATGAGTATTACCAGATTGCTATTTTTGGATTTTTTGGCACAAACGGATTTTTATTCCGGGCAGTGAAAGATCATGTTTTGGACATATTATATGGTTTACAGAGGATATTCAACAAATAAATTAAATTAATTAAACTAACCATGGTTTAGTAAATGGAACAAAAGGTGAATGAATGGAAAAGTTTTGACTTGGATGTTATTCTTCATGCTCCAGAGGGTATCCAGACATCTTCACACATTTTTTTATCATCTTCGGCATCAACACTTCATGTTTTGCCTCTCTTGGCCAATTTGCACTTCCTAGGGAGGGCGACTTTTTGGCTTGAGAACATATCATTTTGTACCATGTACCATGTGAGGATGTTATGTTATGTCCCTACGAGGCACGTTGGCCCCTAGGAGACTCCATTTTTAATGTATTATCATGTTATATCATTTTATTATATGTGTTTGGACGTTATGAAGGACTTCGCCCCCCTCATTTAGTTGATCCATGTAGTGAGTGTGAGATCAGATCTCCACAATTGATTATCATTGTATTATCTTTTAATCTCAACCGCTCATTTAAAAAGTGGTTAGAGATTTGGTCTCTTTCAAAATCTATTTAAGAGAGGAGACCCCTCATTGTAAAGGGACTTTTGGCTCTTGGAGACTTCTGCTAATAGAGAAAATATCTTTCAACAAATACTTGTGGATCTTGTGTGTGATGTTCTTGCATAGTGATTGCATTATCTTACTCTATGAACACTGATGAAATCGTTGTGGTTCTTGCTAGCATTTATTGTGGTGACTTTGTGACAAGGTACCGATTTTAGAAGGGGGGCGCTATTGTGGAGAGTGTAGCTTCTCTCTCTCTTGAAATCATTCCACATTAGGGAGTTTTCATTTGTGCATTTTATTTGTCAAGTGGAATGCTTCTTGTTTATCTTGTTGCATTGGTTTATCTCTCTTGGATATCATATTGACATTGTTGTATGCTTGTGCAGGAGAGGGGCGCATTGGCCACATTAGGCATTTCGATTTGGGCAAGATCTTCACCGAGGCTTAACCAAGTTGATCTCAGTTGAGAAAGAGTGTCACTATCTTCGCATCGGCCAAGATTCTAGGTACAATTTCCATCTTTTCTCTCTAGTTTAAATTTCTATTCCACTAGTCAACATTTTCTTTTAAGTATAAAACCCTTGTTTCATAGAAGTAGGATTTTCGGTCACCTTCTGCTCGTATGGTTAAAAACCCAATTTGGAATTGGCATAAAACCCTTAGAAACGAAGTTTGGTTTACATCTGACTCCATTTACCCATTTATTAGCATTGGTCTCCTATAGATCAATTTGCCCTTCTTGGGTATCTGTTCATTTTTTGTTTTGGTGATCTGGGTGTTGCTCGAATCTTCACTAATTGCCATATCATACATCTAGCAACCATTTAGAGTGCCAATAATTCATCAAATCATCAATCCATAGCCATTTCTCATTTAATTGATTAAACCCTAGCTGGTGTGGATTGGGCATTTTGCATTTGGCACATATATTGTCTTTAGATCTGGTTTGTAATCATAGTTATTGGGGTAAATTCGTCTGGGTTGATAATCTCATCAATTCTCAAAGCCTCTCAACCTGTTATTAAACGCTCTATCTCAGTAGCCATCTGTCGATCTAGGATATTAATTCAAGATAACATTGCCATTAACTTCTTGCCATCCATTGCTTGCATGTCTTGTCTTCAGTTAGTCTCTCCAGGCTAGCTAGGGTCTCCCCCTTGGTCTTGCTTCTAGCTTAGCCTAAAGTGACAAGAGCCTGTCCGGTGTCACAACTACTCCATCAGTAGTGGACAAGGCCCTTGCGGTGTCACTTGGTTCCGCTACCTGCCCTCTACCATCCTGGATAGGATCTCTCTTAGTAGCAGCTACAACTTAGGTGATAACAATTCCCAGAGCTCAAAATCATTTGGTTAATAGCCTATCAGCATTTGCTTTCGGTCTTTCCCCTTGCAAGGCTGTTCTAGAATCAAGAATAGTGCAAGTAGTTTCCATACCTTCAGTTCCTAGTAACCTTGAAGATTGGTAGATTTTTTATGACGACAAGCAAATGCATAGGTTTATTAACAACATGGAAGAATTGTTTCAACCTCGTCATGTAAGCTTCCTTGATAGTTTTGGAGATCCTTTGGGGCAAACAGATTATGGGAGACAGGTACATGATCAAGGCAATTTCTACTTGAGTCGGTCCAGTCATGGATAGAAAAATTTTGTGAAGGTGATCCTTCCTTGTGGCAAGAGCTTGAAGGCCTCCAAGTTCCTGATCTTGTTCATCATTCCAAGCCCATTCCGACGGAATTAGTGCCATCTATTCAACTCATCATTGATGTGGTTTTGTCTTGGGTTGTTTCTAAAGACAAAAGAAAAAACCTTTGCATGAATAACATGCTTAAATGGCTGCACTAGTGGCATGATTTCACTTGACCCTTCTTTGTTATCATAATTAGGGTAAGTAGGTATATTTCATTTGATTTCAGTATTACTTTTACCCCTACATTGCATTTGTTGTGTCAATTGATTTTCACTGCATTTCATTTTGAACAAGGCAGGACGGAAGTGTCTGCCTCTAATGCATTCAATGTCTTTGTGGTTAGATGTGTGTGTAGATCTACAGGTACCCAGGAGATTCTAGGGGATTCTCATACACTCTCGCGAAGAGCGCATGTCCCGCAATTGGAGCCAGTTGTTACACCTCAGAGTACCTGAAACATTCCTTCCAAATATACCAGAGTGAGAGGTTTCTTTCTATTTTGTAAAAGCCAATTTTTGGGGGCTATATTATGTAGAGTGTTGATTTTGGGGCTAAATACCCCTAATCAAGTTATGGCAGGTCCTCTTGGTTTTCATTCCAGGAAGTGTTGGCTTAGTGGCATTGCTAACTACCCCTTGATGTGTAGATTTTCAGTGTTTAAATCAGCTTGCTGGTTTTATGTCAAGTTTTCATGGTTTTATGCCCAACTCAGTTTCTCATGAAGCTAGAAATAATTATAAAAATTTCAGACAATTAAAACACGCTGAAAAACACTTTTACAGGCACGCCATAAAATATTTCAAACTCAGAAATTCAGCCAATGGCCCTGGAAAAACCCCCACAGGGAAACCCAACCAGAGAGAGAGAGATTTTTATTTCTTCAGCAATATTTCAGTACATAAATTTTATAGCAGAAATGTACTTATCTCCACCATAAAAATTTCACCCACAACCTACCTCGAAATCAGTTATGAACATGCCTCGATTTCTGTGCAATTCTGAACCTCGAAATTCGTGCTGGAAGGACAAAAATCCGTACACCTCGAATTTTGTGCTGTCCTTTTTCTCGAAAATCATGGTGTACCTTTCCTCGGTTTCTATGCAAACCTGTCTCGAGAAATGTGCCCTGTCAGTGCCTCGAACACTGTGCAAATCTATCCTCGAGAAATGTGCCCAGTTTGTTGCCTCGGAAACCGAGCCTGTTGTTCGCAGGTTGTGTGCCCAGGATTCTTTCCTCGAACTGTGTGCCCAAAAATCCGTACTATACGATTCACCTTGGGAAATGTGATGATAATAAATGTTGCACCTCGAAATATGTGCTAGTCATTAATGTTGCTCCTCGAAAATCATGCTGGTCATTAATGTTGAACTCTCCTCGATTTTTGTGCCCACTGAAACTCTCCAGTAATGGCTGCCTCGAAATGTGTGCCCACTCCGGCTCTCTCTCTTTCTCTTCACTCTCTTCACAAGAATGGAAACAAATTGCCTCCCTTGCCCTTTTTGTCTAAACCCTAGTGTTCACTCAATCCAACGGTTGAGATTAGATGAGATCCAATGGATGAGATTAAATGCTCTCATTTAAATCTCATAAATATTAAATTCACTCACCCACTTAAATTTATCCAAAAGTGACTTTATTCTCTAAAGTCAATTAAATGCTCATCTCAAGTCATTTAATGCAAGGGTCACTTTATTTCCCCACTTAAGTGACTTAGGCAAAAAGTCACTAGGGGAACACTTTCCTAGGTACAAAAATCAACATGATGAGCGTAAGTCCACCATCTTGTTGGGCCATTTGAGTCATAGGTTGGTGTATGGTGCTTCTTGGGTGGGTCCATTAGGACACATGGCCACACTCATATTTTGCTTTTTAGAGGTGATTGTGTGTGTAAGGGTTGTCGTAACCGATTTAGCGCACCTCATTTTTCCCACTTGGACCTATTGTTTTGATAGAAAACCCCTCCTCCTGGTTTCCAGACCCATGACATCATTCCTTAAAGAAGAAGACTACATTGTTAAAATCAAGGGCGTTGAGGGACAAGCATATGTTGGGGCTAGTTGGGGCATGACGCCCTCCTTTTGGTTCACTTTGCACTTGGTGGAGCCTAATTGCACATTTGTATTCTTATTTTATGTCATTGTATGGTTTAGTCCCCAAGTTTGTGAATACACTAACCTTAAATGTTATAATTTGTCATTAACTTTGTAGGCTCAAATTTGTAAAAGAATGAGAATTGTCTCATATAAATAAGACAACCTCACCTCATTTGTAAAACATGGACAAGGGTTCAAATTATGTATTCCTTTCTTTTCCTACTGGTTTATTGAAGCATTTGAGCTAGTGCACAACTCTCTCTTGGATGTCTTTTCTCTTGCATGAAGGATGAATGGAAGAATTTATAGGGTTTGATTGTCACATGTTAAGTGGATACTAAGAATAGTTGTAATAACTCATGCTCAAGGGTGACCTAAGGTGCATTTTCCATGCTCATTCTTGATTAATGTTGGTAAGTGTTACCCCCCATTTTGGCAGGGGTATCCACAGTTGAATTATTCAGATGTTATCAAACTGCATGATGAAGAATTCAGGGGCTGATCCAAGATAAGGAGGTGTTGAACCGCTTTCTAGATGATATGCAGGAAATACTTTTGTTGGAGCTGAAGGAAATGTTAAACAAGAAATCTCAGTAGAAGTGCCTGTGTCATGAGGGCAGAAAAGGAAGAGACCTTTCAGGCAGAATTCAAAGGTTAGCAAATTTTGTGGTCCACAGGCACAGCAGGAAAACATTTTTGTAAAACCAGTTGAAGATCCTGTTATCACCTAAACTGTAGTTACCCCTATGGATGTATCCACTCATGGATGGCAATAGGGAAGGGCAACTTAAAAGGTGCAACCACGATCACCTCGACCTCCAATAGATGGTTGTCACGGCAGTCGAAGCAACCTTCACTTTATGTTATCTAGCCCAGACAACAAAGGGGGAGACCTGATCTACTCCCGACAGGAGAGATCAAAACCAAGACACCAAATCAAGTTAATTCTAAGTGAAGTAAGGTGTATGGTTTATCCTAGACCTTAGGATGAAGTCACAAGACAAGTGGGGGGTTCAATGAGTATAGCTTTGGTTCATTATTGATGTGAGAGTGACTTATGATTTGTGAAATAGGATCCAGGATTAAAGTACTAGTTCAATGTGAGAAAATCCACTGCCTTGGGAACCGTGTCCAATGCAGGGTAGTTTAGGGGTTGAATTGGGGCTAACTAGTACAAGTGACAAGCTTGATTATGATACATGATGACATCAAAGAGTTTAGTTCACCACACTAAGGTCAAACCACAAGTTAATCCAACAATCTAGGAAAGTCGAATTAACTTGGAGAGAAACCAGTGCCTTGGGAATTGGGATAATGGAGTCAAAGTAAGGTTAGCTTGTGGTTAAGGACTCCTATTGCATGAGACAAGTGGGCAATTAAAGTCTTGATGGATGAATAGGTCTAGATCTAGGTTTGACCTAAGTGGACCACAATCCCTTAAAACAAGGAATGTTATCCCCAAGGCAAGATTTGACAAAGTGACCTACTAGATCTAGGTTTTGAATTATTCCCGTTCCAAATCCACTGAAATCTCAAGTACCCACATCCTAGAAGTGGGACAACTCCCTTCTCCAAGGTGGTGCGACTTTACCCAAGGAGGCTAAAATGTGGGTTAGGTGGGTCAAGACAAGTCCGATGGCATCCAAACTTTAGATCCGGGTAGGTTAATCAAGTAGGAGGGCGGATCTACAATTTCAAGGCAATCCGACGGCTAGATCTTACTAGATCTGAGTTTAAAGATACCAAGTGGTCCAAAATGGGGATTAAATCCCTTAAAATGTGGAATAGGGCCCACAAGGTAGAAATCAGAAAAGTGACAATCTGGGGGTAGGTTATTGGATGTATAGATCATGAAACAAGCGGGATCTCAACTACCCATCAACTAAATCTAGGTCAACTCACCCTCACCAAGAAGTGCGCCCTTGCTTGGAGAAGCTAGGTTGGCTTGGGAAGAGGGTCAAATGGAAGCCAATCCTCACCAAACTATAGATCCGGGATGTCGTGGATGCTATAGAGGTGGGTTTTCAATATTATACCCAACAACCCACTAGATCTAAGTAGATCTGAGAAAATGTAAAATGAGGGTTTTGAAGAAATTAGGGTTTTATCAATTTATGAGCTATGTCAATGGATTGGATCAAGATAAGAGAAACAAACCTGTGGATCTTACCTGGGTAACCTTGTAGATGCCTTGATGATGATGATCTATGCAAACCCGATCAATTTGAGAAGCTTTGAGGTAGTTTTCTATGAAATCGATTTAGTCCAAGAAGCCAATGCGCCCTCTCTCCTGCACAACAAACGTCAACAATATCAGATTTGATGTAATCAAGAGATAAGACTAATGCCACAAGAGAAGTAACAGAAAGATAGCATAGATCACAATGATGCTAATGATAACCCCCTGATACAAGCAAATGCCAAGAAAGTCGATTTGAAGAAGCCTTGCAAAATCACCCTTGTTGAAGTCGCCCTCCTGTAGACAAGACAATGATTTCCAAAATAGATAGATCTTACCACAAATTCCAAATGCTAGGTTGCAATAGACTTTCCAATCACCATCTAAGAACACCAGATGCAAAGGAGACCACAAGAATTTCCACAAGAAAGTTTTTTTATACCAATAATCCAAGAGCCAAAGACCCCTTACAAATGAGAAGCTCTCTCCTTTAAATAGGAAGGAGAGGCATCAAAATCCTAACCACTTTTTGAATGAGTGGCTAAGATTAAAAGATACAAATGTCTAATCAATGGTTGAGATGAGCTCAACAATAAAATACATGGATCACTAATAAAATATAATATGAGTGGACAAAATCACCCTAGAAGAGGGGAATCCCACCCAATCATGATGACAAAATATAATAGTAAGCTTATGGTGGGTCCAAGGGGTAATTTTAGCCACCCTCGGTCAATCCCCATAGCACAATAATCATAAAATAATCATCAATATACCAAATCGTGCCTCCATGGTCAAATCGTAGGCCTCAAAAGACCTCAGAAATCATCAGAAAGTGCCATAAGTGATGGATGTGGGCCCCGATGAAGCTGAAACTGCTGGAGGAGGTGTGGAAGACATCGATCCATCGTCACTGATCATCCCATGCCATAACATTGCCTCAGTAGCCCAAATCAATTTCCTCAATAGCCATTTCTACCAATCCTGAAATGCCTCAGGAAGCGTGAAACTGCCCCAAACTGCCTCCTGGAGTGCCTGCGCTGTCAAGGTGAGGGCACCACTGTGTCCGGGAGGGGGGTAATATGGTAAAAATAAGTGGCTGGACCACCCTCTCCAAGCACAGCACCCTAGGTCAACCGGATAAAAATCACATCTGCTCTGACAGGGCCTCCGACAGACCAAAACTGCACTGGGATAGCCTGCTGAGGCTCAATCATCACTGTAAGTGCCCAGAACTGAAAACAAATTGTCTCATTGGACTCAGAAGGTCCAAATCCATCCAATATGTGTACTCATACACCATATGAGTCTCTGCATGATCAATATATATATCCAATATACCGGAACAGGGCAAATAATAATAATCTGTAAATGATCAAATACTGTTGTAAACCAAGAATCATCATCATAACCCTATAGCTGCTACATATAATCATCATGTACATGTACATAGACCATATATCATCTATCCATACCATCACAAGGCCCAACCATCTCATGTCCTTGGTCAAACTAGGTCTAGCCAAGTCAACATGACCAAATATAACTCAAACCATCACTGAAAGCTGCTGCAAAGTGTCAAAGGTTAATGCATGCTCTACAACTTATTCAAACAACAATTATAACACAAAGTAATCATTACTGGCGATCTAAATCCAAATATATAATGTCATTAATTATTATTATTACTCAGACTAGACTTTCAAGATCATACTCACTTCATAGCTGTGATCAGTTTGCTAGTGAAGGGTGAAGGCTAAAATAACTGGCTAGGCTAAGGGATGACTTGACTGACTTAACTTTGTGACACTTTGGCAAAGGGAAAGGGAATACACACCATAGTATATACTGAATGAGCAATAACACAAGGAATGGCGGTATCTCACAAATGGATGAGTTGTTCAAAGAGGGTTTATTCACCTTTAACAGATGCGCACAATCCATAATACAAATGAGGCCAACAATAATTTTGATATAGCATTTAAGTTCCATTGCTTTTTGGGACTGAAGTTTCCATACCCTTGGTCTATGTGTGTTTATAAACACATTGCATAGATTTACATTTATTTTAGGCTTCCTGCTGCAGGTGTGTTTTTAAGGCACTTGTTTACCTGAGCACTTCTAGGTGTGTCATGGACAGCTTGTTTACCTAGGTATTTACATTTCCAAAAGATATAACATTTTATTTTCATGGCCATTTTCATTTGGCATGCCTTTCATTCATGTGTGTTTAGAAACACATTGCATGAATGGGCTTTTCATACAAGATATAGTATTTCATTTTTTCCAGACTTTGTATTCATGGCAGCACTAAAAGTTTCAGGTTTAGCCAACACAACTTTAGTGACTAGGGGGAATTCACAAGGAACTCCAACTCACCATAGGCAAGTTTTATCACCAACTCAGAGCCGAGACACAATAAACAGGGAAGCTCATCCAATATAGAGGCTACAGTGGGGAAAGTCCTCCATGCCACTAGTCAAGTAGTAAGTCAGGGTGATAAACTAAAAGGTAGGTAATGGATGGATGAAGACAATGAATAATGGAGCCACCACTAGCAAGCCAAGGTATGGTGGAATGATCACCTCTATTCTCCCTAAGGAGGGTAAAACCATTGAGTATGAATAGTGAACTTCTAAGTCTAAGTAGGGACAATATAATATATATAATAAGATCAACCAGGTCCACATATCTATATGATCGCCAGATCATGACACTAAGTGCTAAGACATGCTATAGGAATAAGTATAAAAGCAATATAACCATAACACAATGATATACCTACTGAGTCATATACCTGAATGCTCATCAACCTGTACCATCATCTGTCCTCTGAAACTGCTACTGTAACTCTGGGCACTACTGACTGCTCTATACCAATGGTATAATGGCTACATCGGTCATCTCTCTGAGTGTCCTGAGACTCAGTCATGGCATGGGGAATATACACTGCTGTCCACAATCTGATAGTGATCCAATATAGATGCTCATCTCAGCATCTCAAATGTAAGGGAACTGGTTGAATAGTGTACTGGCATCAGAAAAATACTGTATGGTAGCCCGGCTACTATATATGTGATAACAGATCCTTCAGCAAAAGCAATTCCTTTTTGGAGCTCTGGAGGTCATGATTCAATTGGAAGGTTCTGGGAAGTGGCCTATTGGTGAAATTGCAATTGAGAAAACCAAATCTGCTTTCTGTCTCAAAATTGTTGGGGGTATCTAGAAGCGTTGGGAGGTAGTGTCTATTGCTGCTGAAGATGTTGTAGATTTGTTGATTGTTGGGTTTGCATTCAGTCTCAGGACTTTGTATGAGAAGATAAAAGTTTGATAAAGAAACAAGGTCTTTTTTGGTGTGATGCCTGTCGGAAATCTACAAATTAGCAATCTCGTTCCCTTGGAGAAAGATTTGCTACTTCGTAGCCAGCATTCCAGCATGTTAAATAGCTTGCAGGGGTTGCATCCAGCTTATGGGCCAACTGTGCAGCTTGCCAAAAAAATGGGTTTGTTCACATATGCTTTCTGGAACGTATTGGTCGAGATGAAGATACACTTGTGTCAGAGCTTAAAGAAAATTCAAATGACCTTTTGGAATTGCGGTTATGGGTTTCTTATGGAGGACAGATTCAAAAGTTTACAAAAGCGTGGCTATTTGCACCGCATCAACACAGGAATTGTTTGATGAAGTATAGCAGCAATCAAAACAGTGATATTTTCATAATCGCTGTCGAGATGAACCACCCACGGCCCTAACTGGAGGTTAGCATCATGGCATGCAATAAAATAAAGGAGGTTGCTCGCAGCTCGTAACACACCGCCGACGAGTTTAAACTGTCAGTGATTACCGCCATTTGGATACCATGTGAAGAAGCCCTTGAAATGCTGGATCAAGCAATCTTAATTGATGCAAAGAATCCATTACCTATTTATCAGAAGGCAAGCGTGTTAGTAAGCAATAAAAAATGAAAGAGGGATCCGCTGAGGATATGGCTGAGAATCTTGGAGTCGGGCCTCTCCTAAAACATATAGTGTTTCCTCTCAATCAACGTTAGGTCATGTTTAACCTCTTTTCAGTGCGCCATAAGTCAGGCGTGGACACACTCTTTCACGTGGAGCTCGAATTCGCGTTTCCTGTTGATAGCCAGTTTTTATCAAGCTTGGAGCGATTCGGGTTTGTTGCTTGCCTGACAGTCAGTTGAAGCCAAAGGATCAGAGTTTCAGGCCTGTGTTGTAGGCGTTTGTGCAGCCTGGAGGTATCTCCGCGGTCACTTGGAGTTTTTTCTATGTCTACAAGGAGTTTGTCGGTGACAAGATTGAATGTCGTCGTCTTCAGTAACAGTCGTCGATTGATGCCGAGTCAGATTCGATGAGCTCGGGGTTCAGCGAGTAAAATCAGCACAGTGGAAATTAAGTCGGATTGGGGGTCATACTATTAGCAGCCGAGTGCACTGATGAATTCCACGTTTCTTCATGTTCAGCGTTCGGCATTTGTTGCTTGCTACGTGGACTTTCTAGAACACTTCACGGCTAGTTGGTGGTGCCTTTTCTATAACGTGAAGATGCTCAGCTAAAACACCTGTTTCAGTTTGAAGGTCGTTCGTATCCTTGGTGAGTCAACCTTTTGGTTGGCATATTTGGCTTTGTAGGCAGAGTTGGTGTGACTAAGCCAAAAGTGAATGATCACTTTAGTTATGCATTAAAGTTTTTTGGTGAAACATTGAGAGAAAAGTGGATCTTCACCCATTTTCTTTTTTATTTTTTATTTTTAAGAGAGCCTTTGGCCTATAAAAGGAGCCAGCTCCTTCATTGTAAGGATGGAATAATTTTGGGGTTTCTTTCCCATTGAGCTTAATGAAAATGCCATGTTGGGTTTTTGGGATAGATTGAGCATCTCTCTATAGCTGCGGGTTTTCATTATAAGTGGTAGAGCAAATCTAGCTTGTGAGGGCTTTTTTAAGCACAATAGATTAGCCATTTACGGTTGTTAAGTTGGTTAATTATGCTTAAACGATTAGTATTTCGATGGACATTAGTATTCGGTTGTACGAAATGTTGATTTAGATCTGATTGTTTGAGCATTCTAGCGTTTCTCACTTGTATGAAGCACAAGGCTCCCCTGAGTGCTCTTTTTTTTTACTACATTCTCCCTTCTGGTGCTGGCACTGGTCTTTCCCCAAGGATTGATCCTCCCTTCATTCCCATCACTTATTTAAAACACATTATTCCGTTACATATGTTTCTCTAAGGCAGCCTCTTCATTTCACCTTGCCCTCCGTTGCACCTTCCTTAGCGATCCTGCCTTAGGGATACCCCCCTTGAGTTGGAGAAGAGCCAACCTGAAGCGAGAGGAGAGGAGTGTGGTGACATTGGCCTCTCTCCTGAGAGTTGTCATCCAGCTGGTGTGTTACATTTTGGGCTTCAGCACACGCATGTCAGTTTTGGGCGACAACAGTAAGTTTATTTCCTAATCCTAGTTTAAAGTCACTCTTGAAGTGCTTTGGACTGAAGTAGGGTTTGTTTGCTAGCATTTTGTCTACTTGCTTGAGGAGACTTTCCTACCAAGGAGCTCTCCATTGTTCTATAAGGCCTTGGAATTCTCTATTTGCCCTAATTAGGGTTTCGCTACCTAACCCTATAGGTTGCTAGCTTTGCCCTAGTTGCAAGTATTGGAAAACATCATAAGAGGAGGGACGTTAGCCTCGATCTCTCATAGCCCTAGGGTTTGAGACAAAAATATAATACGCTATCCTTCAACTCTCTTCTTTTATCAAATTTTACGTGTTTTATTTTATTTTATGCATAGAAATATTTTACAACTGGAAAACGCCCTAAAAATCTAAATAAATTTAAAAAATCCAAAAATAGTCGTGATTTAGCATTTCTGGTCCACCTTAAAATTTTGCCTTATGGTTTTATCCACAAACCCTAGAGAGTGTCCTCTTTTGAGGAAGTGCATTGGGATCCGTGAAACCCTCGTAATTCGTCAATTAGAGGGTGTGTGATATTTCTGGCTTATTATCCATCTTCACCCTAGTACAGTTGTCCTCTTTCCCTTGAGGGTGCACTTTTTGGAGTGTTTGCCTTGGGAAGTGTGACATTGACTTGGGAGACGTGAAACTGCCTCAAAAGGCGTGATATTATTTGTAATTTGTGATAAAGTGAATAACTCCATTTATATATGATTCTTGTGTCTTGATTTGATATTGTTTGACTCCAATAAAACATTGACCATAGCTATTAAGGTTTTGTGGAAGGTATTCGTGGCTTGTTGGTGGTTGCAGGTATCTTTCATTGATTAGGGTCTCCCATTGGGTTTTGGAGTTACCTGAAGTGTTGAGAGGTTAGACTGTGGTGACATTGGGTCAAACCCTCTCCCCAGCTTACTGTCACTAGCACTAGGTCTATGTAGCCTTGATTTGCAAAGGTGTGCTAGTTTGAGCGGTGAGAATGCATCTCAGTGGAGCAAAAAGATTAAAGGCAAAGACATTACTGACAAAGTATTTGAAAAAGCATTTTGGAAAAAGGCAAAGGAGATGGTACTATTCAGTGAGCCTCTTGTGAAAGTGTTGTGAATGGTGGATGGTGATAAACCTACCATGGGTTTTATTTATGAGGCCATGGATCGGGCCAAAGAGGCAATAAAGGCAGCATATGGGAATAAAAGACAAAAGTGTCTTCCTCTATGTAGAATCATTGATGAAAGATGTAACAAATAACTCCATCGACCTTTACATGCAGCGGACTATAACTTGAATCCAAGGTAAGTAATTTCAAAGTTTTTAAGTTATATTATTCATTGCAAAATTTAGCCAAGGTTTCAAATTCATTTGATGAAGTTTCTCTGTTTCCTAAAGGTACCATTACACAAAATATTTTGAAGCAGATGGGGAGGTGAAGGAAGGATTATACAAATGCATTGAGTGCATGGTCCTCGATCCCATGAAACAAGATGAGATACACAGTAAGCTCCTTCATTTCAATGGGAGTATTGGTACCTTTGGTATGTCTATGGCTATACGATGTAGAACAAAGGATCCACCAGGTAAGTAATTTCAAAGTTTTAAAATTATATTATTCATGTCAAAATTTGAGTCAAAGTTTCAAACTCATTTGTTGAAGCTTCTTTGTCTTTAACTCATATTGCAGCCTATCAGTGGGGGCAGTTTGGTAGCCAATGCCTTGATTTGCAAAAGTTTGCAATTCGGATATTGAGCCAGACATGAAGTGTTTCTGGGTGTGAACAAAATTGGAGTGTTTTTTAGCATACACACACCAAGAAGAGAAACCATTTAGAACAAAAATGGTTGAATGATTCAATACAACCTTAGATTGAGGCACAACCAGTTGATGAACAAGACCCCTAAATCAAGCACCATAGTCTTGGATGATATTGATCCATCATTAGATTGGGTTGTGGAGACTCAACCAGGAGCATTTGATAATGAATATCTATCTTGGATGGACTTGGACCCACTTCCACAGACAGAGGATGCGAACATTGGTGCTAGACAGGTGCCTTTTGTTAAAATATTAACCAAGAAAATGTTAGGGAAGAAATGCATGCAAAAGTGAGTTTTGCATGCACCTACTTTTAGGTTTTTGGTAAACCTAATTTGACAGTGAGATGATATAAGGAAGACAGAAGGTGTCTGTCTTCACTACTGAGATAGATCAATTGATAGGAGGACGACTTTCCTTAAGAAGGAGGGCACATTCCTTAAGGAGGAGGAAGCTCGTACCGCATCCGGTTGAGCGATTGAGTGTCTGTAACTTGCAGAGTATCTTCGTCTCAGTGATTGAGGAAGATCAGTGACGATCAGAGCTCAGATCCGCTGAGATCTAATTTAGTACGAGTCATTCTTCTTTGGAGGGAGGTCGCACGTATGCATGCAGAGGAGGACGTTTTCAGTAGTAGGCTTCTTTAGTTACAGAGCAGATCAGAGCAGAGGATAGAGAGAGACAGATTAGGCAGAGGCGGATGCAGGGATACTCAGATCCAGTTTTCCAGTTAGGGCTCATTCTTCCAGTGCATGCATCAGCTAATGCATGCAAATCTAGAGTTTGCCTGAAGTGATTTATGAGGTAACCCTGTATTGTACTTGTCGCATTCCCTATATACTCTGGGCTCGAGAGAGAAGATAGCCCCACAGTTTGTTGGTTTTTCCCGAAAGGGTTCCAGGGTATATTTGTTGTTTATGTGTGATTGCATTTATGTTTCAGTCGGTAAATGCAGATCTAGTTGTTTGAGTTTATATTCTTATGAGCATATATTTATATCGAGACTCATACCACTTGAGATCTCATGGCGATTTAGAGGGAGTAGTGATCTCTTAATCAAATATTTACATGGTATCAGAGCCCTGGTAAGGGTCAGGAAGAGCATCACACTCAGATCTACAACTACAGCATCAAATCTGCGATTATGGGGGAGGATCATATTGCTTGCACGTCTTGCTCCGCTATGGATATTGATGAGTGTGCTACTGATGGGATTGACAGGGAGATGGCTCTCAACTCCTGTCAATCATTGATGGCCTCCACTTCTATTGTATGGTACATAGACAGTGGAGCTTCTAGTCATATGACGAGTGTTCGAGGATACTTTTCTGACCTAGCAGAGGATGGGATAGATCTTGAGATTGTCCTGGGAGACAACTCTACGGTCAAAGCTATAGGACGAGGAACTATGTCTTTTCAGAAAGACTCTAGAGAACAGATGAGAGTTCATGATGTCCTATACGTTCCAGGTCTTAAGAAGAACTTGATTTCTGTATCCACTATTGAAGATCGAGGACAATGGGTGATGTTTAGAGATGGAAATGTGCTAGTTCATCCCAAGGGATCTAGTGTTGCCTCAGCTGAGAGGATTGGAGTCCGCAGTGGGAAACTATACAAACTAAGTTTCCAACTACATCATGCCCTAAGTCATAGCAGCCGAGATGAGGGATGTGACCCCTGTGAGCTTTGGCATAGGAGGATGGCTCATCTGCACCATCCTGCCCTAAAGATTCTGAGGGAGATTGTGACAGGAGTACCTAAGTTCAGCACTGAGCACAACGATGTGTGTAAGGGGTGTGCTCTCGGGAATTACGTCAAGACAGCATTTCCTAAGAGCGATACCAGAGCTACGGGAACTCTTGATTTGATTCATTCTGACCTTTGCAGTGCGATGTCCACCACATCACTGAAAGGATACAAGTACTATATATCTTTCATTGATGACTATTCAAGGAAAACCTGGATCTACTTCTTGAAAAGCAAAGAGTCTAAGGAAGTTTTGCAGAAGTTTCAAGAGTTCAAATCTCTTGAGGAAAAACAGACAGAAAGGAAGATTAAGATCTTCATATCAGATAATGGGGGAGAGTACACCTCCAATGAGTTCATTCAGTTTTGCACTCAGGAGGGCATCAAGAGGCAATTGACTGTACCTTATACACCTCAACAGAACGAGGTGGCTGAGAGGAAGAATAGGGCCATCATTGGAGCTGCGAGATCCATGTTGCATGATCAACGATTGCCATTCTTTCTTTGGGCAGGAGCATGCAACACTGCAGCCTACATTCAGAACAAAAGCCCTCATAAGGCATTGGGGGACAAGACCCCCGAGGAGGCTTTTTCTGGAAAGAAACCCGAAGTTGGGCACTTCAGAATTTTTGGATGCCTCACCTACTCTCATGTTCCTTCGGAGAAAAGGACAAAGCTGGAACCCACTGCAGAAAGAGGAATTCTTGTTGGGTATGACGAGACTTCGAAGGCCTATTACATCCCTGCTCTCAAAAAGACTGTTGTGAGGCGAGATGTGAAATTTGAGGAGGATCGGGCCTTTTGAAAATCATGTGTCAGAGAAGGGAAAACAGCAGGCTGCTACTTCCCTTCATGACACAGGTCAGAGTACTGTTCAGCAACCAACAGGGTCCCAAGTGCCAAGAGTGATAGATGCACAAGATTCGGGTTCCATGGGCACAAGAGCAGGAAATAGCACAGGTTCTCAGATTGGTGATCAACTGAGATCAGGGTCCCAGATTACAGGTTCTCGAGCTACAAGATCGACGCCTACAGGCACCTCTACCGGAGGTACTCATTCTCATACAGGTCATTGGGACGAGAATGAGGAGTTCTCCTTACAGGATGTCACTTCAAGGAAGAGGAAGCCTAAGTGGCTTCAAGATACCAAGGACACTCAGGCAGTAAGAACTACCAAGAAAGACGTAAGAGAAAGAAAGGCTCCACAGCGATTCTGCAGTTACTTAGCTCTAGTAAGCAGTATCAGTGAATCGGAGCCATCCTCTTACAAACAAGCAGCAGGTAAGTAGGCCTGGAGAGATGCCATGTTGGAAGAATATGCTTCCATCATAAAGAATGATGTCTAGGAAGTGGTACCCAGACCTGAGGGAAAATCTATGGTCACCTCTAGATGGCTCTACAAAATCAAATATGCTGCAGATGGCAGCACTGAGAATTACAAAGCCAGGTTTGTTACTAGAGGGTTCTCACAAATAGAGGGAGTTGACTATGATGAGACATTTGCTCCTGTGGCCAGGTACTCTTCCATCAGGACTGTGATTTCTATTGCAGCAGAAATGGGATGGAAGATTCACCAGATGGATGTCAAGACAGCTTTCCTCAATGGACTCATCGAGGAGGAGGTATACATTGAGCAGCTAGAGGACTTCGAGGTATGTGAGCGAGAGTCTCATGTATGCAGATTGAAGAAAGCCCTGTACGGTTTGGAACAGGCACCCAGAGCTTGGTATTCTAGGATAGATACCTATTTGCAGTAGCTAGGGTTTCAGAAAAGTGAAGCAGAGCCAAATCTCTACTTCATTGTGATGAGAGGGGACACTCTCATTCTTGTGCTTTATGTAGATGACCTGTTTATTACAGGGGGAGAGAAACTCATCAATGATTGCAAGAAGGATCTTGCATCTGAGTTTGAAATGAAGGATATAGGGGTTGATGCATTACTTCCTAGGGATGGAAGTCTGGCAGGAGGATGGGCACATCTTTCTCAGTCAGGGCAAGTATGCAATGGACATTCTGAAGAGATTTTAGATGCAGGATTGCAAGCCCATGACTACCCCTATGACAACCAACTGGAAGAAGCAGGTGGCTTCTGAGAGTAAGTTGGTTGATTCCACGAGGTACCGACAGCTCATCGGTTCCCTGATGTATTTGGTCAACACCAGACCAGATTTGAGTTTTGCAGTCAACACCTTGAGTCAGTACATGGTAAAACCCAGAGATGTGCACTGGGTGGCTGCAAAGCATGTTTTGAGATACATCAGTGGAACAGCAGAATATGGGTTGAATTACGTGAGGTAGGGAGAAGTCCAGCTTGTAGGGTTCACAGGTTCAGATTGGGCAGGTAATGCAGGTGACAAGAAAAGCACCTCCGGGTGTTGCTTCAGCTTAGGATCGACAGTTGTGTCATTGTTTAGCAGGAAGCAGAAGTCCGTTGCATTCAGTTCTGCTGAAGCAGAATATATGGTGGCTAGCCTAGCCAGTTGTGAAGCCATCTGGCTTCGCAAGATGTTGGTAAGTCTATTTGATCAGTGGTTGGAACCTGTTGCCAACTAAGTTGTACTTGGTTGGATTATCAAGCGAGCGGGCAAATTCGAACATGTCAATGTTCATTTTCGATGATTTGATGTCCATCAGGCCTTTTTGAGGGCCCCTTTTTTTTACTTTTTTTACCACATGTCCATGGCCGTGCGGGGTTTGTAATAAATGTACTAGCATGGTGTTTTGTAAAGGACTTGACTCCCTAGGACTTTTTGACTAAATCAGGTATTCCAAGGAGTTTTTTCACCTATTAATTATGTCTTGCGTTAGTGCATAACATAATTTTGGGTTTTTCCCCTGCTCCTCCAAAGATGGAATGCCTAGTGAGGTTAACGGGCCTTAGGGGATTATTAAAGTCCATGGGTTAATGTATATGAACATGCTAGACATTGTTTTTCAGTCATATGGACATGTGGTAAGTTCCCCTAGGTTGTTTTTTAATTTTCAGCGAAGTTTATTTTTTCCATAAATTGGGCCATTTTTCAATGGTTCAATTAAAAAATTTGTAAATGGCATAAAAATGTCATCTAGGGGTTTTTTTTGCCTTAGGGATGCTCATTTTCCAACTCAGAGCACCCACATTACACCAGAACCCACTTTTTATAATGTTTGGGTCTTTAATTTTTCACTTCGTCATGAAAAAATAAAAAATAAAAGTCATGAAAATATCAAAAAATTGAAAAATGACTTAAAAAAATTAAAAGTTTTTGGGAGTGATTAATGGTTTGATTCACTTCAGCATGCTTCAAGGAGCATATGGGGCTGATTTTTCAGTCATTAGGGCAACTCAACTCATGGGATTAATTCCCCACTTAAAGGAGGACGCATTTACTTCATTTGGGCGCATTTGGCAAGAGAGAGGGAGCCCATACTTCAAGGAATTGGCAGCTTGTTTAGTGCTGATTTGTGGGCACTCTTTGTGCTAGTTTATGACAGCCCTAAACGTGGAGTGGCAGCCCCTATCTTCTCCACGTATTACTCCACCATTCCCCCACTCTCCTTTAGCAAGTGTGCCCTTCCCTCTCTTGGAGTTTTTCTATATTATGGCACTTGCTCTCTCCATGTTTAGTTAGTGGGAACTAGAGCGAGAGACTTATCACTGTAATACTTTTTTTTAAGTGTGAATAAAGAAGACTTTGGAGGTCAAATTTGTGGTGTGCATTGTGTGAGTGGATGAACCATCTTGAGCTTGTATAATGGAGGTAACCTGTGCATAAGCTTTGATATTCTATTGTATTAACTGTACTCATTGGAAAGATTAGTATTCATTTATGAGATAAACTAATGCAATTTGTTTATTGTTTAGTCTATTGTTATATGTTTGCAAAAGTAATCATGTCTGTATGTTTCATTTGTTTATGAGTGTTCAGTGTTGATTTCTTTTTCAGATGTATATCTACACTTGATCTTTGTTTGCAAAGTGTGTGATGTGCAGGTTATCTTAACTGGAAGCAGGTGGATCTTGTTTGTTTCCTCCTTTCTAATCTTTGTTTACAGATGTAGTTCCTTGGAACATCAAACAAAGACAATCTCCAAAGCTTCGGATTTCAACAAAAAATTTGCTCCATCTCTCTCTCTCTCTTATTTAAAAAAGTTTTCTCTGGTTACTGGTTACTTATGAAAAAGTATTTCTGATTTATATACTGACATTCATACTTTAAATAGATCAGAATTTACTTTAAGGTAGCCTAGTCTAGTTTGTTTACAAAGCTCATATCTTTGACAAATTAGATCTTTCCTTCATCTAGAATTTTACTTTTTTCAAACTTGCAAAAAAATTGTTAAATTTTGAAAAGTTTTGAGGAGTAGTGTTAGGTCTGATTTTAAAAGTTTTATTTGGTTGTCCAAGAGCATGGAATTTGCAGCTCTTAAAGCTTGCAAAGATCCCAAGTAAACAAGCCCCATTGCTTGTCTTACTTGGTTAATTTTTGGCATTTTTAACTAGTTTTACACTTAGAATTTTTTTGGGTTTTTAGGCAGTGTTCCAAAGACACTCTTAAAGTGTTTTTGGGCATCTTGTACTAAAGTTTGCTTGCTGGTTTGCAGCAGAAGACGATCAAACAAGACGAAGTGCTGGCCAAAAATCGAGGATCCAGACCATCCGAAGTACCAAAACTTAATTTTTATATAACCGGTTACTTTTCTCTTCAGTATTGTAAGCCACCAAGTCATTATAAAGAGACTAGGGCACTTCTCTATTCATTGTAAAGATTACTAAACGAGAGCAAGTGGGCTAACCAGCACCCACACCCCATCCCCCCAGGGGTGGTCTGTGTCATCTCAATTTTCATGGCGTGATTGTTAGATTAATTTTATTTCTTTCATTTCGACATTAAATAAAATTAACTAGGATTAAAATTTACCTCGTTGGTCCATTCTATTGGTGGGCCACGAGTTCACTCAGGACTTAGATTTTCTCATTGTTTTTTACAATTTCAAAAAACACCCCCTTGCTTTCCCGAAGTAGGGTTTCAAGACAACGGCTTGCCCGAGTACTGGCCTAAAAAGAGACTCTTGGGGCTCTAAAAAGATAAAATTTTGGTTCCTAAAAAACTTAAAAATTTCGAAGGTCTTCTCCCGTATGCTCTGTGGCCAACTTGCAGCTCAGTCTGAACACGTTGGTACGCATCAAAAAGGGGAAGATGACTAGTAATAGGTTTTAACACACCCGAATAAACAAACCTACTGGTGAAAATCCAGCACAAAGCGAACATTCTTTTGTTGTGGGAAAATTTTTCAAAGGGCTTGGGATAACACTGAGTAGTGACCTCTTGGAAACTGTTAGGCTTGCCCTCATGGTATAGCATCTGAACACCTCCTTGAGACTCTGATCCAGCCCAAGTCTGAGTGAGAAACCACACAGCTGAATTCCGGACATGTTCCCTGTACCTTTGCGTATATCGGGAATCCACCAGCCCTAATAAAAAGATCATTACCACAATAAAAATAAAATAAACCAAGAACAAATCGCACAACATTTTCCTTTCAGTTCAAGCATCTATTTTGACTCCATTTATTGGCACTGGTTTATCTTGTTATATTTCAAGATGTTGATGAATGTTTTAAATGACAATGAAAATGATGGATGTTTGCAAATGAAATATTGATGAATGATTTTTGCTTTACACATATATATGCTGTATTGTCTTGGTTTACAAAAAAATAATCTAACTCCTAGATTAGATTCTTTATTTTTTCATAGATTAGACACCATAGTTTGTTTTCACTTTTTAGGGTCCACCCCCCTTGGCTACGCTAAGAAAGCCTAGACGGAGAAGTCGAGTCTCAGGTGACAGCACTTGACTCTGACTTTCCCCCAAGGCCACACCAGCAGCTTGAATACTTCTGCTGCGTTTTCCCAGGTGTGGAACCAGGCGGCAACAGCAACTACGGTGATTCACTGTGACAATCAGAGTTGCATCAAACTCTCTGAGAATCCAGTATTTCATGATCGATCCAAACACATTGAGATCAGATATCACTTCATTCGTGATCATGTTTAGAAGGGAGCAGTTGAGCTCCAATACATTTCCACAGATGAGCAGGTTGCAGACATTCTGCAAAGTCCTTGATGAAGAATAAATTTGAGTACTTCAGGGAGAAGATGGGAGTGGTGCAGAATCCTTTCCTGGTTAAGAGGTGGTGTTAAAATACTAACCAGGAAAATGTTCGAGAAGAAATGCATGCAAAAGTGAGTTTTGCATGCACCTACTTTTAGGTTTTTGGTAAACCTAATTTGACAATGAGATGATACAAGGAAGACAGAAGGTGTCCGTCTTCACTACTAAGATAATTGATCTGAGATAGATCAATTGAGAGGAGGACGACTTTCCTTGAAAAGGAGGGCGCATTCCTTAAGGAGGAGGAAGCTCGTACCGCATCTGGTTGAGCGATTGAGTGTCTATAACTTGCAGAGCATCTTCGTCTCAGTGATCGAGGAAGATCAGTGACGATTAGAGCTCAGATCTGCTGAGATCTGATTTAGTACGAATCATTCTTCTTTGGAGGGAGGGCACACTTGTGCATGCAGAGGAGGACGTTTTCAGCAGTAGGCTTCTTCAGTTACAAAGCAGAGGATAGAGAGAGACAGATCAAGCAGAGGCGGATGCAGGGATACTCAGATCCAGTTTTCCAGTTAGGGCTCATTCTTTCAGTGCATGCATCAATTGATGCATGCAAATCTAGAGTTTGCCTGAAGTGATTTCTGAGGTAACCCTGTATTGTACTTGTCTCATTCCCTATATGCTCTGGGCTCGAGAGAGAGAGAAGATAGCCCCACAGTTTGTTGGTTTTTCCCGAAAGGGTTCCAGGGTATATTTGTTGTTTATGTGTGATTGCATTTATGTTTCAGTTGGTAAATGTAGATCTAGTTGTTTGAGTTTATATTCTTATGAGCATATATTTATATCGAGACTCATACCACTTGAGATCTCATGGCGATTCAGAGGGAGTAGCGATCTCTGAATCAAATATTTACACCTTTGGCTTCAGGCCCGGGGGAATCAAGACAGACTTGGGATCCTTATTCTCGGTCTACTTTAGTCGAGGACATATATGGTGACTTTGACTCTGAGCATGACGATTTAGATGATATATATATATATTCTCAAAAATTGAATATTTGATGTATAATTTGGTCGACCAGTTTTCTAATCCAGTTTTTGTCTGGTTCCGGTTCCTAGGGTCAATTGGTTCGATCACCAGTTTGGCTCTGATAACTATGTGCACCGCCACAAGAGTCCTCTTCAAACCTGCAACATGTCTGAGGACTTTTCTCCACATTAGTCAAGCATGAGATATGACATGAATTTCTATCATTAGAAAAAAAAATTATGCCCCAAATTTAGGGCTTGAAGGCACCGTTTAGCAGCTAGCTTGTTGGAAACTTCAATTGATCTTCACATGAAAAGCTTGTTTCCATAAACAAATTTCTATATTAAAAAGAAACCTTCCAGCTGAAGATACATGCCCAAAATGAGAAAAAATGAAAGAATGAGATGGCCAGAAATTTTTGTCGTGAAAAACCTACTGTACCATGCAATTTCCAACCCCTAAATTATCTTTTATATCTAAAAAATTAGGCATGACAATGCCAAAATCTGAGGTTAAAAAAGGTTGAAAATTCTCTGCACTTTTAGACTTGGGCCTAAAAATCTGCTCCAAATGGCTTGGAAAACCTGCATCAAAACCCTTCAAATATGCCTGGAAATCAACCTAAAAATATACCCCAAAACAGCCTTGAAAATTGTAGGAGATCACTTGAATAAATCTACAAAAATGTGCTCAACATGATCCTCAAAATCAACATTACAAATGGGAGCATATGGCTGCAAGTCCTCTTCGATGCTTGGTTGTTCCAAAGCTTCCAAATCTACAATTTCTTCATTAAATGCATCACTACAAATAACATAGATGGGAGATGGGATCCTCAAAACTTTCCATATTTTTAATGTCCCTATTATGATCAACAATTTGAAATCTTGCATCTAAATCATCTTGAAAAGGGAAAATATATGCACTATCTTTCTTGTCACCAAACAAGGGTTTCTCTTCAAAATACTCTTCCTCAAAATCACAACAATAACTTCAGATTTTTTAGAAGAACTAGAGCTTACCAAGCCCTCATTTACATGAGGAGAAGAAAATGATGCTTCAATATTCTTTTCATCAACTTGGTCTTCAATGGAATCATGACGTGCCTCATCAATGGAATCATGAGGTGCCTCATGGTTTTGCTCTTTAAACATAGCCTTCATATATTCAACATAGGGCATTGATTCTTCATGACCTCCAGGGCTCCAATACTAGCAAAACACCTCAACCAATCCTACAAAAGATGAGATTTTGTCTTCTACCAAGACCTTCAAACCATCCTCTTGCATGCCTTGTTAAATTATGTGCAAATAACATCATCAAAACATCTTCATCAATAGCACCAAGATCTAAAATGTATTCCATAAAATACAAAATGTGCGACGTGGGTAAATCAATACTCCCACAAAATTTTGGAAGAGATTCAAGAGCATCCTTTTGTTAGGGAAACCCTGGATACTTGAGAAATCAAGATGAGCATACGAATAGATCAACCATGGAGATGATGCCATTTTTCTTCACCTTTATTCTTCAAATGGAGGCTACCAAATATGAAAATGCACATAAGCATACCTCATACCAACACTAAAATGTGTGGAGTCACCAAGGTGAACTCGAAATGCCTTCAAGTTTTGTTTGTTTCACCCCTACAAACAACCAATCTTCAAATACTACAAAGGAACAAAGGCTTTGTACCTTCATGGAGTCGCCATGTGATAAGAGAAATATGCAATAATAACCTCCCACAAAATGTTATGAAGCATAATCTTGAAAATTTTCAAGAGATGGGTTTTGTCCTCGACAACGTCGCCAAAATGTTACAACTGGAACTAGCATTTATGATTAAAGCCCCAAAGAACAAAGCTAGCCCAATTATAACTTAGAGGGATCACCGACTATCACCTCAATGACTCCCTCTCTACACTTTAGGTTGGCTCTTCTCCAACTCAAGGGGGGGCTTCCCTAAGATAGGATTGTTAGGCTATAAGGCAAAAGGTGATTTGAAGAATTAGCCATAGCAAAACATTAGGTATTTTTGTAGTATATGATAAAGGGGTGATGGAAGGACCATGAAGACTTGTGCCAATCCCCAAGGCAAATACAGTAAAGGGAAGCTAGTCCATGAAAGGGGAATGTTCATGAAAGGTTAGGGAAATTAGGACTGCTTGTAGATGCCACAAATAAACCGTACCATGTTAAAAAATGAATGTAGAAACCAACTACGATGTCCCATGAGTGATGCCACATCAAAACAATGTCAACTAGGGTGTGCCTTATACAATAAAGAATTACAAGCTCTTACTCTAGAAAGATGATCGGAACAATGTAATATAATCATGCATAAGACATCAAAGGGAGATTGAGGAATACAATTCTCACATAAAACCCTTCTAATGGGGCAATTTACCCTTCTAGTTGACCCTAATTAACAAGTTCTAGGTTATTCTACAATCCATTAGCAACATTAGATATAGGAACAAGGATGCCACACTTTAAATGGAGAAAAAAACCTTTACACTTCAAGTTGCACCATGAAAGATATGTCTATTAAGGTCCAAAAGAGAGAGAGCTCTCAAAATCCAACCATGAGTACAAATGGGGAAGAGGCTCTCTTATATAGGAGAGGAGTTCAACTTCCTTTACAATAAAATAATAACAGATCTACCAAAACCCTAGATCTATACCAAGGAGGAGTAAACAAATAAAATTACTCCTCTAAAATCTAACCAACTCTAACAAACATCCATAATATGAGGTGGTCAGTGCCACATGTACAAGAATCAACCCATAAGCTTCTTCACGCAGGAAATAACTCCAAAGAAGTGGGACGCCCTCAACAAACCATGGATCCATGTGCGAAGCCCTCAATACATGCCAACAACCTCCGAAAGGTGAATACGTGTGCATGGAAACCCAACAAGGGGACAGCCCCTCCTCAAATAGTCAAACAAATGGTTAGGCAAGGGGGGTGATGATGCGTCCATTCAATAACACTCTTAGGGACCACCATCATACATAAAAATATGTAGTAGCAGCTCCATAAAGCTGAAATCCACGTAATAACCTCTCCGACAGGAAGTAGACGATACCTAAGTGTTGGAAATAGCACCAAAAACCAGCTAAAACAGCCTCCCAAACTACTAGGAATCTTATTGAGTGTTCTACACCTTTGGAAAGGTCTTGGAAAAAGCTTTCCAACCATATATGGCACTTCCCAAACATAGCTAGAATGAGTGACATCCACCCTCTTGAAGACAGGGTACCAAACTGCTGAAAAAATGACCCAGAAACCAGCAAAAACAGCCCAGAGAGATAAGTTAATTACTCTAACTGATCATAAAATTGTAGGCTCATAGCCTGACAGTCTTACCAACACAGATCTCTGCAAAAAATAAGTTTTGTTCTCTATCCTCAACGATAATTTTTCATTGCTAAGATTAAACCTTTGTGCACGAATGGAATTCTCTGTTTTCTAACACATCCAAAGCAAGAGTTAGAAATAAAAACACTCTTGCCAATTGAAAGGAAATTCTGCTCTAGAGATGTGTTTGCTCAACGCTTTCGCTATTATTCAAATGCCTATGACTCCATTCAGACTATCACACATGAATCAAAGGACTTCTGTTTTAAATCAAGTTCATGCCCAGCAATGATAAGAAATGCCCCAAGGACAATTAAATTTGCCCAGCTGTGATACAAATGCCCTAGGCACATATAAATTTGCCCAACGGTGATAGAAAACGCCCCAGGCACATTTAAATTTGCCCAACAGTGATAGAAAGTGCCCCAGGCACATTTAAATTTGCCGAAAAGTGAGTCAATGACAATCTCAGATGCTAGCTGAATGCACTCAGATTCAAAACTACCCAAAAGGATTATTAACCACTGTTGTACTCAACTACTCAACTCAGCATCTATTTGGCATCACTCAAACTCTGTTTGTGGAGATGGGTTACATTGCTTCTTTGTTGTTTGAAAGTGATGATGAATTAATTACACCAACATCACCTCACTGAGAGTTGGGTTGTAGCTTTAATTAAACAACCCAGCAAATAAGCAATTGCGGGATTGGCTGTAGATAGTGGTGAAACAATGAACCAATGGTACATTCCCCCAATTCAAATCAATGTTAATGGGTTAATACACTATTGCTGTAGCATGATTTTCACAACACCCATGCAATAAATTAAAATGGGAGCTAACAAGCATGCAGAGAATAACATTCACACAGCATTCAAATAAGGTGATTTTTACCCTGGAAACCAAATGTTAGTTTTGTACCTAGGGAAGTGTTCCCCAAGTGACAATTGCCTAATGTCACTTAGAAGGGGGAAAAAGGTGACCCTCACATTAAATGCACTTAATGAGACTTTATAAAATGAAAGTCACTTTTTGCTAAAGTTAAGTGGGTGAGTAATTTTTATTTAAGTGATTTAAATAAAAGTGATTTTTACTCTCATTGAATCTTGTCCATTGGATTAGATCTTTTTCCACCGTTGGATTAAATTCACACTTAGGGTTAGACAAAAAGGCTTGAGGGAGGCATTTCACTTCATTCTTGAGAAAGAGAGAGAAGAGAAGAGCTTGGAAACTTACATGCATATCAAGGCAGCCATTCTACATTGGCACACAAATCGAGGTACTTGTTGGGCATTTACTCTTAACACAGATTTCGAGGAGTTACTTTCAGCATCCATACAGCACTTTACAGGGCACGAGTTCCAAGGTTTGACTGGGCACGAGTTTCAAAGTTTGACTGGGCACAAAACCCGAGAAGGGCACAGATTTCGAGGGTGTGTTTGCTGGGCACTAATCCCAAGGAGATTCACAGTTTTCTGAACAGCAACAGTGGGCACGTTATTTGAGACAGCAGCCCCAGTCATTTGAGCTGTACGGTGGGCACAAAACCCGAGGCAGGCTTTTTTCCTGCTGCACAGTTTTCGAGGAGGCACCAATTTCGAGGTTCTGTTTGCTGCACAGATTTCGAGAGAGGCACAGATTTCAAGACTGTAATTTCGGGCACATCTCCCAAGGCAGTAATTATTTGCTGCACAGAAATCGAGGAAGGTACAGGGTCTGTTTTGTACTTTCTGGCACGATTATTGAGGCACTGTTTCAGCACAGAAATCCAGCAGTGATTGCACAGATTTCAAGACAGCTCCAGGAGTGAAATTTATGGTTGAGATAAGTACTTGTTTGACTGTTAATTTCTGACTGAATATTCTCTGAAGAAATAAAATCTCTCTCTCTCTCTCACTGGTTTTCCCCGTGGGGGTTTTTCCAGGGCACAGTTGCCAAAAATACTGAGTCTATCTTTTATGGTGTGCATGTGTTAAATATTTAATTTTCTGCCTGTTAGTGGTATTTTACAGCGTGTTTAATTGTTACTGAAAATTTCATAAGTAACCTTCAGCCTATACAAAACCGGCTGTAAGTGAAAAACACTGAAATGTTGACATAAACCAACAAGCAGTAAAACCCAGAAAATCTACACCAAATAGGTAAAACCAGCATTCATGGGGATTTATAATTGCTCTGAAATTTATTACAAGGGTGAGCTATCCACTTTCAGACGAGATTTTGATGCATTGTTACTCACTAGCAATAATGCAGGTGCAATGGCTCGGACAACCTTCTGCTCAAGCATGGACAAGCGCAACAACTCTTTCATCCATTAATTTTCGAGTAGGCTGCCTCTTCGAGCACTCTTCTCTGCCAATGCCCTTCTTCTTTCCAAGCTACAATTCTCCCTCTGGTTGGCTTCCCCTTCTTCACCAAGCTAGCCCTCTTTAATAGAGCTGCCTGGAATGCCAACCATCAAGGTGATTCGTTTCACCTTCTTGAAGCCTTCTGGCCCTTAGTCTTCCAGCTCAAGGCTAAAATTAGTTTTGCCAAAATTAAATTTTGATTACAAAGTTTTAATAGGATCCGTTTTGTTGGATTTTGTGCAACTTCGGAAGATATTATTCATTGTATTTCTATTGTATTTGATTGTACCTCCTAAGGGAGATGAACTTGATGAAAATGACCATGTAAACCCTTGAAAGAATCAATGTGAACCTTGGGGAGAAAAGAAGCAAAGTAAAAGATTAAAATTGAATTATTATTTGCCCCCCAAGTGAAGTCGGCCTAGTCAAATAGAGAAGTCGGCTCACCTAGGGTAAAAGTCAGTTTTACACTTGTATAAATAAGAGGTTATGTCACCTCATTAACACACTCACTCATCCACTCAAGTTCGCATTACTTGAGAGAGAGAAGTTCACATCTGCTGGAGGAGAAGAAGACTGTTTTGGGGTTTCTACTTTTGGAAGACATTTTCCATCTTTTCTCTTTTATGATTGTACTCTGATCTCGGGATTATCATCTCTATATGAAGGTTGTTGGGTTTTCTCCCATTTGGGTTTCCCAGGATAAACTCTACGTTATTGTTTTGTGCTTCGTCTTTCTTCTAGAGATCTTGTTTATGCATTTCAATTATTATGCTATGAATGTGTGAAATCTAACATGGTTTCAGAGCAGTTCTAGAAGAAGCCATTGCCGAAACTAGGGTTTCATCTTTTGAATCCTTCACCCATCATTTTGGAGAAAAAGAGCCTTAGGAATTTCGTTTTGGGGAAGGCGCATCTTTTAGTGAAGATGGAATTCAATTCCAATAATTTTCAGTTTTTGACCTAACTCTGTGGCTGCAAAAGAATTAGGGTTTCAGTTTTGACCTACTTCTCTCCACAGATTTGGATCAGCCCTACCTCAACTCAACTCACCTTGCCAAGGCGCATCTACCTGTGGAATCAATTTTTCAAATTTTCAACTTTCATTTTTGACCTAGCTCCTGCTAGGGTTTCTAGACCAAATCTGCAGACAAGATGATTGGTATGAAGGTTGAAGATCGTCTGGAAGGGGCTTCCAATTTTATCTCTTGGAAGTCTAGGGTTCTTCTACTTCGAGAAGAAAATGACCTCTTACAATATGTAATGAGAAGGTCCCTGAACCAGAAGACGAAGAGGATAAATCCCGATGGAGGAAGAATGATGCTAAAGCAAGAAGGATTCTTGTGGATTCAGTAAGAGACCACTTGGTTCCACAAATCTCAGGAAAGAAGAATGCTAGGAAAATGTTCAAGACCATTATGAAGTTGTTTGAACACACTAGCATCAATGTCTCCATCACATTGAGGAACCAACTCTCAAATATGAAGATAGCCAAGTCAGAATCCATTGCCTCATATTTCATGAGGATCATAGAACTCCGGGACAAGCTCAGCACCAGTGGAGATCCTATTAATGATAAGGAGCTTGTCATCACCACTTTGAATGGTCTTCCACCATCTTGGGAGTCCTTTATCCAAAGCATAAGTGGTAGATCCAAACTACCAAAGTTTGATAAGCTTTGGGCAGATTGCACTCAGGAGGAGACAAGGATTGCAGCACATCAAAGACTCCATGGCACTCAACCTGAGGAGAACCAAGCTTTTGTTTCCCATGCCAAGAAGGGTAAGGGAAAAGGTAATAAGTTTCATAAACACAAGCACCAAGAAAGGAGATCAAGTCCCCACCAAGACCAAAAGAAGAAGAGAGATATGTCTCAAGTTCAATGCTATAGGTGCAGAAAGTATGGACATTACGCCAGTAGCTGTCGAAGCCAAATCAAAAGGAAGCATGAAGCATCCACCACTGATGTGGAAGAAGATCACCAACACAAGAAGCAAAGGAATGAAGATCACACGGAATTTCTATTCATATCAGCATTATCAGGTACTATTCCCACCAGTAGTGACACTTGGCTCATAGATAGTGGTGCATCTAGACACATGACAAGTTATAAAGAGAATCATTCAGAATTAGTTGAGAAAGATTCACATCTTCGTGTTGTACTTGGAGATGATGCAAATTACACTGTGAAGGGATCTGGAGCCACCACCCTTCAACTAGAATCAAATGATACATTGCGTCTAAGTGATGTGCTCTATGTACCTGGAATTAAAAGAAACCTTGTCTCCATCTCAGCCTTGGAGGACAAGGGATATAAAGTAGCTTTCTCAGAAGGGAAAGTCCTTGCTTGGCACAAGAACTCAAGCATGAGCACAACCAAAGTTATTGGCATAAGAGAAGAGAGCTTGTATAGACTAAACACTCCACCAGTCCAAGCCCTAATACACGATGGTGCAAGTATGGGCGAATTATGGCACAGAAGATTAGCTCATCTGAGATTCTGAACTATCAAGCTCTCCCAGTTCTGAAGAATATTGTGACAGGTTTGCCAGGGCTCCAGGTAGACCATGATGGGACATGTAGAGGATGTGCACTTGGCAAGGATGCCAAGAAATCTTTTCCAAATAGCAGGAGTAGATCCAAAGGGGTTTGGATCTAGTACACTCTAACTTGTGCAGACCAATGATAATTGTGTCATTGGGTGGATATCATTACTATATCACATTTATTGATGATTACTCACGAAAGACTTGGATATACTTTCTGAAGTCAAAAGAATCCGAGGAAGTGCTCAGCAAGTTCAAAGAGTTTAAAGCACAAGTTGAGAATCTGTCAGGAAAGAGGATCAAGATTTTGAGATCCAATAATGGTGGAGAATATACCTCTACAGAATTCAATGATTTATGCAAGGAAGTGGGAATTAAGAGGGAGCTCACAATTCCCTACAACCCTCAACAAAATGGGGTTGCAGAAAGAAAGGATCGTACAATTGTGGAGGCAGCCAAAGCTATGATACATGACCAGAGTCTTCAAATGTTCTTGTGGGCAAAAGCATCCAGAACCGCTGCATATGTACAAAATAGATGTCCACACAAGATATTGAAGAATATGACTCTGGAAGAAGCGTTCACAGGTGTGAAACTAGAAGTGGGCCATCTCCGAATCTTTGGCTGTCCAGTCTACATACATGTGCCCAAGGAGAAAAGATCAAAGTTAGAACCTTCAGGCAAGAAGGGAACCTTTGTGGGATATAGTGAGTCTTCAAAGGCTTATAGAATCTCCATCCCAGGATCCAGACAAATTGACGTCAGTAGGGATGTGACCTTTGAAGAAGAGATGGCTGTCAGGAAAGCCATAGGATCGGATATGGAGATCGATGATGAAGAAATGTTAGAACCAAAGGAGATGAGATCATCTCCCCCGCCATTGCAGAGGGAGCTAGCAGAAAAGGATGAACCTATCGATCACATAGATCCAGTTGATATCCCCAGAGATGTTGCAGGTCGAAAAAGACCTAGATGGGCATAGCAGACACTGCAAGATGCAGAGGGGCATGAAGCCCCACATGGCGCTTCCAGAGAAAGCAAAAGACCTTAGAGGTTCTCTAGTTATGTGGCACTGATGAGCAACATTATTGATTCGGAACCCACCACTTACGAAGAAGCATCCAAACATCAAGTTTGGAAGGATGCCATGATGGAAGAATATCAATCCATCATGAAGAATGATGTGTGGGAGGTTGTGTCGATACTCGAGGAGAAGTCAATAGTGACTTCTAAATGGCTATACAAAGATCAAGCATGGAGCAGATGGCAGTGTTGAGAAATACAAGGCCAGATTTGTAGCCAGGGGATTCTCTCAGAAAGAGAGAGTCGATTATGATGAGACATTTGCTCTTGTGGCCCGATATACTTCCATTAGATCCATTATTGCTATTGCTTCAACTATGGGATGGAAATTGCATCAAATGGATGTGAAGACAGCCTTTCTCAATGGTGTTATTGAGGAAGAAGTTTACATTGAACAACCAAATGGATTTATTGTCCAAGCAAAGGAGTCTCATGTGTGCAGATTGAAAAAGGCACTGTATCGACTCAAGCAAGCACCCCGTGCTTGGTATGGACGGATAGACAGATTCCTGGTGAGCTTGGGATTTTCCAAGAGTGATGCAGACCCCAACCTTTACTACAAGGTTGTAGATGATGAACCATTGATCTTGGTTCGTATGTCGGTTCCTAGGGCAAGTCTGAATAAAAGAGAGTTTTAAGGCCTGTTGTTGGAGCTCCTAAGGTCATGATACTGGGTGAAGCCCGGGATACGAGGGAGGGATAGATTGATACCAGCCAAATTGATGCATACACTACAAGGTATAGAGCTTATTGTTCCAGGACCGGGATACATCTTTCTTTACACTTATCATTTTATATACTGGTCGTGCTGCAGCAGGGAATGCTGCTTAGACTGCTATTGAACGATGACCCTTACCCTGTGGGGTTTCTGTCCCGTATCCACCATTATTTTTGCGTAAAGCTGCTCAGGGACCGTACGATCCGGGTTGTTCCCCCATATATGTTGATGACTTGTTTCTCACGGGAAATGAGAAACTTATTGTATGGTGTAAGAAGAATCTCGCCTCTGAGTTTGAAATGAAAGATCTTGGATTGATGCACTACTTCTTGGGATTAGAAGTATGGCAGAGGCAGAAAGAGATTTTCCTAGGACAAGGAAAATACACCATTGATATATTGAAGAGATTCGGAATGTTGGACTGCAAGTCCATGGCTACTCCCATGGATGCAAATTGGAAGAAGTTGAGAGATTCTACTTCAGATTCTGATTTGATTGATTCCAACATGTATCGCCAGTTGATTGGGTCATTGATGTATATGACCAACACCAGACCAGATATATGTTTTGTTGTGAATGCCCTCAGTCAATTCATGTGCGAACCGAGGCAAATTCACTGGATTGTTGCAAAACATGTGCTCAGATACTTACGTGGCACTGTGGGATATGGATTGAAGTATGCTTCAGATTGTGACCTGAGATTGCAAGGGTTTACAGACTCAGATTGGGCTGGATGTGTTGCAGATCAGAAGAGTACTTCCGGATGTTGCTTCAGTTTGGGTTCTGCAGTTATTTCCTGGTGTAGCAGGAAACAAAACTCGGTAGCACTCAGTATTGCAAAGGCTGAGTACATGGCTGCTAGCATAGCAACTCGAGAAGCAGTTTGGCTTCGTCAACTCTTGGCAGGATTGTTCGACCAGATTCCAAAGCCGACCGTGATTCACTGTGATAACCAAAGCTGTGTGCAGATGTCAGTGAATCCTGTATTTCACGACAGGTCGAAGCATATTGACATTCGATATCACTTCATTCGTGATATGGTGCAGAAAGGTGTGGTCAAGTTACAGTACGTGTCGACAAACGACCAGACTGCAGATGTTCTCACCAAGGCCCTTCCCAGGGTGAAGTTCGAATACTTTCGCGGAAGACTTGGAGTCGAAGAGAACGTGTCCCTCCTTGAGAGGGAAAGATGACATTGAGATGCTTGCCCTGCTTTTCCCAGGTGCCTCTGCAGTCCAGTACTCAACCAGATATGGGAGAAATCCCATAGGCAGATGAGTCGGATAGTCAGCAGTTGGTCGGGCTCACCCAGGTGCCTCTGCAATCCAGTACTCAGCCAGATATGGGAGAAATCCCATAGGCAGATGAGTCGGACAGTCAACAGTTGGTCGGGTTCACCCAGGAACCTTTTGCAGTCCAGTTACTCAGCCAGATATGGGAGAAATCCCATAGGAAGATGAGTAGGACCTTCAGCAGTTGGTCAGGTTCACACAGGTGCCTTTGCAGTCCAGTTACTCAGCCAGGTATAAGAGAAATCCCATCGGCAGATGAGTAGGACAGTCAGCAATTGGCCGTGTGATTGCACTGGTACCTCTACTCGTTCGAGATCTCAGCCAAATCGGTAGATGAGACGAACAGGTAGTAGATGGTCGTGCACATTTGCTCATCTGGGATCTCAACCAGGTATGGGAGGAGCCCATCGGCAGATGAGACAGACAGGTAGCAAATGGTATTGTAGAGATGGCACAGCTGATAATCTCAGATATCCAGGATTGAGTGATTCTCCTGGACTCACCGAAGGACTGGTGCAGATCATGCATGATGACACTTCTTGAAGGACTGAGACTGTGTGGACAACCTTCAGTATGTATAGAGATGATGGAGACAGCATGGATGTACAGATGAAACCCAGATGATCATGATGCGGATGAAAACCAAAGAATACCTTCCTCGTTGAGAGGGAGTGTTGGATTTTGTGCAACTTCGGAAGATATTATTCATTGTATTTGATTGTACCCCCTAAGGGAGATGAAATTGATGAAAATGACCATGTAAACCCTTGAAAGAATCAATGCAAACCTTGGGGAGAAAAGAAGCAAAGTAAAAGATTAAAATTGAATTATTATTTGCCCCCCAAGTGAAGTCGGCCTAGTCAAATAGAGAAGTCGACTCACCTAGGGTAAAAGTTAGTTTTACACTTGTATAAATAAGAGGTTATGTCACCTCATTAACACACTAACTCATCCACTCAAGTTCGCATTACTTGAGAGAGAGAAGTTCGCATCTATTGGAGGAGAAGAAGACTGTTTTGGGGTTTCTACTTTTGGAAGACATTTTCCATCTTTTCTCTTTTATGATTGTACTCTAATCTCGGGATTATCATCTTTATACGAAGGTTGCTGGGTTTTCTCCCATTTGGGTTTCCCAGGATAAACTCTGTGTTATTGTTTTGTGCTTTGTCTTTGTTCTAGAGATCTTCTTTATGCATTTGAATTATTATTGTAAATATTTGATTCAGAGATCACTACTCCCTCTGAATCGCCCTGAGATCTCAAGTGGTATGAGTCTCAATATCAGTATATACTCATAAACAACATAGACTTAAACAACTAGATCTGCATTTACCAACTGAAATATAAATGCAATCAACCACATAAACAACAGATGTACCCTGGAACCCTTGCGGGAAAAACCATCTAACTATGGAGTTATCTTCTCTCTCGAGCCCACAGCATATAGATGTATAAATGACAATACAATACAGGATTACCTCAGTCGGTAACTCAATCCCTCCGAAACAAAACAGACCCCAAATTTGCATGCATCCAGCTGATGCATGCACTGAAGAAGTAAGCCCTAACTACCAAACTGGATCTGAGTGCTCTGAAGGTGCCTCTGACTGATCTGCCCTCTCTATATCTCTCTGCTCTGATCTGCCCTCCTCTGCATGCACAAGTGTGCCCTCCCCTCTGGATGTCAAATGCTTGTACTAGTCTGGATCTCAATAGATCTGAGCTCCAATCGTCCCTAACCTTCCTCCAATGCTGAGGCAAGGCTATCCTGGAAGTCTCAGACTCCGAATCAGTCAATCCAACTCACAACGAGCTTCTCCTCCCTTAGGAAAAATGTCTTCCTCCAAGAGAACTCGACCTCCTCCAATCTCTACAGAAATCACACTATTGAGCTCTCTCAGCTCACAGTGCTAGTGTCTAGCCTCTCTGGAATTGAAGGTCACTGATCTAGCTCAGATCTGACCTTCCTAGCTCTTGCAGCAACTCCTCTCTATCTCAGAAAGTCGCCCCACATGTGCAGCTACGCCCTCCTCATTCTAGCAGTATCTCTCTCCGACAATGCAACTGAGTAACCTCATCTGGGGACCCCCTGCCTCTATAAATAATCTCACCGATGAATTAGGTTTGCCAAAACCCTAATTCCCGGTGCATGCAAAAGGTCACTTTTGCATGCAGTCACTGAATGTTGACAAGTCATGCAATACTCATGCATGCAAAGGTCAATCTCCCCTGAAGCTCCGCATGCAGCCCCCACTGGGCTCATGCCACTGAGTAGAGTGCATCTCACTCTCTACTCCATCCTGATGCCTATGCAACTAATGTACCTCCATGTAAGGCATCTGAACCATGGAGGACATCCCGAAGTTCCCATAATCTAACAATTATGC
This sequence comes from Larix kaempferi, assembly GCA_027924585.1. Lineage (NCBI taxonomy): Eukaryota > Viridiplantae > Streptophyta > Pinopsida > Pinales > Pinaceae > Larix > Larix kaempferi. The sequence continues at coordinate 6,918,209 of BSBM01000961.1, read as the reverse complement.
TATGAAGTATGAATGTGTGAAATCTAACACGTTTTGGATCACGAACGCCCTCTAGAACTACGCTGAGTTTTTAACACCATGAGATATCCCTCTAAAAGAACATTCCATCCATATATCATAAGCCCCCATCTGAGCTAGGGCGTTGGAGAAACAAGGGTTTGAATACAATGTCATGTTTTGCACAATTCACCCTGGAAACAACATGAAAACCAGCTGTAGAACCATGAACCCATGCCAAGAACTCAACACCATAATGGAAACCATCAATATAACAAGGAAAATGCATAAATGAGGAACAACATCACATAGCAATAAACACCCAAACCTTCACCAGCCATCAAATCTCAATTAACATCCAAAACCTGTCATTCAAGGCATCGTCAACATGTCAACCCCATGAAGTTTGTGATAAAAATTACAAGTGGACACCCATGCAAAATGGGGGGTAACACGCTGCTTTGTTTGGACTCTTGGAGATGGTTGTTTTCTTGTGCATGATGCCTTCACTGGTCTCTAGCATGTATGTGGATCACAGTGCTTTTTTTGCTTTGAAGCTTTAGGTGTAAGTTTGTGTTTGATCAAGACATTAGTTCTTTGTCTGCATTCAATTCTTTGTGGAAAGACGAGGTAGGTTACTAGCTTTTGGCAAAAGGAGCATTGTTGATCAAATACGCCAAGTCTTTGGAATTTGGATCCTACTCAGTATTCTGATTTTATTTCTGCTTTAGTCCATCTAAGGAAGAGGTAATGAAACTCATTGTATATACCCTTCAATTTTCCGCATTTCTGTTTGTAAATATTTTTCTGTGAATAAGAGATGTATTTTTCACCCCAAAATCAAAGTTTTAACACATCCTTAGGTCTTTTTATGTGGTTTGTTACTTTGGAAATAATGCAAGGAAGGTCACAAGGCCAAAAGTCATGCACCAGGGTGTTGGCTTTCCCTAAATGTTTTATTATCCATTGTTTCCCAATGAAAGCAGAATTGGCTTACTTAAGAAAAACTAATAACCTGATAAGAGCCTCGGGGCTAAATCCCATTGTTTCCCAATGAAAGCAGGTCAGTGAATTGGCTTACTTAAGAAAAGCTAATAACCTGATAAGAGCCTCAGGGCTAAATCCCAATCAGTTGGGCAATCTCTCCTTCTCAAGGAACAATGAAAGCGGATCAGTGAATTGGCTTACTTAAGAAAAGCTAATAACCTGATAAGAGCCTCGGGGCTTAATCCCAATCAGTTGGGCAATCTCTCCTTCTCAAGGAAGAGAGCTTTTGTTATAGGCTTATAGCACAAGTTTAATTCCAAGGGACTATGCTATGTTACCGAAACTTGAGTAGATCCATAGCCAAAAATGCTTGCAGTATAGAAATTGCTACAAAACCGGCAGAAACACTTCGGATTCTCGGAAACATTTCCCAGACATTTCCTGTGTAGAAATTTTCAGAAATCATTTCTGGGATGTTGCAAAACAGTTTCTTGTAGAGAAAGGGCATTTCCAACTCTATAAAAATATTTTCTTTTCAAATAACATTATTATTATCATAGGTATATGAGTCATAACAAGTTTGGTGTTTTTGCAGAAGAATCTAAGCCTGATTTTTACCTTTGATCATGTTTAAAGCCAGGAACTTTTGTTGTAGTCAGTCTTGAAGTTGAATATTTTTGGAGGGATAGGAGTTCAATCTTAGGTGATATTTAAAGTTTTCCAGATACAAAGAAGCCTCTTTCATTTGTTGTTAATAGTTATTAGCTGAGTTCATTCAAAGAGTCAAGGTCAAGGGCTGTTTCTCATTTTGCAGGTTGATCATGTTCAAACACTGCAAGTAGATCTGAGATTATAAGTATCCCGCAGGGGGTAAGTTTCTCCTTCTGGAGCCACTGTTAACATTTACCGTGTTCCACAGGGACACATCCCCCAGGGTCGGAGACACACTCCCCTCATTTCCCACGCCCCTGGGGCTGGGGACTCCTTGGGAAACGTTTCCCCGCGTCCCCTTTTTCCGGAAACTCAAGGAAACACACAAGAAACGTTCCAGAGAGGTGGGGGAGTCTGGGCGCCCCCTCACGAAAAGGGGGACGCCCAGATGCCCCCACACAATTTTCCAAAAATATTCATAACTTAAAAAAACAAAAACAAAATAATTAAACTAATAAACTTAAAAGCTACCCCACCCAACCCCTCTCTTAAAAGCCTAACTCATCCCTTACTCTCACATTTGAAACATTTATCTTATGCAAATGGATTTCCTTGGAGAGAAGCGGCCGGCAGCGAAGAAGAGAGGACCAATTTGCCAAAGGGAAGGAGTGATTTGCCAAGGGAAGAGAGATTTGCCAAGGGAAGAGCGATTTCATTGCTTGAAGGCTGGAGCAGGGGGTTTGAAGGCTGGAGCATGGTTTGGTTGGTGTTCCATTGGTCACTCATGAGACTAACTCTGACTCGGATAGTGACACTCCCATTGATGGTCTTGATGCCTTCATGCAACGGATGCATGAGGAGGACCAATCCATGGAACTATCTCCTTGATGCTCTTTTGATGCCTTCAACTTTCTTTTCGTTACTTTTATTTTCAGTGTTCATTGTCCATTGTTAGTTTTCAGTTTAACTTTTGAATCTCCAATCTAGAAGTAGATACTGTAATTGATGACCTCAGACTGAGTCTTTGACTCATCACTCTTTTCACTCTTTAAATTTGAAGGTGTTTAAGACAAGTTTATGTGACATGTCTATGATTCAGTTTTATGATTTTAATATTTTAAATTTTCAACTACTGTTTATGTCTACGATTCAAAGTTATAATGGAAAATGTGCATGTATTATATATTTATAATTTATCAATGTGAAATTCAAATACTCAAATGATGAATTGACAACCGTGTTTACAATCATGAATTTACTTTTTACTTTTAAGTTTTAGAATGTAAATGGTGATGGAATGAGGAATTTATATGTTAATATGTTGGAATTTATATAAATTATATATTTTCAATAATCTCAAAGACCTCCACGTCCCCCTGTCCCCTAAATTTTCCTAAAATTTGAGGGTGGTCTCCACACGTCCCAATGTGCGTTTCCCCACTCCCACGTCCCTGAAACTTGGTGAACACTGACATTTATGTATGCAGTACTTGTAAATTTCCTTTAGCACAAGGTTTGAGGTCAGATTTGATGATTGTCTGCAGTGCAAGGAAAGAAGGTTTGTTTACAGGTGCAAGGAAATCCAGATTTTTTATTGTTGCACCATACGTGTATTTCTCATTTCACATCATCATTGACTCAATTTTGTCCTACTATGTGTGTGCTGGATTTTGGATTTGTTATGGTTTTAACCAATGAGAGAATATTTAAAGTCTAAAGATGAGATGCAAGCCCTATTTAGCTTCAAAAGCACATCTTATTATCCTTCATCTGCCATGCTTTGATTATTTCTAGCAAGTTTTGTACCCAATGAGGATGTAAATCCTTTTTCTTACTAACTACACATATAACTTTATAAGTTAATGGTGAAGAAAAGATTACTTTGTCCACTGTTTTCTAAAGCCTTGTCTCTGGTGCCGGGGAAATTGAACAACATTAAAAACCACTACAATTACCATATTTCCCTTGATCAAGAGAATATTATGACAACTGAACCAACATTCAATACTCTCAGGTAAGTTTAGAAAAATATAGACCTCATGAAGAGTGCCATCACCTCCAACAGCAACTACAGCAGCTGCCCCTCCTTTGATGGCCTGAAGCAAAACATGTATTTTCAACAAAAAACACAAGCATAATAATTTCCAAATGGCATCACTGAATTTTGTTTATTATTACTCCACATAAGTTTGTAAATACATTTAGATGTTATATAATATATGTGTTAAAGAAAAGAAACAAGTATGACCTATGATAAAAAAACACTTTAATAGGGACCGCAATATACAACATTTCATATGCAAAAAAGATTCAAATTTACCTCTCTAGCAATATACACTGCATGTGATGGACCTGTGGTCAGTGACTCGCATATCTGGAAATAGAAAGGACCACAATAAGAACATCTGTCAATAAACATATCACTAACACAATTTTGTTCAACGTGGCCATTGATAATAAGGCATGTTGCAAAATCAAGATACCAAATGACCACACAATTTATTGATAGATTGTATAATAGGAAATCCTTGAATTGAAATTCAGAATTAAATGCAGATGTGCTCTTTAATATTAACAAGAATTTTATAATGTTTTACCTAGATCTGAAATGTGTCCATCTCTTAGAGTTCCACAAAATCTAGGATATTATAAAGATAATGAACTACGTTAGTCCTGCACAGAAAAGAATTTAGAATCATAGGAAAATGGGGCGTAAGGTTTTCACTCACATAAAAGCAAAAATAAAAGTAAAAGTAAAACAATATAAAAATATTCATAAACAATGCACTCAATGTAAACCAAAGAATATAAACCGTAAGGCTCCTTTTGACAAAATCTGGATTACTGGCTCTATAATCATGACTTTGTAGTTTGTACTTGTAGAGAACAACCCAATATCTCAAAAATAATTACAACGGGTAAAAAGATCAAAATAGCTGATGTCCTTGCGGGGTGGCAAGTGTGGGAGGGGAGTTTTATCCCCAGGGGGAAATGTCAGTATTCAATTCTCCTGGAGCATTGGTAAAGCAACAAACAACCAAGCAAAGGCTTTAGCGCTTCTCCAAGGCCTTCTCATCACAAGGAAGAAGGGGATTGATTCCTTAATTATTCTGGGAGATTCAAGGATAGCCATAAACCTCCTGAGATTAAGCTCTCTGCCCAGAGACATGAAACTCAAAACTATATTTAGGCAAATCCATTTCGAAATGGAGGCCTTCAGCAGGCTCTCCATATTCCATATCCTAAGGCATAATAATGCTGGGGCAGACAAACAAGCCAATCTGGCAACAAGGGATAAAGCCGAGACCCTTAAAATTAATGGTCATTCTTCCCAATTCCCAATTCCATAATATGTTCAAGGATTCACGATGTAATCTCATTAAGGGGCGTGTTATCAACTGATTTGTACTAATAGTTGAAACCTTATTGAGCCGCCAGTGTTGGAACACATCAGTGTTCACTTCCAGAGTATCTGGGTTTCATTGTATTTGGGTCTAGCCAGTTTTGTTTTTGAGTCGACATGACCATGGCCCCATGGGGGTTTGTATCAAAGTGTGCTAGTAGGGTCTGAGTGGCTCGGTTCCCCATGACTGGATTATACAACTAAGGTATTCCAGGGAGTTTTTTCACCGTTAGATTATACTTTGCTTCAGGCGAAATATAATCTCTTGGTTTTTCTCCCGCTTCCTCCAAAGCTGGAATGCCCGATTTTGGAAATTTGGCCATGGGGGGTTATTAGGGTCCAACTATAATATATAAACCTACTAGACACTATTAGAATAGGTTTTGGTCATGTCCTAGGTCTCTGGGACCCCCAGAAAAAATTTCGAAAAAATTTTAACGGACGCGTCGAAATTGGGGTTTTTAATTTTTTAATTATTTTTTTTTTAAATTTTAATTAAATTTCTCTATAGTTTAAATAGAGAAATTTGGGTCTGTAATTATGTCAGTCATCCGGGGTCCGAACTTAGTGTTTGATGGCTCGTTTCATAAGCCAAAAATCACACATGACCCATGGAGCAGCTAAACCCAACTTTCGGATGTCAATTCAGCCCCGTAATTAATATTTTCTCTGAAAAGTCATTTACAAAGAAATTATTAATTAAAATAATAAAATTAATTATTTTGGAGATAATCCAAATCTCTCCAAAATTAATCAATTTGATTAAAATAAAGGGCTAAATGACATGGCAATGAGCATTTAGGAAGATTCCAATCAACTCCAAGCCCATCCTGTCAACTATCCAGTCACCAAGTCATTATCCTCTCAAGTAAATTCGTCCCTCCTTCATGAGAAAATCGATTTAGTGATGTGTCAATTCGTGGTTGGGTTGGTGGCTTGCATTTAAAACTTGAGGTAGGCGCCTTATTGACTCACCTTATCCACCATAGCTTGGCTCCCTTTGTGATTCGAGTTGCACCTACCATTACCACGTGTTCTCCCCACAACTAATTTGCATCCCCTTAAACCCTCACGTCAATCTCCTTGGAGCTCGAGTTTAAGCCTTGTTGTAGTGTGGCGATTAGTGGTGATGTATCCCATGCTCCACCCTTGCGTTTTAGTGCCTACCCATTGCCACATACCATTCCCATGTTAGCTCGCCCCTCCACTTGTCTCCACACAACCCACTCGCATATCTACTAGATGCTCACGTCAATCCTCTTGTGCAATCACGTGGAGCTTCGTTAGGGCGTGTTTATTGGTCACATCTCATTGATTGACTTGGCTCCCATCTAAGTTTCGAGTTAGTGCCTACCCTTTGCCACTTGCCATCCACCAAGCAACTCGTGGATCTCCACATGGATCACGCCCTTCTTGTTGTAGCTTGCCCATTCGCTGGTTGATGTTTCCTATGCTTCCTACCACTCGAATTTGCCACCTATTCGCCCATGCCTACCACAAACTTGACTTTAGCATTGTCTATTGCTCCAAGCCTTTGTTGATTGGAATTCGACCTCCATGCCATTGCCAAATTCGACCTAGGGTTTAGTTTATTGGTTTTAGTATAAAGAGAGGCCCATTAGGGGCTATTATCTCATGGATTTTTGGATGCAAGAAAACTCTGCCGAGAATTGTAATACTTTTATGCTCATATTGGAATAAAGATCAAGACTTTGGAGGTCCATGTGTTTTCAAATTTTGTGGTGAATGTGTCCAATGCATTGAGGTGATATCTTCATATAACCTTCCTCTTATTTATGCAAGTGTTCTTTCAATATTGCTAGCTCTAGAAGGCTATTTTTAGTCCATGAGAATAGTCATTTGTTATATTCAAGTTGATTATGTGTGTGATGTTTTCCAAAGATTTAAATGAGCAAGAAGTATTCGGTTATACCAATGTTGATTTAGTCTTGGTTATCTAACATACTAGCATTTGATTTCACTTGTATGTTTGAGTGTGTTGGGGTTTTTCAGGTATTGTCAAAGGTGAAGACAAGTGTGAGCTAGGTTGCATCTAGCTTGACTTCACAAGCAAGGATTTTTCCCACTAATATCTTTTGTTTTGCAGGATCCTCAAGTCCTTTTGTCTTTTCTCCAAAACCAAGCTATAAGGAGCTCTCTTCCTCACCCATCAAAGTTTCAAAAAATCTACTTTTAAAAACTTGGTTACCTTAGATTCGAGCTTCCTTCCTCTAGCTCTCCCCTCACCTTCATTTTGAAGTCTCCACCTTAGTCTTTTTCCATTCATCCAACCCCTTTAGCCCCACCTTCTTGCTCTCGTCCCCTCTCCTCATTAGTTTCATTCCCCTTTCGTTTTTTGTCTTCTTTTTGCCTTCTCGTCCATCTTAGAAGCTAGCCACCTTCCTCCTCTCGTCTTAGCTATTTAGTGCTTCCCTCCTCTTCTTTTTTTTAGCCTCCATCCTTCATCCCATTCGTCCCACCTATCTTGTCCTTCACCTTTCCTCCTCGTCCACTCCCATTTAAGCCCTAAGTCACATCAAAGCAACAAAACAAAGGAGTTAGTAGTAGTTAGCATTAGACCTCATATTTGGTTATTTGGTAGTTGTTTTTGCATAGTTAAGTCTCATAAAAAAAATATCTTGCATTTGTCTTTTGAAGTGCTTAGTCATTTTTTCATCTCCATACTATCATAGCTTGCGTGTAGCTAGTATATTGTTTACAAACTTTTACATTTTCCAAAAGATAGAAAATTTTGCATAAAAATATTTCAAATTTTTATACTTTAGATCTCATTTCTAGGACATTTCGAGAGTTTGTTGTTCGCTGGTCCGTTTCGCCATAGTTCATATTTTATGACAAAATTTCATGCATTCCACATTTTAGAGTTAAAATTCCAAATCTAGACTTAACTAGTTGCAAGTTTTGGTTTTGCCTTTTGCTAACGGCTAATGGGTGCCTTGTTCAGATGTTTTGGACTTGTGTAGATCATTTGAGGAAGAGATACATTTGATAAAGATCTTGAAACGAAGAATCAACGCAAAACAAAGTGAAGGATCCATGAGGATGACTTAATCTTGAGATACTTATCCTTTTGTAATAGCAAGTAAAACTTGTTTCTTCTTCAATATTTTCCAAGTATTACCGTTCTCAAAAAACCTTGCAAGGTTTTAAACCCAAGGCATTTGTAACAGTTTAATAAAAAGTTTCAAGTGGAGGGGGTCTCCACTTTTGGGTCTTCTTCCCCATTTGGGGAAGAGTGTTGAGTCTTGTGGTTTGATTTAACTTAGTTTATGTTTCCATGCTCTTAGATTAGTTTCTATTTCATTAAGTCATTTGGTTATTTATCTTCCATATCTACTTACCCCCATGCTCTCCCGAGTAGGGTCTTTGACCTGAAAGAGATTCTTGGGTAGTTTAGTTCTATATTTTCGCATTTTATCTTGCTTCTCTTCCAAAGCCCTCAGCCGGAAGTTGTATCCTTGAGATTTCGTCTCAAGGGCAGGACCACATAATTTGTGGTTACTCTTCCATCCCCGTCGGTTTCCTTGGCAGAGCTTTCAGCTAGCCGGAAGTTCTCAAGTGCAGGCGGTTCTAGTGGTTGATCCTGTTTCGGGATCAATCCCACCTAGTAGATTAAAGTTTGTGTGGTAGAACACTAGATTTATTTATCTTGCGAGCATTATTGTTAGTGGTAATTTATATCTTGTGGTCAATACTATTGCTTAAAATCTATTTCAATCTGAGATATATTGCTACTACTTTTTATCTGCTTCTTAAAATAAACCAAAGTCTCTTGAACTTGGCCAAATCCAAGTCAAGAGCACCCTCTATCGGAGGGCATTTTAGTTTCTTGCATTTCCCTGCATTAGGCATTGTTAATCTAGCAAGTCTCTTGAACTGTGGTCATAAGTCAAGAGCGCTCTCTGTCGGAGAGTTGAACAAGGCCTTCTAATAATAAAAAATTTCCACTCACACACCCTTTAATTAATTTATCTTGGTTTCTGTCCTACACCCGTATGCTCTGCCAACCTGAAAAGGTTGGACTAGTACTCAGAAAGGTGGAAGACTTGTTAATTTACAAGAGAAAATCTAATTAAAACTTTCACCCCCATAACCAACGAGCCGGCGTTGACATAAAGTGTTTTAATCAGTTCTCAGGGGAGGCGCCGGACTGCCCAATCTGCGACACGGTGACTGGTTAGCATTGCGCGCCTCGCCGTGATTCCAGACAGGCCCCGACAGTTCTCTTAAAGGAGCTGCTTAAAACTACTTTCCGGACACTCTTTGAACATCCTTGGTTTTAGCCCTAATAATCAAGACAATTAAAACTTTGAATTTACCAAGATAAGCTCCACAACGTTCTCACAAACTTTCAATTCAAGCACTTGTATCAAGTTTTCACAATTCATATTTAATTTTTGACTCCATAAGGCACTAGTCCTTTATCTTATATTTTTTGCCTAAATATCAACAATGGAGTATCTGCTATATTTTGTGAAAAGTGATTTACTTATTTGCCCAAGTGTATCTTTCATCTTGTATTTGCAACGTGGATTGTGTTATCTTGTCTCATTTTCGAGTATTATTTTGTCTCTCATCTCAAAAAACTCCTAAAAAACACCCATCCGCATCACTACATTAAAAACACTTAAACACACAGAGCCTTAGTGAAACTCTCTTTTAGGGACTACCCCCCTTGGCTTCGTTAGGAGTTTGCCTAAACGGAGGAGCTGGGATTCAGGTGACAGTACCTGGCTCATTGCTTGCCCCCAAGGCCACACCTCTCTCACTTGTAGTGAAGAGACAGCTTTCGAAAGATTTCCGCTGCTGGTGTGCATATTGGCGGACAACAGGGCGAAAGGTTTGCTCAAACAAAAAACGCGCATTTGACACGAGTGGGAAGTCTTTTCACATTGAAGCCAAATGGCAAGGACGTAGGAGCAATCATTTCAACTTCAAGACACTTGGAGAGTTAACATGCCCGGCATATGGGAATTCATCCTCCGAAATTCGCAGTAGTATTCCTGGGCTGATGGATGCTGAGATTAGTTGCCCTCCACTTCCATTCTCCCGTGCAAAGCCTCATCAACGACATAAGATGCATTGGAAATCAATTCATTCTTTGAACTGGGCAAGAATCAGAATGAGCAAGGATAGAGCTGGCGTCAGGTAGTATCTGAAGCGGAATTTCATGGTAAATTTGCTATTAATGGACATGATAGCAAGCTCGAGCCGTGGACTAGGACAATCCTTAAATTGGACTGATCGATCCGCGATGGCAAGCATGAAAGCGCCTGCCAACAAAAGAAGGCAATTGAGAAAGCTCGGGAGCATTGGTGCAATTTTAACAGGCTAGCAGATCATGCCAATAAAGCCATGGACAAGAAGAAGAAAGGGACTGCGAGATGGTGAAGGGATGGGCATGAAGAAAAATGTGACAAAAAGGAGGAGCTAGAAAACACAGTTTAAGTCTTACAGATTCAGGTTCAAGGTCTGTCATCCCAATCCCAAACAACGATGGAGATTCTGGCAGACCAAAGGACAAAGCAGCAGCACCTAGAAAATGAATACTACGTACTTCGATCTGAATTGGAAGACCATCGTGGCAGGCCATCCCCTGATGTTTTGATGGTGGAATCCTCCGCCGGTCCTAATCACACTTCCTTTGATCTCAATCAACCTCCACCGGCAGATGAAGGAGAGCAGCAACAAGCAGCTAGAGACAAGCCAGAGAAAAATGAGCCTGAGGAGCCCGTAGAAGATGTCATCACCAGGAAAGTCCAACTTAGCTTGTTCTAAATGTTGAAATGTTTTTGTATCCCGATTTTGGGAAATTTTCATAGGCTATACTCGGGAAACCACTGGCAACTTTGCGGGTATTTTTGTGATCATGGGATAGATCCCTACAGTCAAGCGGTCCTGAAATATAACTCTATAGCAGAAGAGTTTTGTATAACATATGGAAAAATTCCCCCTCTGTAATCTTCTGCAATTTTTGTAGCTTTTATAATACAAATATTTTCTTGTTTAAAAAATTTAAAAAAAAGGCGATGTCCTTGCGCATGAACCATTAGAACTTTCTCCCTCTCATCGGTCCCTAAACCTAAACTTCTACGTCAACCTTGAACCTAAACTCCAGCAACAACCCTAACTCTCCCACGTCGGCTCTATCACTCTCGCATTGCCCTGAACCGTTAGTTTTAAATGATTCTCTCTTAGTCCTATGTTGTTCATAAACTATCAGCTCTGCATGGTTCTCTCTCTCTCTCAAAGGCATCAGCCCTGAACCATTAGAACTCTCTCTCTCATTAGTCCTTGAACCTAAACTCCTACATCAGCCCTGAACCATTAGAACTCTCTCTCTCCCATTAATCCATGAACCTGTTAAATTTTCATCAAGTTAGGGTTATATACAGAAAAAATAACAATTCATCATACTTTAATGTAGAAAATACATTTAATAAACGTCTACAAATCTTGAATGTTAAATAGTGCAGTAGTAAAATCTATCATAACATAAATTTCATATCTTTAGCACTCTCAGGTTGGTCGCTGTGTTAAAGTACTTTTAACACTACCAGTTAGGTCACTGTGCTCAATTAATCTCCAGCAACATGTAACGTAGAATAACTAAATTTAACCACATAATAATAAAAGATATATGGTTGAAGATACTGACTTGTGTATGAGACCCTTCCTATAAGAATACTCAGAAGAGTTACTTACTTTCAGTAAAGGTTGTGCCTCAGAGAGGCCAATCAAATCTGGAAACTATCAGACCCTACAAGAGGGTAGTACAAACCAGAGAGAGAGAGACTGGGGTTGAGATACAGTCAATCACGGATGAGCAATAACAGTCAAAACACAGTGACAGTCTCAAGCATAAAAGATCAGACCTCAAAAAGTCTCAGCATATTACTCTAACCACAAGCAAGTATTCAACACATAGTAAAGACCACAGACATGTCTCAATGTATAGGTCAGATCAAAGGAAAGGTTCAACATGCATACAACAGACTCAAATAAAATCTCAATAAACAGATCTGACTCACAGAGGTTACGATCTTCACATAAAGGATAAGATCAGACCCATATGGCACATAAACTCCACATGTGTGCACACAGTAGGCAGATAGCACCTCAGCAGATAACAAACAGGTAGATCAAGCCAGGAGGGGTTTACAGCCTCCACCAAGGAGTTCACAGCTAGCAATATAGGATCACAGCTAACATGTGTATGCCTTCAACAAGCTGCGGCCTCAACAATAAGATAGATCATACCCCAGGTAGACCCTCTACACACAGATCGGACCTCTGAATCAACAGATCAGATTCCAATCAGGCCAATAGCAGCAGATCGGAGCTCAAATACAGGCAGGCCAGACCCTTATCTCGCAGATCAGGCTCTCATACAGGAAGACCAAACTTCATAACAGCAGATTGAACCCAAATTAAACTTCAGCAAGCAGATTTGAACCCATTCAGACCTTAAACAAGTAGATCGAAGGCAGGAGCAGCAAGATACACCAAAACGTTAGCCCTAAATAATTATTCAAAGCAGATCTGAGATGAAAGGTGGACTTCAGCAAGTAGGTGGCCTCAAAACAATTGAATAAGCAGCAGCAACATAAACCCTCAACGTCAAGCATGAAGGAGAGCTAAGATATATAAAAATTATCTTCAAAAGATATCAATATATAGGAACTTAAAGAATTAAATTAATCCTTTAAGTTAGGGCTCCATAGATTTAGGGAAGAATAAAAAGCTAAAAATAAAATATAAAATAAGATAAATAAATAAAAAATAACAATAAAAAATAAATAAGATAAATAAAAAATAAAAATAATTAAAGTGTCTTAAGTGGTTGTCAACCCATAGAATATAAGAGTGTGTAATTTAGGTGGGTACTAGGGTACAAAGACAGGATGGGTACATGACCCAAAACCCTAGTACCAAGGGGTGTACCACAAAGGTGGGCACACAACCCCAAATACATCAAAACAACTCAAGGTGGGTAAACAACACAAAGTACCACAAGACCAAGAACAATAAGGTGTAAGGACCAAGAGTAAATCAATCAGGGTGGAGAAGGTGCAACCAATCATCTCTCTCTCAAATGTACAAATTCCATATAACCTGAAAGTTCATCATCATTGTATAAGGAAGGGTTCACACAGATGATGTGATCATGTGGTCCTCTCAACTGCTCCTTAGGTCAAATGTTAGTAGCTTCCACAAGGGATGGCCAGTCCCTTGAGAAGACCAACCAACTTATCCATCTCGAAGACCTAGGAGAAGAGGACATCACACATCATAATCTTGGTAACTGACCAAGTGCCTCCATTCTCAAGGAATGGCTTCTCAGCCCAAGGCTGAGCCTCAGTCCAAGACTGGGACATGTTGATCAACCATCTGGTCCATGGGCAGGTTCTCCATTCTCCCAGAGAATGTTCCTCAGCCTCAAGTTGAGCATTCAGTCCTAGACTGAATGTCGATCAACCATCTGCAGGACCTAGGATGTCTCTGTCTCAACCTGCAGGATCTGCTTGGTCCTCGTGACCAAAAAACTGTCTGGTCCAAGACCAGAATACCCTAGAGACAAATAGGGGCCCTAGCTACATGCTAGGGACTTTGCCATGGCATCAATCTGCTTGGTCCTCGACCAAGAACCCCAGGAGACAGCTGGGGGCCCTAGGGTACCTTCTAGGGTCTTACTCATTACTCTGCCTGGTTAACTTGACCAGGAACCCTAGTTAACTGACTAGGGTACCATTCTCTCTAAGAATGGGTCTCGCAGCTGCACTAAAAAATTAACACTCCCTCTCAGGAAGAGAGGCATTCTCAGCAACACTAAGCTTGTCGAAGAGAGGGGCTTAGTCAACACATCTGACAACTGTACCATGTCCTAGTCATGGTAAAACAACCTGTCATAGAATACAGGATTTTCTTAGAGCTTCAAGTACTGTGGATTTTCTTATAGATCCATTTGGAAGTTACAACTGGCTTCCCTTGCTGTCTGAGAATCACTTTCCACACATCATTATCCAATGTCAACAGGATGTCTGATATCATAGCATCTTTCCAAACTTGATGTTTGGTTGCCTTCACATAAGTGGATGATCCTGAATCAGTGACATGGCTCTTACTAGAGCACCCTTGAAGCCTTTCAATAGGCTTCTTAATGAGATCAACTGAAGGCTTCTTGGCCTTCTCCCTCTGTTTCTCTGAACGAGATGTCTCATGGACTAGTGCTTCTTGCACTTTCATATCTATACCACTGAGAGGTCACATCTCTTACCTCTTTTCTGCAATCCCACTCTATTGGGGATTGAAGAGCACAGATGGCTCCCTCTTGATCTCTGATCTTCCCAGTTGTTTCACAAACAACTACATGTTAGATTCTCTTTTGCTGACACATGGGAGAATAAATATTTGATCCTGCAAAATGTGGAGTCTCTTACTCCCTCTGTACCTGAGCACTTAGCCCCCTCTGTAGCTGTGCACTTAACTTGTGCATAAGCAGGATCTGTAAACTTTATTATCAAAGCAAGTCACATCAATATTCAACTTCATAGTTAGCAATAATCAATATTGAGCTAGCACCATTCATATATTGGATAACTATCTAGAATCAATCAAGATCATATAACATGTCATATGTTTCATCATGACAATTTAAAGAATCAAAACTAGTTGGGATAGGAAATTCTACCCTCTTTATATCTGCCCTTATGCAGAACTCACAGTGTGCATCTTGATCTTGTTATCAAGTGTGTAATGGCATCATAATATTATTCATTAGCACAATCTAGGTTAGATCACAGTCCTAGTTATAAGAAATCAGATCATGATAATTGCATGCATGGATGGATACTAAAATTCTTTACACTTACATATTTAGATCACAATGAATCATAAGATTCCTAGAAACTACTATGTTCATGTAAGCCCTTGATTACTAAAGATCAGGTCATATAAAGATTTAGGTTGGCTCCTTACTCACCTCAGAGATACATACCTGAGATAATCCTTCTAGTAATGCTAGTAATACTTGACATACTTCTTTTTAGAGAAGGAAGTTCACTAAATTAATCATTTATTTTATGCTGTCATATGGATTAGCAGCTTTACTGCCACATCTTCATTTCCAGCCAACAGTACTTATGTGTTCATTCAATTCTGATTTTCTGATTTTAATATTCAAATCCTTCTTGCCAACTTGAAAAGTTGTTTAGAATTCAAAAACCCTATCTTAGGATTTATGTAGACTCTGTTAGCTTGCAAAACAGAGTTAGCTACAAAACCTAGCTCTGATACCATGTTAAATTTTCATCAAGTTAGGGTTATATAGAGAAAAAATAACAATTCATCATACTTTAATGCAGAAAATACATTTAATAAACGTTTACAAATCTTGAATGTTAAATAGTGCAGTAGTAAAATCTATCATAACATAAATTTCATATCTTTAGCACTCTCAGACTATGTTAAAGTACTTTTAACACTACCAGTTAAGTCACTGTGCTAAATTAATCTCCAGCAACATGTAACGTAGAATAACTAAATTTAACCACATAATAATAAAAGATATATGGTTGAAGATACTGACTTGTGTGTGAGACCCTTCCTATAAGAATACTCAGAAGAGTTACTTACTTTCAGTAAAGGCTGTGCCTCAGAGAGGCCAGTCAAATCTGGAAACTATCAGACCCTACAAGAGGGTAGTACAAACCAGAGAGAGAGAGACTGAGGTTGAGATATAGTCAATCACGGATGGTCAATGACAGTCAAAACACAGTGACAGTCTCAAGCATAAAAGATCAGACCTCAAAAAGTCTCAGCACATTACTCTAACCACAAGCAAGTATTCAACACATAGTAAAGACCACAGACATGTCTCAATGTATAGGTCAGATCAAAGGAAAGGTTCAGCATGCATACAACAGACTCAAATAAAATCTCAATAAACAGATCTGACTCACACAGGTTACGATCTTCACATAAAGGATAAGATCAGACCCATATGGCACATAAACTCCACATGTGTGCACACAGTAGGCAGATAGCACCTCAACAAATAACAAATAGGTAGATCAAGCCAGGAGGGGTTTACAGCCTCCACCAAGGAGTTCACAACTAGCAATATAGGATCACAGCTAACATGTGTATGCCTTCAACAAGCTGCGGCCTCAACAATAAGATAGATCAAACCCCAAGCAGACCCTCTACACACAGATCGGACCTCTGAATCAACAGATCAGATTCCAATCAGGCCAAAAGCAGCAGATCGGAGCTCAAATACAGGCAGGCCAGACCCTTATCTCGCAGATCAGGCTCTCATACAGGAAGACCAGACTTCATAACAGCAGATTGAACCCAAAATTAAACTTCAGCAAGTAGATTTGAACCCATTCAGACCTTAAACAAGTAGATCAAAGGCAAGAGCAGCAAGATACACCAAAACATCAGCCCTAAATAATTATTCAAAGCAGATCTGAGATGAAAGGTGGACTTCAGCAAGTAGGTGGCCTCAAAACAATTGAATAAGCAGCAGCAACATAAACCCTCAACGTCAAGCATGAAGGAGAGCTAAGATATATAAAAATTATCTTCAAAAGATATCAATATATAGGAACTTAAAGAATTAAATTAATCCTTTAAGTTAGGGCTCCATAGATTTAGGGAAAAATAAATAAGATAAAAATAAAATATAAAATAAGATAAATAAATTAAAAATTAAAAATTAAAAATAAATAAATAAATAAGATAAATAAAAAATAAAAATAATTAAAGTGTCTTAAGTGGTTGTCAACCCATAGAATATAAGAGTGTGTAATTTAGGTGGGTACTAGGGTACAAAAACAGGATGGGTACATGACCCAAAACCCTAGTACCAAGGGGTGTACCACAAAGGTGGGCACACAACCCCAAATACATCAAAACAACTCAAGGTGGGTAAACAACACAAAGTACCACAAGACCAAGAACAATAAGGTGTAAGGACCAAGAGTAAATCAATCAGGGTGGAGAAGGTGCAACTAATCATCTCTCTCTCAAATGTACAAATCTTCCATATAACCTGAAAGTTCATCATCATTGTATAAGGAAGGGTTCACACAGATGATGTGATCATGTGGTCCTCTCAACTGCTCCTTAGGTCAAATGTTAGTAGCTTCCACAAGGGGTGGCCAGTCCCTTGAGAAGACCAACCAACTTATCCATCTCGAAGGCCTAGGAGAACAGGACATCACACATCATAATCTTGGTAACTGACCAAGTGCCTCCATTCTCAAGGAATGGCTTCTCAGCCCAAGGCTGAGCCTCAGTCCTAGACTGGGACATGTTGATCAACCATCTGGTCCATGACCAGGTTCTCCATTCTCCCAGAGAATGGTCCTCAGCCTCAAGTTGAGCATTCAGTCCTAGACTGAATGTCGATCAACCATCTGCAGGACCTAGGATGTCTCTGTCTCAACCTGCAGGATCTGCTTGGTCCTCGTGACCAAGAAACTGTCTGGTCCAGGACCAAAATACCCTAGAGACAAATAGGGGCCCCTAGCTACATGCTAGGGACTTTGCCATGGCATCAATCTGCTTGGTCCTCGACCAAGAACCCCAGGAGACAGCTGGGGGCCCTAGGGTACCTTCTAGGGTCTTACTCATTACTCTGCCTGGTTAACTTGACCAAGAACCCTAGTTAACTGACTAGGGTACCATTCTCTCTGAGAATGGGTCTCGCAGCTGCACTAAAAAATTAACAGAACCTAAACTACTACATCAACCTTGAACCTAAACTCCAGCAACAACCCTAACTCTCCTACATAGGCTCTATCACTCTCGCATCGCCCTAAACCATTAGTTTCAAATGATTCTCTCTCAGTCCTATGTTGATCATAAACTATCAGCTCTGCATGGTTCTCTCTCTCTCTCTCTCTCTCTCTCTAAACTGTTAGTTTCAAATGACTCTCTCTCAATCCTATGTTGATCATAAACTATCAACTCTACATGGCTCTCTCTCTCTCTCTAGCGCGCATGTTGACCCTGAATCTACCTTCTCTCCTTCGTTGGCTCTCTCTCTCTCTCTCTCTCTCTCTCTCTCTCTCTCTCTCAGGCTATAGCAAAAGAGTTTTGTATAACATATGGAAAAATCGCCCCTCTGTAATCTTCTACAATTTTTGCAGCATTTATAATACAAATATTTTCCTATCTAAAAAAAAAGCCAATGTCCTTGAGCAATCAAGTTTCATCTTTCACATGGTATCAAAGGCATCAGCCTTGAACCATTAGAACTCCCTGAACCTAAACTCCTACGTTAGCCTTGAACCTAAACTCCAACAACAACACTAACTCTCCCATATCGGCTCTATCACTCTCGCATTGCCCTGAACCATTAGTTTCAAATGATTCTCTCTCACACCAGCCATGCACTCATATGTTGATCATAAACTATCAGCTTTGCATGTTTCTCTCTCTTGCGTTGGCCCTATCTCTTTCTCCTATTGACCCTGAATCTACCTTCTCTCCTACATCGGCTCTATCCTCCCATGCAACTCCATTGACCATGTGCTAGATTTGTCTATGATAGTTGTTCAAGGACCCCTGAACCCACAAGCACCCACATCAACCTCAAAATGCTAAGGCTAGCAACTATCCACCTCGCTCATATCTAAAGCAACAAAAGCAATTACAAATTCTAAATAAATACCAGTTTACGATCAAAGATCAAACAAAGTAGAGGTGGTCACCCAATATTTTCGACAATGAGTTGACTACAACAACATATATAATTTGAAGGAAGCACACGCATTTCAATGTGGAAACAGCAAATCGGTCATTTTTGCAACAAATTCCATGTCATGGGAGAATCTAATGAGGTTAAATGATGATAAACAATGATATAGGAAGTGGATTCCAGACCCCCATCATCGCAAAAGAAATCCTCAAGAAGTTGTTATGTTACCAAAGGCTGAATCATCCCAAATGTTGAACATTGATCAGGATCAGATGCCACCATGGAGATAGTGGCTCACTATGGCCACCTGCATTTAGCAACCTGCACAATGGAAGGCACCAGTCCTCTTCCAAAGGGCTACCCACACATGAACACTGAAACAGAAATGGTTGACAGGCCTGAGAAAGAATCAAAGTCAAATGAGACAGCACCAGGGGTGGCAATAAAATCAGCCCACGTAGACTCGAGTCCCTACAGCGTGACAACCACCTCAATGGAGCAAGCCAGTCGGAATGAAGTAAGCTTATTGGTCAAACAGATCAGGTGGTTGATGACAACAGTAAAAGCACCCGAAAAAAAATGAGCTCAAAATGTAGAAAACGTCAAAACTCTATCAATCATAATGGATAAATCTCAGCTTGACAACCAGCAACTACATATTTGGGGCCAAAACAAATAGAAAATTATCCAAGGTTTAGAAGTCATGGCTCAAGAATAAAAGAAAGAAATATGAGCCCTACAACAACAGCTTAAACATCTCGAAATGGACAACATGAAAACAACAGAAATCAAGATACTATCCAAAGCCTACCAACAAAACTCAAAAATACAGAAAGGGAAAACCAACAACTAGAACGACGAGCATGGAGTCAAAGGAACAAATCACAACTAAAAGAGGGGGTAGTTTGACATGAAGAGGTCATTTGTGAGATGATATCTTCAATGTTAAAGGTCAAAAAGGGGAAACCAATCTCAAGAGCAACTCAACACTACCAGATCTTGGGGAAAAATAGCAGGCACTAACCCAACAATAGAGTCGATTAAAGTAGTCACTACACGAGAAATAAAAAAACATAATTCATGAGGAACGGAAAAGGCAAATCAGGTCATCACATGACATTGTCAAAGGTAATTGGAGAGGAACTGAGGAGGACAACCCAACCACCAAAACCCAAGGGTTTCCCAGAGATGCATTAGGTTGAACTAATTCAGTCAAATCAACATTGAGAATGGAAAAGATCCCAAAACAGCCAAGCAAAGTCTACCCCTGAAGATAGTATTGTGGAATGCCTAAGACCAAAATCAAATATTTCGAGTCAAGGGGAAGTTAAAAGGCACGAAGTGGTTTTATCAACAACAACCTTACACCTAGCAAGAACAGAGGTGAATTGAATGGCAGAAGGTCAAGGAAGCGAGACATGGGAAATGGGTAATACTGTGGAATGGAAAGGCCAAAGCAAAGATTTAGAAGTGCATCTATGAAACAGTAAGGCATGGCCCCCTGTGACCCCAAACAGGCTCAAAATGGTAATATGGAATTGTTGTCACCTCCATAGTTGTAGGGCTACCATGATGCAGATCAGGCCTGTCAGAGGCATGAGCCAGTCCTTCGTTTGAGTTGAGCAATATTTTTCATCCTGTGGTGGATATTCTTTGAGCCTACAGAGCAGTCCAGCAGTATCCCGCCTCGTGACTTGGTCTTGCATGACCTCATTGAGATGACTTGGTTTAGTCATGGTTCACTTAGCAGAGCAGGCAGCTGATATGTTCTCCCTTGTCCATGAGCAGCCATATACCTTTGACTTGGACCTGTACTTGTGAGATCAAGGACCTTTTCCCCCACTTAGACCTCTATGTTGGATAGACTCCATGTTTACTTTGTGTCTCGACTCTGGAGTGTGTGGCCTAGTCCCTTCTCGTCTGCTTGTATGATGCCTTGTGGATTGGATGTGTGGCCAGTGTCACCAGATTGTCTCTTTTAGTCTTCTAGCCTAGTTATCCTCAAAAATGCATCGAAACGCATAAATGCTATAACTAAAAGGATGCAAGGCCAGCTACAATCAGTTGTGTTTTTAAACACTAGGCCTAAATGAAATCAAATAAAATCTTTTGTAGCTAGTCAGTGGCCAAGGGATGAGCACTCATCCTTTGTATGATGTAAAGCCATTTGCCCCTACAAAGCAACAGGGTGGTCACTGCATCACACTTATGGATGGTGGCGGGCAATGCAGGTAAGATCGAGTCATTATCTGGGCCCACAAGGCTATCCATGGCACCTGCCATTGGAGGCTAGCTAGTAAAAAAAAGATCAAATGTTAAATGTGAAATGTTGCAAAGTCTATGCTAATTAAATGTTATAAAAGGATGCTTACTAGAACCTATTGGGCACCTTCTAAGCACTCTACCCATGTGCGAGGCACCACCATTCCCTAGTGTTTTCTATCCTGCATATGTCTGAGTGGTTTCCCTTTTCCCTTCTTTCCGAGAGATCACGGTGTCAAGGTCTACCAAGTCAAATCCCCTTGTCCTAGCCTTGTTTGACTCACCTCACCCATCATATCAACTTGGTTAAGTTTTTCACTTGTTTAGCATAATAACATTAAACAATCTAATCACTGAAAGAAAGACAAGCACAGCATACACAATGAACACAATATTTCTCTCGGGGAAACCACAAGGGAGAAAACCCCGACAAAACTTCCTCAATATAGAATTCACAAGTACAAGATAAAACCCCAAGACAAAATCAGCTTCTCTCCTTCTCTTGTGCGGACTTCTCTCTCTCCTATGCGAACTTGAGTGAGTGAGATAAGTGTTACAAATGGACAACTCAATCCCCTATGTATACTTTACAATTGACTTGACTTTTACTAATTAGGTCGGCTCTAATTCACCTAACTAGGCCGACCTTTACTCTTTACAATAAATTATTCTTTCTAGATCTTTCCAGGGCGACCAATTAGTTAGGGTTTACATTGACTCTTTCAATGATTCTTACATCATCAATTACATCAATGACATCTCCCGAAGGAGGAATACAATAATACAATAGACAAATACATTTTGAATATCTTCCGCAATTACATTTATTCAACACTCCCTCTTAACTAGGAAGGTATTTTGTGGGCAACATCAACCGCATCAACAGCTGTCCAACTGACTTGTGAATCTCTATATCTCGTAGGAAGTTTTTGAATCATCATATGTCTGGGGTATCACATCATATGCCGGAACATCATCATCAACATCATCATCGTCTGCTGGAACATCACCATCAACATCATCATCGTCTGCTAGAATATCACCATCAACATCATCATCGCCTGCTGGAACATCACCATCAGCATCATCATCGTCTACTGGAACATCATCATCATCTACTAGAATATCACCATCAGCATCATCATCGTCTGCTGGAACATCATCAATAGCATCATCATGAGTGTTTGAACACTGGAACATCAATCATCAATCGGCAAGTACTGAAACAACAATCATCAATAATTTGAACTCTCAAGGTTGATGGGTTTTATTGGTGATTTGAACTCTCAACTGCAAGTTATCATATGTAATGCTTTTTCTATTATAATATAATATAGTATGGCTTACTTACAAAAAAAAGTTATTATGGTCAGTTTTTTTTTCTTTTTATGTGAAAGATCTTGAATTCTATTTTGTTTTAGTTTTTATTAGCATTACATTAAGTTTTGCATCTCATACACGGTGGGTTGCATACAACGCCCTGCTTCTCTCTATGTAATTATTTTTACATTATTATTATAGATGTATGCATCGGTATATTAGGACTTTGGAAAACCAATGGGAGTTTTAAGGTTTCGGGAGAAATGGATGCCCTAACCAGTGACCGTGAGGACATCCCAACTGGTCGACTACTTGGACGATCCAACCAAAGGGATCAACATCTTAAAATCTTTCAACTCGGTTTCTTTCGAAGGCATCCATGATTTAGCTTTTCAATCATTGTCACTCTCAGAAAAATGTCACCACATGGGGTTTCAAAGGTAAGTTGTCCAGAGGGGATCTCCTGTCAAAACGAACGTTTGGGTGTTAGATCTTTTGATGAGGTGGATCAACCCGAATGTCAGTTTAAGGCATGTGAGTTTTTGAAGTTCAATGCTAGACATGAGGCCCGAATTGACACATCTCCCATCTACTTATCTTTGGTTTATATTAGGCATAGTGGAGATCTACTTAACGATTTTTTCAACGAGGTTTCTGAAAGAACAAGTGAAAACCCTAAGATTATTGACGTGCAAGGCTAGAACTTAAGTGGGAGTGGTTTCGTCGAAACGGATTTGAGTCTAGAGTGCCTTGTTGAAGATTGGGAAGGTGGTCAAAAGGGATCAAGGCAAGGGGAAACCCATGCTCAAAGGCATCACAGGAAAATTCTTCAAATGCGTTCGGACAAGGTTCAAATGGCATTTGGAGAAGACCTCCAAGTGGAGGACATTCTAGAATACTCAAGTAAAACCCTGGTCGAAAAATTTATGGGCCATAATATGTCAAAAGAGATGTTAGCAGACTAGGTCTTCAAAAGATGGCTACCTGTCTTGAATTTTGCTCCAACCTTCCATATCCTTTCTCAAGGTTGGATCGGCTTTGTTTTCAAAACTGAGATGGATGCAGATAATATATTAAAGGGTAAATGGTTCTGGGGTTCGAGCTTTTTAAACATCAAACCATAGCATCCATGCTTCAATGTAGCTGTTGAAGCCGATACTGTGGCCCCAATTTGGGTTAAGTTTCCCAACCTTTCTTTGGATTTTTGGTCAAAGGAAGGTATATCAACTTTAGGGAACAAATTAGGGAAAACCATTTCGATGGACTTATCCTTTAAGGAAGATTGTCGGAGGACTGTGGTGCGAGCATTGATCGAAATTGACATTAAAAACAGTTGTTCAAGGATTTGGTCATTATTCATGGAGACAGGAGTTTCTTACAGGTCCTGGATTACACCAGTGTTCCTTTCAAGTGCAACAGATGTCACTTCTATGGGCACCTTGCACAGGATTGCCCAAACCCTTTTCGAAAATATGTGTGGAGAATGAAAACCCAGTTGAGCTCACTGAAAATTAGGCCAAAAGGAAAATCACATAAGGTTTTGAGACAAGAGAAAGGTGATGAGGTTGGAAAAGGTGGCGAGTTTGGAAAAGATGGCGAGATGGAAAAAGGTAGCGAACACAGGAAAGGTGGTAGGTAGGTAGATTCTTTGGATCATGATCCATCTATCAAGATCGTTACGGCCCCAGGAAAAGAGTTAAATTGCCTCTCCTACGAGCCTATCGAATTGGTAGCCTTAGTGATAAAGGACTCTACGATGGTGATGGACCTATTTACTTGCAATTTGAATCAAATGAAACTAAACCTAGTAGCCAAGTTCAATCCTACTTGGCTGCAAGAAGAAGAATTTCAAGAATTGGTTAGGAGTTCATGGCAAAAATATAACCCGAACTCAGACGAAACTCCAAGTGAACAATTCGTCCCATCCCTAAAAGAAGTCAAAAGGAAGGTTGTGGCTTCGGTTGGGGAAAGGCATAAGAGCAGGGAGGATATCAAGGACATTGAAGAGGAAATTAAAGGTGTACTTCATGCACATCCTATGGGGATATTCAAATAATTTGTCATGCAGGATTTTAAAAATCTAGAACAACGGAAGCTCAAACCTCTTAAGGATAGGGAGGTTGAAAAAGTGGATGAAAAGCAGAGCAACCTAGGTGGAGGTTGATGACGAGAATAGTAAATATTTTCATAATTTTGAGTCACACAAAAAAAACATAAACACTATCTGGAGAATGGCGAAGGAGGATAGCTCGAAAGCCAGGTCTTTTCGAGATTTGGCTAAGCTTGGAGTAGGGATTTTGAAAGTTTGTACAAGGAGCTTGCTTGGCCAAAGATTGTTGACATCATTAACGTGGCTTTATTCTTTCCTAGTCTTGTTTCGAAAGAGGACAATAATGCCATGTCTAAAACGATTAGTCCAGAGGACCAGATATCTGCTTACTATCATATCCTCCTAAAAAGGGAAAAAATCTAAGGTGTTTAATCTTAAAGCTAAAAAATCTAGGAGTTAGAAATTTGATCACAAGAACAATGCAATATTAAACTTCATATCATTCGTTATCCAACGTCATCATTGAAACCTAAATATCCAACATCATAAAATATTCAATGACAAGACCAGTGCCAAATAGAAATGCTTGAATCAAAAAGGACAATGTCTTGCAAGTGTTCTTGGTAAATTTTATTGTTATGGGTGATGGTGATTAGTGGTTTTTTTTCTTGTTTGGCCCACTTAAGCTTCTTTTCTCAAACTGAGCGCATAAGCAGCTTTACCAAGTGTCCAACGAGGAGAGGACGAACCTCATTAATGAGTATCCCCCTGACTCTATGGTAGTCACTC
Organism: Larix kaempferi; assembly: GCA_027924585.1. Classification (NCBI taxonomy): domain Eukaryota; kingdom Viridiplantae; phylum Streptophyta; class Pinopsida; order Pinales; family Pinaceae; genus Larix; species Larix kaempferi. Next base: position 6,893,018 of record BSBM01000961.1, on the reverse strand, counting down.
TCTGCGACCTCTCGAGTTTTTGAAATTAAGCTTATGTGGATTTTCCTATTAGTTTAATGCTTACCTTCCTTTCTGGTTGACCAACTGATCCGACTATGCTACAACAGTCCGGAGCATACGGGAAGATAAACGTTGGTTATTTTTAAAGAACTTAAGATTTTCCAGGTGATTAATCTATTTCCAAGAATCTCTTTTCCGGCTGAATTCCATTACTCAAGCGAGCTCTTCCATGACATCGTACTTCGAGAAAGAAAGAATAAAATTACTCAAAATTGGAAATTGTTAAAAAAATGTGAAAAGCTAGGTCCTAAGTGAACTTGTGGCCCGCCATTGGAATGGACCAACAAGGTAAATTTTGGTCCTAGTTAAATTTTATTAAGTGTGAAAAATAAAATCTAAACTAAAAAAAATCACAAACCACAAAATTTGAGTCGACATAGTTCCCCCATGGGGGGATGGGGTGTGGGCGCTGGGTATCCCACTTGCTCTCGTTTAATTTTCTTTTTACAATGCAAAGAGAAGTGCCCTGGTCCTTGAAAATTGACTCTAAGGCTTACAAAATTCATAGAACAAGTATCCAATTGAAGGGGAATAGTTCTTGGGTGCTCCGGATGGCTCAATCTACCGAAAATCGGCCAAAGTCTCCTCCTACCTGTTCATGAAATGCTACAAACAGCAAGCAAATGTTAGTAACTAACGCCCAAAAACACTTTAAAAGTGTCTTGGGACTTACCAAAAAAATTCTAAAAGAAAACCTAAGTAAAAATTTAAAAAATGAACTAAGTGGGACAAGCTATAAGGCTTGTCTCCTTGGGATCTTTGCATACTCAAAGAGCAACAAATTCATGGCTCTTATATGAGCCAAATAAACTTTAAACCGATCTAAACATACTACTTGTTCAAGCTTTGAAATTGCAGAAATCAACTTGTAACAAAAATATGCTTATACTAGATCTAGATTTGAGATTTTTTACTTTGAAAATAACTAAGATCTAGTGAAAATAAATCAGATCTATTTATAATATTGCAAAAGGAGTAGATCTGAGATACGCAAACCGAGGTAACCGAGAAAAGTTTGAAGTTTGGTGACGAGAAGAAAGAAGAGGAAAACACCTTCGAATTTGGGCAATGGGATCCTCAAGAGTGGGGATCAGAGGGACTAGTTCTCCATAGATCTATCCTGAAAGAAAATGGACGCAAACAAGCTCCACAAACTCTTCAAATTGGCAACCTGTAATCACAAAAAATAACTCATACAAGAAAGATCAAGAGCATCTGGTGTAGACTAATATAGAGATTTTGAGACCAGCATTTAAACAAAAATGACTTTGTAAATCTAGTATCTCTACAATAACCTAACAGAGAAATAATGGATGCAATCACACTACTTCACCTTACTAAGATGTAAATCTCCTTCAAAAGTCAGCCTTTGATCAACAGTCAAATGCGAATAAAAATGTAAAGAATCAGATTACCTCATGCATAAATTAGAACATCATTGTCCACCAACCATAGAGCCACACATCGATTTGCCTCCAAAACCTTTTATTCATAAACAAAATCCCTTACAAAGATATAAAATGCTTGAGCAGAGGTTCCACCTTCTCATGCCAAAGAATGGAGAAGGGGCATGCTTAAACAGAAAATCAAGAGAGGAGGGCGCACTTGGTGAAGGAGAGGGAGGGCGCACTTGTTGAGGGAATCAAGCCATAATTTGGGGCTTGATGGAGGGGGCTGCTTCCACCATTTGGGCTGCCAAAAATCAGCCCAAAGGCTGCCTTAAACCATGCTGCTCACTCCTTGAAATGTGTGCCCCCCTCTTAAGTGGAATGTGCCCCCCTCATGAGGAAATGCACCCCTCTGTGGGAATGAGATTCCTTCCTTATAGCTGCCCCAAAACATAATAAAATATCTCACTAAAACCTCTCAATCAGATCTGACCAAGACCTCCTCCAAATCCCATTAATTTAGGAATTGGATTTTTTCTCATTTTTCACTTTTTTGGCAATTTTTCTCACTTTTTGGGTAAAAGTGAAATAAATGAAAAATAAAGTACTCAACCACTTAAGAAAGTGGGTCTTGAAGTAAAGTAGGTGCTCTAAGCTTGACAATGAGCACCCCCATGGCAGAATTGGCCCCTATAGTCCAATTTTAAGGAAAAAAATATATTTTTTCTCGGAACTTAAAAAAAACTAGGGGGACCTAGCACATGTCCATAGGACTCAATTCTAGTGTCTAGCATGTTCATATACATTGACCCATGGACTTTAATAACCTACTAAGGCCTAACCACCATGCCAGGCATTCCAGCTTTGGAGGAGCAGGAGAAAAACTCAAAAATTATGTCCTACTAAAACACAAGACACAATTAATAAGTGAAAAAACTCCTTGGAATACCTAACTTGATTGACAAGTCCTAGGAAACCAAGCCTTTTACATAAAAATACCATGCTAGCACACTTTATTACAAACCCCGCAGGCATGGACATGTGAAGAAAAAATAAAAAAAGGGCCCTTAAAAAGGCATGATGAACTTCTGAATGTTGATGATGAACATGTAACATGTTCAGACTTTGCCCGCTCACTTGAAAGTCCAACTAAGTACAACTTAGTTGGTAACACGTTGTACAGGGAAAGTCTTGGGATCCTTCAATGTCAATTTCATCGCATTAATCCCCAAAGTGGATAAGCCATCTACTTTCGAGGATTGTTGGCCAATCTATCTATGTAACTGTATCTATAAGATCATCTCGAAGATAGTGGCAATAAGACTAAAAAGGATCCTCTCCTCCATTATCTCCCCTAAACAATTTGGGTTTTTGGAGAGGAGGCAAATCCACGAAGCAATTGGATTAGCACAAGATGGTCTTCATTCTATCTAAAAAAAAAATTGCCCTCAATTGTAAATTTTCCAACCCCAACCCAGTTTCAAGTTTTGTTCACATAGAGTTCAATGCCCAAACCTCATTAGCTTCTCATAAACAGAAATATAACAATTTGCTTGAAACACATGAGATTTTTTACAACTTTTTCGTTTACAGAAATTTTAAATCAACCACATGAAAACTTTAGACACGGGAATTTTTAGCCAACTTGGCTCAAGAAAAACCCCTAAGGGAAAACCTATTTGAGAGAGAGATTTTATTTCTTCAGGGACAGAATTACAAATTTAATAATAGCAGTCCTTATCTACTTTTCATCTCGAAAAACGTGCCAACAGTCTGTTGTATGGATTTTTGGAAAATGGTGTTGTACGGCCTCACACATGTGGCTATACGGACCTCGTTTTCTGTGCCTTCTCTTGCCTAGAAAACCGTGCCAATTTTGTGCATGTACAATCACTGTACGAATAGCATTAAATGATGTACCTCACCTCGATTTATGTACCTCAAACATCGTGTTGTACGGCCTGCATTTATCGTTGTACAACCTTTCTCGAAAATTGTGCCTCTATTGTATGGTCTGAATTAACTGCACTTGAACTTCTTCCTGAAAACTGTGCAATCTCTTCTTGAAATGTGTGCCCTAGATTGTCTTCTTCCTCTCAAAGTTTTTCAGAATTTCTCTTTTTCTTCTCAAGGGTTGAATTCTCTCCAAACCCTCTTCTCTTCTCCTCTCTCCACAATCTCTTTGGTGAAAGTGAACAATGATGCCTTCAATCCCTAACTCCTCCCTTTTTGTTCATGGCAACTTCCTCCTCTTCATCCAATGGCTTAGATTAAACATGATCAAGGGTTACATTAATTGCTCATTAAAACTCAATAAATAATATTTAATGCTCAAATATCATTTAATTACGTGAGTTCCCTTTTTAATTAATCACTCACTTTATTTCTCATAATGTGAACTTAGGATTAAAAATAAAATGACTTAAAGGGACTTTATAAATTGATTTTATAAACATAAAGTACAACTCACTTTAATAAAGTCCTAGGGACCACTTTTTAATGGTTTATCCACCCCTAGGCATCTCAAGGTGGAAAAACACTTGCCTTGGTACAAAATTTAACACTCCCTCTTACCGAGGAAGGTGTTTTTCACAACCCCCAACTTGTCCTTGAAATGGTCAAACTTACCTCTTCCCAAAGACTTTGTCAGAATGTCTGCCACCTACTCTTCAGTAGAAATGTACTGCAACTCCACTGCACCTCTCTGAACATAATCACGAATGAAGTGATATTTGATCTCAATGTGTTTTGACCTGTCGTGAAACACTGGATTCTCTGAAAACTTGATGCAGCTTTGATTATCATAGTGTATCACAATTGGTCTCACCTGCTGACCAAATAAACCAACCAATAACTTGCGAAGCCAAATGGCCTCACAACTGGCCTGACTAGCTACCATATACTCTGCCTCTGCAGAACTCAAAGCAACTGACTTTTGTTTCCGACTAAACCAAGACACTGTTGTTGAGCCCAGACTGAAACAACAATCGGATGTACTCTTCCGGTCAGGCACACTACCCACCCAATCAGAATCAGTATAGCCAACCAAATTCACTCCATCTCTCCTCCTGTAGTCCAGACCAAAATCAACTATACCACGCAAATATCTCAACACATGTTTTGCAGTTATCCAATGAACTCTCTGAGGCTCCACCATGAACTGGCTCAAAGTGTTCACTGCAAAACAAATATCTGCCCTGGTGTTAGCCAAATACATCATGGAACCAATGAACTAACGATACAATGTCGAATCTACCAACTCTCCCTCAGAAGCATGAAGCTTCCTCCAGTTGGTGATCATGGGTGTAGTCATGGGCCTGCACTCCTCCATCTGAAATCTCTTCAGAATGTCCATGGCATACTTTCCCTGTCCCGGAAAGATATGCCCAGGCTCCTGCCAAACCTCCAAACCCAAATAGTAATGCATCAGTCCAATGTCTTTCATCTCAAACTCCAATGCAAGATCTTTCTTGCACTCTGCAATGAATCTCTTTGTACCTATAATGATCAATTCATCTACATACAATACCAGAATAAGTGGAACCTCACCAACTACAATGAAGTAGAGGTTTGGATCTGCTTCACTTTTTTGGAATCCCAAGTCCTGCAAATACACATCAATCCTGGAATACCAAGCTCTTGGAGCTTGCTTCAGCCCATAAAGGGCCTTCTTCAACCTGCATACATGGGACTCTCTCCCATGCACCTTAAATCCCTAAGGTTGCTCCAAATAAACCTCCTCCTCCAAGACACCATTTAGAAATGTTTTCTTCACATCCATCTGATGAATGCTCCAACCCATCTTTGCAGCAATAGCAATCACTGATCGAATGGAAGAGTATCTTGCCACTAGGGCAAAAGTCTCATCGTAGTCAATTCCCTCCACATGAGAGAAACCAAGTGCCACAAATCTAGCCTTGTATTTATCAACACTACCATCAGCAGCATGCTTGATTTTGAAAAGCCACTTGGAAGTCACAACTGACTTCCTCTCTGCTCTTGGAACAATCTCCCACACATCATTCTTCATGATGGAATTGTACTCTTCCATCATGGCATCTCTCCAAACCTGATGTGGAGTAGCCACCTCAAATGTAGTAGGCTCTGACTCATGCAAGCTAGTCACCATCGCCATATAGCTAGAAAACCTCTCTAGTGCTCTACTCTCTCTGACCTCCCTCCTGGGTGGCCCCACAAACTACTCAGCTTCCTTCACAAGCTCCTTAACCCAACTTGGCTTTCTTTTCCTGGAAGTAGCTTCCTTTGGTAGGCCCTCCTCATGAACATCCTCATCTCGCAACTGTCTATCTGAAGAAGTACCTGTGGCTTGAGATCCTGTGCCTGGTGAACCAAAACCATGTGAACCTGAATCACGTGACGGTGAAACCTGTGAACCTATGACCCGAGAACCTGTTCCATCCAGAAGTCTCCGCAGACTAAGTCCCTGAACCTGTAGATCCTAAAACCTGTGGACCAGTCACCCCTGAAACCTGTGACCCTGCACTTTGACTAGCTGAACTCTGAGATGCTGTCACCTGTGGAGTAACAACCTGCTGCTCCACCATATCTATGTCACAAGACTTCCTGAAGGCCCGCTCCTCCTCAAATCTCACCTCCCTCCTCACAACAACTTTCCTCTGTGCAGGAAGGTATAAGCGGAAGGCCTTCGAAGTCTCATCATAACCAACAAAGATGCCTTTCTCTGCAGTAAGCTCTAACTTTGTCCTCTTCTCATAAGGGACATGATAATATGTAAGGCATCCAAATATACAGAAGTGGCCTCTTCCCGATGAACATCTCTTCAGGATTTTTACACCCCAAGGCACGGTGTGGACTCTTGTTTTGTACATAAACAGTAGTACTACAGTCCTCATCCCATAGAAAGAAAGGACATGAGAATATGTAAGGCATCCAAATATGCGAAAGTGGCCTATCTCAGGCCTCTTCCCGATGAACATCTCCTCAAGAGTTTTACACCCCAAGGCAGGGTGTGGACTCTTGTTTTGTACATAAACAGCAGTACTACAGGCCTCAACCCATAGAAAGAAAGGAAGACTATGATCATGCAGCATGGCTCTAGCTGCTCCCACTATAGCTCTGCTCTTCCTTTCGGCAACTCCATTCTGTTGTGGAGTATATGGAATGGTCAACTGCCTCTTGATGCCCTCATGTCTGCAAAACTCATCAAACTCCTTGGAGGTATATTCACCCCCATTGTCTGATCTGAGTGCCCAAATCTTCCTCCCTGTTTGGTTCTCCACAAGAGCTTTGAACTCTTGGAACCTCTTCAAGACTTCGTCAAACTTCTTGTTTTTCAGAAAGTAGATCAAGGTCTTCCTGGAGTGATCATCAATGAAACTGATATAATACTCAAAACCTGTCAATGAAGCAGAAGACATAGGTCCACATAAATCAGAATGTATCAAATCCAGTACTCCTCCTGATCTGCTATCACTGCTTGGAAAAGCAGTTTTGGTGTACTTTCCCAAAGCACACCCTCTGCACACACCACTCTGCTCTGTGCCGAACTGCGGTAAACCTATAGACATCTCCCTCAGCAACCTCAAAGCTGAATGATGAAGGTGGGCCATCCTCCTGTGCCACAACTCACACATCTCGGTGCTACTACTAGTGTGGGCCAATGCATGGTGAGGCTGGAAGAGAAGCTTGTACAGTTTCCCACATCTAACTCCAATGGCATATGAAGTAGATGGTCCTGCTACTGTGGGAAAAACATACACTTTCCCATCTAGGACATACACTCCAAAGCCCCTGTCCTCAATAGCGGAAACTGAAACAAGATTCTTCTTCAGCCCGAGGACGTACAAGACATCCCTCAATGTCATGGGTTGCATGGACTCCCTTTGAAAGATGATAGTCCCACGCCCAACTACTCTCACAACAGTATCATCACCCAACACTACCTCTAGACTCAAGCCAGTCTCAGTCATCTCTGTGAACATGTCTCGAACACCTGTCATATGGCTTGAAGCCCCACTGTCAATGTACCAAGTGGAAGGAGTGGTAGAAGCACTCAATGAATGACAAACCAATAAGGAATATTGTATCTGATCCTCCACATCACTATTGGTGATAGATGCTCTCTCTGTACAACCAGCATAGAGAGAAAACTCTCCCTCAAATCGTGTAGCAAACTCATCAATGTTTGTTGATGCTGTCGTCTGTTGTTTCTTCTTCTTCTTGTTCGGACAGTGTCCAACATAGTGTCCAAACTTCTGGCAAGCAAAGCACTTGACTTTGCTCATGTCTTTCTTTTGCTCGCCACTTTACTGCTTGGCCCCACCCTTAGGGCCCTTCTTGAACTTGTTCTTCTTTCCCTTCGATGCCAACGCCACATTGTCTTCATCTCCCTACTCTGAAACGAACTACCCTGTATATATACCCTCTCCGAGTCTCCTCCTGAATGAAGTCGTCCCAGAGACGATCCCGGGAAAGCATATGCTCACGAGCAACCACAGACTGTACAAATATACCCCATGGCGGTGTCACACCATTCAATGTTGTCCACACCAACTCACTGCCCTATACAACCTCCCCAACAGTTGCAAGTTCATCTCTCACATGTGTAATCTTAGTAAGGTAGGAAGCCATGCTTTCACCCTTACTCATGCGAACACTCTTCAACTTTTCTCTCAACACCATCTTCCTGTTTTTATTCGAACTTTGGTGAAGATTTGTTAAAGCAGTCCACATCTAAAAAGCATGAGCTTTTGCTGAAATATGTGGGATCACATGATCCTTCACTGCATCAAGTATGATCCTTCTCGCTTTTACATCCTTTTTCATAAAAGTAGCCCTATCTGTAGCATTGGTAGGTACTGTGACTGGATTTGTTGCGGTACTGTTCACTATTTCCCATAATTCATTTTCCTCCAGTATCAACATTATTCTAGCCTTCCATGGGCTAAAATTTGTGACCCCATCCAATTTATCCTCGAGTCCAAGTCCAGTGACCATGACTACAACCTGTTCAAAAACTTGTTTTCTTCACAAAATACTTGTTCTCCCTTCTTTCCCAAATCTGAAATTTCAATCTCTGATTTTGATTTATGTCTTTAAATGGGCTCTGATACCATGTAAATTTTCCAACCCCGACCCGGTTTCAAGTTTTGTTCACATAGAGTTTAATGCCCAAACCCCATTAGCTTCTCATCAACAGAAAAAAATAACAATTTGCTTGAAACACACAAGATTTTTTACAACTTTTTCATCCACAAAAATTTTAAATCAGCCACATGAAAAATTTAGACACGAGAATTTTTAGCCAATTTGGCTCAGGAAAAACCCCTAAGGAAAAACCTGTTTGAGAGAGAGAGATCTTATTTATTCAGGGACATAATTACAAATTTAATAATAGCAATACTTATCTACTTTTCATCTAGAACGACGTGCCAACAGTCTATTGTACGGATTTCAGGAAAAGTGTGTTGTACGGCCTCACACGTGTGGTTGTACGGACCTCGTTTTTTGTGCCTTCTACTTCCTAGAAAACCATGCCAATTTTTTGTCTGTACAATCATGTTACGAATAGCATTAAATGTTGTACCTTCACCTCGATTTATGTACCTCGAAAATCATGGTGTATGGCCTGCATTTATTGTTGTATGGTTTGTCCCGAAAACTGTGCCTTTGTTGTATGGATGGTTGTTGTATGGTCTGAATCAAATGCACTTGTACTTCTTCTCGAAAACTGTGCAATCTCTTCTTGAAATGTGTGCCCTGGATTGTCTTCTTCCTCTCAAAGTTTTTCAAAATTTCTCTTTTTCTTCTCAAGGGTTGAATTCTCTCCAAACCCTCTTCTCTTCTCTTCTCCTCTCTCCAAAGTCTCTTTGGTGAAAGTGACCAATGATACCTTCAATCCCTAACTCCTCCCTTTTTGTTCATGGCAACTTCCTCCTCTTCATCCAATGGCTTAGATTAAACATGATCATGGGTTCACATTAATTGCTCATTAAAAACTCAATAAATAATATTTATAATGCTCAAATATCATTTAATTACGTGAGTTCCCTTTTTAATTAATCACTCACTTTATTTCTCATAAAGTGAACTTAGGATTAAAAAGAAAATGACTTAAAGGGACTTTACAAACATAAAGTACAACTCACTTTAATAAAGTGCTAGGGACCACTTTTTAATGTTTTATCCACCTCTAGGCATCTCAAGGTGGAAAAACACTTGCCTTGGTACAAAATTTAACATCAATGGTGGTAAAGTTGGATTTATCTAAAGCATATGACAAAGCCAATTGGTTATATATTAGACTTCTTATTATTCATATTGGTTTCAAGGTGAATGTTGTCAATTGGCTAATGGCATGTACTGCTTTAGACTCCTTCATCGTTCTCATAAATGGTTCAGCTAGCTCCTTCTTCAAGCCTTCTAGGGATCTAAGGCAGGGTTGTCTGCTCTCGCCCTACTTATTCTTAATGGTGGTTGAAGGCCTAAGTCGTTCTATTATGGCTACTAAGAGAGCAAACTTAATCAAAGGTGATTAAAGTTGCAAACTTAATCAAGGGGATTAAAGTTGGTGGGGATGAATATTTAACACACAAGGTGTTCATGGACGATGTTCTTCTATTTACAAATGGCACACTATCTAAGGGCCATTGTTTATTTGATTCTTTTCAATTGTATTGCAATGCAACAAGGATGGAAATAAATATCAATTAATGATTGCTCAACTTTAATGATAACAACGACAATGTACAACATGCTTCGAGTGTTATCTTCCCTTATCCAGTCCGAAATTTGGATGATGGACTAAAATATTTGGGCTATACCCTAAAGTCGAATGTAATTTTAAAGAAGCGTTGGGCTTGGTTAATAGGGAAGGTTGAGAAAAGTATTGGGTTCTAGTGCAATAGATGGCTATCATGAGGGGGAATATTGACATTAGTGAAATTTGTTCTTGAAGCGATCCTGGTTTATCGATACTCTTTGGCGCATATTCCCAAAGGGGTTCTAGAGCACATTAGAAAATTAAGGTTTCAAGTTTCTTTAGAAAGGTGGTTCAGCGCAGGGGGGATATCACTTAGTTAGTTGGAAGACATTGACGCATTCAAAAAAAGATGGCGGTTGGGGTCTGTTACTAGCTAAGTTGCACTTAGATGGTTTCAACTGAGCCTGTGAAGATAGAACAAGTTTACTTGTTCATATTCAGAAGATCAGAAATCCTAGCAGGCCACCTTGGCCCTTTTTTTCAATAAAATCACATGTCCAGACCCTGCGGAGAATTGTAAAAAATGTCATAGCATGAGAGTTTTGTAACAGACTCATCTTTCCTAGGACTTAGATATTAATCCAACTAGCCTAGAGTGTCCCAAGGTGAGGGCGCATCTCCTTATGGAGAGGTGGCGCCATCTCTTTGAGTTGAGCCATATCCCAATCCTCCTTTCCTCTCTTAAACTCGCCCTTCACTCCTAGTTGTGGATGTGCCCCCCTCTTGTCATTTGGCTATAAAAGCAAGTCTCTTCTCTCGTTTGAAACTAGTTGGAGTTGCATGAGAAGAGTATTCTTGCCATTGTAATTGTTTCATTCATTGTATTGTTGGAAAAAAAAAGAAGCTTTGGAGGCTTAATGGTGTGATGCTTTTGTTGGATGATCATTGCTAATGTTTAAGGTAACTTGTATCTAATGTGTTTTTCTCTTGCATTTTTGTATTGTGGATCCGACCTTGGTAGGATTGTTCTCAATTGATAGGAAAAGTCATTTAATAAGTTTATTACTTGATCTGTATTGCTCATGTATATGTAAAGTTTAAGATCTAGCATTCTAATGAGTTTATTATTATGCTGCTCTAACATTTTATATGCATGTCACTGGATCTCACAAACTTTGTGCAAGAATTTCTTTGAATAGCTACAGGTAACCGTGAAAGGAAACTTGAACAAGTTTGTTCACTTTGCTCTCCAAACACGCATGTGGCATAGTCCAATAGTATTCCACCAAAAGTTTCTACAAGAACTCTATCCAACATCAAGATCGCTTCTCCTTCTCTTTCTCCTCCTTTAGCAAATTTTTCTTGGTTACCGGTTCTCTTACCCTCGGATCTAGTTGCTCTTTCAATTTAAATTTTACTTATCATTCTAGATCTGGTTATATGTTTAGATCTTGCAATTAAAAGCTTCATTTTACTAGATATAACTTAGCTAGCTTCACATTATGCAAGTCATTTCATAACAAAAGTTCAAGGCTTGAAGTAAAAGTTAAATGCTTTGGTTTTAAAGTCTTATCTAGCAAAGTTAAAGTGCTCAATTGGCTGCCCTAAAAAGCAAGCCAAGATCCTCAAAAGGACTTGTCCTTTTGAGTTCTTTTAGTCATTTCTGTAAGCCATTTAACTTAGAATTTTTTCAATAAATTTTCTAGTTCCCGCAAGTCACTTTTAAAAGTGATTTTGGGCAACTTTAAGCACTAATTTGTTCGCTGTAATTTTTTCATTTTTTAGCAGGTTTTGAAACTTTTGGGGCAAAAAATCAAGTTTTAGGCCAATCTGGAGCTTCCCAAAGCAACGTAGCTTCATGCAGCAGCATGTTTTAGCAATTTTTGTAAGCCTTTGGATCTATCTCTGTAAAGATCCAAGGTTTTTCTTCTTGAGATTATTGTAAACCATAAATAAAAAGAAGAGCAAGTGGGCTACCTAGTGCCCACACCCCAACCCCCCCTGGGGGGTTTCGCGTCATTGTGTGATTTTTCATTTTTTGCTTAGTTAGATTTCTTTTCAATTTAATAAATTAATCTAAGGTTAAAATTTAACGTTTGAAGTGTCCGATCCAAATATCAACCTTCAAACTTGTTAAGACTATATGCTACCATAGACTAGATTGCAAATTCATTAGCATTCAATACATTATTCACAATAGCAGCATAATCAGGATCTCTAAAAGATACACAATCACAAAGCACAAAACAATATACCCTGTGAAACCCTCAAGGGGAAGAAAACCCAGCAAGAACTTCCTCAATACAAATGATCAAGTACAATGCCCCAAAAACATGTCTCACAAATAAGAGAGACAAAAAAGACCAAACTCTGGACTCAAGCCACTCCTTCTCCTTAGCAGATATCTCTCTCTCTCCACTAATGCGAATTGCACAAGTGAGTGAATGAATAAATGAAGGAGTATCTCCTTCTATTTATACATTACTTTTGACCTAACCTTTAACTCAGCTAGGTCGGCCCCAGTAATCCTAACTGGGCCGACTTCTCTAGAGAGACTCAATTACCACTTATATTACATTTACTTGGGTTCTAACAACCCGACTTACAATGGAGGGTTGACCTCATGACCTTTACATGACCAAATGTAATAATGACATCCCCGACGGAGGTAAAACATCCCCGACGGAGTTACAATAATAAAGTACAAGTAGAATATTCTTTGAAGTTACATTAATTTAACACTCCCCCTTAACAAGAAGGGTATTCTACTGACAACAACATCTGCATGTGTAACTCTACACAACATCATCGAAGAGAGGAGGGCATCAACAACAACATCATTTGATACATCTATAAATCATTGGAAGTTCTTCAACATCTCATCTTTGGCACTGGAGCATCCTCATCTTCAACACTGGAACATCAACATCTTCAGCACTAGAACATCCTCATCTTCGGCACTCGAACATTACCTGCAACACTGGAGCATCCTCATCTTAAGTACTGGAACATCACCTGCAGCAATGGAGCATCTTTATCTTCAGTACTAGAACATCATCATCTGCAGCACTGGAGCATCCTGGCACCTCACCTTCTGCAGCACTAGAGCATCCTCATCTACAGTACTGGAATATCATCAGAAGTGTTACCACCTAAAGTTACACTTTAGTTGGACTTCAGTGAGTCGCCAGTGTTGCACAAGTCACTTGTGCTTATTAGAGTTCAGAAGTTCCAAGTTTGGCCTGTTCAGGGCCCCTTTTTTAATGTTTTGTAGTACATGACCGTACCCCATGGGGTTTGTAATAAAGCATGGTGGTCTTTGAGTGACTTGGTTCCCTAGGACTTGACAACCAAAGAAGGTATTCCAAGGAGTTTTTTCCCTTGTCGATTATGCTTTGCCTTTAGCCGAGTATAATCGATGAGGTTTTCTCCTGCTCCTCCAAAGCTGGAATGCCCAAAGTGGTGGTTAGGCTTTAGGGGATTATTAGAGTCCATTTTGTAATGTTTATAAACATGCTAGACGCTAGAATTTTATCGTTTTGTCATGTATTAGGTCCCCTTGAAGTTTCAGTCAATTCCGAGAAAAATAATTTTTTCGCATTTTTAAGCCATTTTTTAATGGTTTAAATGAAAAAATTCAAAAGATGATAAAAGTGGGATCCGGAGTCGGAATTTGGCGCAGGGATGCTCGTTTTCAAACTCAGAGCATCCTCTTTACCCCGATGCCCAGTTTTCCTACATTTCGGGTGACCGAGAACCCCCGTGGAGCAGTTTTGTCTTTCAGAGCTACAAAGTGGCACTTTAATGCTAAAGATGCATCAAAATGCACCTTGGCCAAATAATTAAAATATTCAAAAAAAAAAAAATATGTCACATGCCAAATGACATGGCATGGACTCAAATGGAAAGGCGACTATGCTAAAATATCAAAGCATATAATTTATGGTTAAAATTAAAAGTTTGAAATGTTTGTATTATTTCTGATCGCTTTTCCTTCACGTGAGCGAATTGGTTAGAGGACAAGTCGAGTGTATGGTGGGCGATTGGAATCATTTTGAAAACCTTATGATATAAATTATGTGGAATGCGAATAAGTGAAAGGTTGGAAGAGTTTATATAATGGTCTAACTAAAGGTTGAAGCACTTATATTAAAAGACCGTACGGTTACCTTCACATGGCCTCTTCCTCACGAGTGTCGTACGGATTTGCTATTGGGCGAGTTTCAAGTGGTGGGGCAGCAAAGTGACATGGCATCACCCAATGGATAAGCTTCTAATTAAGTATCCAATCAAACGTTTATTCCATTGAAGACATGGAAACATCAAGAGCCACGCCCTTCTTCTCCTTCACGTGGGCCGAATTCTTCTCTTCACGGCATCTTGGAATTGGGTGGTGATAAGTTGAAAGCTGGCGGCTCCTTGATTGTGAGGTGGCACAGCCATGTTTCGTGGTTTCTAATTAAAACATCCAATCCAACCTCAAACGAAAAGCTTGAAAGCATGGAAACTTCCATTCGCTTTCTCCACATGCGTGGGCCAGCAGCTCCATCCTCACGACATCTTCTATTTCATGTGATTTCTTCCAAGTAAGGAGATGCATCCTATTGGTTATCAGCTGCCTTGCTCTACAAACTAGGAGGCTGCCCTCCTTAGAGTTTTGCGCCCTAGCTAGCATTCATTTTCCTATAAATTGAGGAGCTTGGCTCCATTGTAAAGGATCGGAAGGTGGAACCTCTGCTCGTTCATTGTAATATTTTTCTGAGTTTAATAAAGAAGGCTTTGGAGGCTAGTCCGGTGATTGTCTTTGGTTGGATCTTCATGCTTATTATATTTGAGGTAAATTGTATCGTGTTGCATAGTTAGTATTGTCAGGATTGTATGTCTTTTTAAAGGGAAGTTATCTTTCATAAGGAATAGTGAGTAATGTTTTATAGGTTGCTTACTTTTGTCGATGATATTAGAATGCTAGAAGTAGTATGATTTCTTGTTTGAATCTAATATTTCTCAAGTTTTTCTGTTGTTCATTTACACATATGCTCTTATCCCCTTGCTAGTTGTTTGCAGCTGTTTACAGCCTACAGGTAGCCTAAGCTGAAGAGGTCCACGAACATGTTGGATCATATCTTCATTCAGTAAATTCGAACAAAGTCTTGGTCCTACCGATGCATCAGGGAGCTTGCCTCTATCGCCCTTTCTTCAAAACGCTCAACCCCCAAGGGTTCCATTTCTCTGATCCAATCTTCTTTAACTATCTTCGGTTACGGTTACTTATGTTAGATCATAGTTCTTCCAAAGCATAAATTTCTGAAAGTAGATCTAAGTTTTACAAGTTTTCCTTTTCAAGCTTGTTTTAATCGTAAAATCTAGAGTTCTTGATAGGAAAATCTTGTCTCGGTTGAAAAGTATATTTGGCTATTTTTAGAGCTTGCTATTGGCTGCCCCAAAAGAGCAAGCCAAGATCCCAAGAAACAAACTTTCTAGTTCGTGTTCTTGGTTCATTTTTATTTGCTTTTCGTGATTAGTTTTCATAGTTTTGTTTTGGGTATATTTCACAAGTATGGCCAAATCACTTTCTAAGTGTTTTTTGGCCATTACATGACAAAAAGAACTCGCTGGTTTTTTGGTTCTGCACATAAAAAATTAATTGAAAGTTAGTTAAAAACTCAAAAAAATTGCCCAAAAAACAAATTTTTGCATACTAGTTGCATTAGTTTTAATTTTTGCATTTTGTAGCATTGTCAGAACACTCTTAAAGTGTTCTGATTATCATTTCTAATCAACTTTAGCTCGCTGGTCTGTTTTATGTTCTTAGCAGGTTGGAGTTATAAAACTCACAGAAAAGTCATCCTTAAGCTCCCAGAACCACCGTGTGAAGCAGCTGCTCAAGCACTGTTTTACTTTTGCAATAATTTGTAAACTATCTTGTTCCCTAATCATAAAGGGCACGCAATGTTTTATTTCGAGTTTCATATTGTAACACAAAGAATAAAAAGAGCTCAGCAGGCAATTCCAGCGCCTGACCCCCAATCCCCCCGGGGGGGATTCACACTTTTTTTCATTTTTTTATTTTTCGCAACTTTTTTCTAATTTTTCGTTTTAGATTAGTTTCATTTTAGCAATAGTAATTAAACAACTCACTCAAGCACACAACATCCTCCGAGGACCCGTTTATCATTTTGTCATATGCTTTTGTGTTTTATTCAATTATTATTTTGTTCTTAAAATGTAATCCTAAAATTAACCCCCCTTGCTTTATTCTTGGGATTTAGTGTAGATTAATCATCCACTCACACATTTTAATAAAAAGAACAACGCCCCAAACCCGGAGTATGCTCTTGACTACTGCAGCTTAGTCGGAACAGTTGGCTCAATCAGAAACGGGTGCAAGGTACTTAGTTTTAATAGAACAATGCATTATAATCGAATCCGAAGAACTCGGAGGTTGCATGGATTGAATCCACAGAGTTAGCAGGTTCTTAAGCCGGTTCATTCGCGCCTGGTTGGACACTTGGTAAGGTTGCTAGAGCACTTAGTTCGAAGGTTAGGTTTCTTTTGGGCCAAACCAAGAATTAACCCACTCCTTAATCCACTCATTTAATAATCATAAAATTTACCAACTGAGACACTACAATACTTTCACTGAGACTACACAAGCAACCCTACACAGCAGCAATTGCAAGCATTTTCACATTCTTGGCACTGGTCTTTAATTTTCCATGTTTTAAGTTTCAATCATAAATGTCGTGAATGCTTATCTATCTTGTGTTGGGTTAATCAATTGATTTATTTTGCAAGCAGTGCTTAGTTGCTAATTTTATCATCTCATCATCTTCTAACTCCTAGAGCAGACTTTTTCTTTGTTATAGATTAAAAGCCTTAGTTTATTTTTCATAGGGACCACCCCCCTTGGCTTCGCTAGGAGTAATCCTAGATGGAGGAGTCAAGTAATCAAGTGACAGCACTTGACTCTCACTTGCCCCCAAGGACACACCGAGTGGCTTGAAGGTTTTCTACCGCGTCCCCCCCAGGTGTGCATTAGGCGGCAACAAGGAGCATCACCTGCAATACACATATGATCCTTCCTTTCGGAACTAGGGATCATGGACAATCCTTCCTTTCGGAACCAGGGATTAAGTCCAACACTAGATCAACATTTAAGACTATCCTTCCATTCGGAACTCGAGATCTCTGTCTAGGGATGATCAATCCTACCACAATCATTTAAGACTATCTCAGTCTAGGGATGATCGGACCCAACACAATCATTTAAGACTATCTCAGTCTAGGGATGATCGGACCCAACACAAATCATTTAAGACTATCTATGTCTAGGGACAATCGATCCCAACACAATCATTTAAGACATCCCTGTCTAGGGACAATCGATCCCAACACAATCATTTAAGACATCTTTGTCTAGGGACGATCGATCCTAACACAATCATTTCAGACATCTTTGTCTAGGGACAATCGATCCCAACATAATGATATAAGACATCTATGTCTAGGGACGATCAATCCCAACATAATTATTTAAGACAATCGATCCCAACACAATCATTTAAGACATCTCTGTCTAGGGACGATCGATCCCAACACAATCATTTAAGACATCTTTGTCTAGGGACGATCAATCCCAACACAATTATTTAAGACATCTCTATCTAGGGATGATCGATCCCATCACAACTCAAGATCAACATTTAAGACTATCTTTGTCTAGGGATGATCAATCCCACTGCACCGCAGTATCATCAGCACTACTCCCCCTTTCGAGGGAAGTCCTTTCAGACTATACCAAGCTTGTCACGGAAGTGCTCAAACTTCACTCGAGACAGAGGCTTAGTCAACACATCTGCAACCTGCTCAGCCGTGCTCACATACTGGAGATTTATAGCTCCCCTTTGCACCATATCGCGGATGTAGAAATACCGTATTTCTATGTGTTTTGACCTCTAAGGGAACACGGGGTTCTCTGTCATTTTTATGCAACTCTGGTTATCACATAGAATCACTGTGGTATCCAACACCAGATCAAACTGACCTGATAACGACTTCCGAAGCCATATGGCTACACAGCTCACAGAACAAGCTGCAATATACTCTACCTCTGCAGTGCTGAGAGCCACATTGGACTGCTTCCTACTTAGCCATGAGATCATGGCTGACCCCAGACTGTAACATCCACGTGAAGTGCTCTTCCTGTCTGAGACACTTCCAGCCCAATCGGAATCTGTATAACCATACGATCTGAACTCATGATCTCGAGTATAATTGAGACCATAGTCTATTGTACCTTTTAGGTACCTCATCACATGTTTTGCAGCTACAATGTGCACCCGTCTAGGCTCAACCAGATACTGACTCAGGGTGTTCACAGCAAAGCATATGTCTGGCCTCTATTTCGTCAGATACATTAGCGACCCAATAATTTGCCTGTATAGAGTCACATCCACTAATTCTAACGAAGTATCAGATAATAACTTCAAGTTGGTATCCATGGGTGTGGCCAGGGCTTTGCACTCCAACATATCAAATATTTTCAAGATTTCTACTGCATACTTCCCTTGATTAAGAAAGATTCCCTCTAGGCTCTGCCATACCTCGAGACCTAGAAAATAATGCATTAAGCCAAGGTCTTTCATCTCGAATTCTGCAACGACCTTCTATTTGCACTCTGAGATTCTCTTCTCATTACCTGTCAGGAACAAGTCATCCACATATAGCAATAATATGACTAGTTCATCATCCATAACCTTGAATTAAAGGTTAGGGTCAGATTTACTCTTAGTAAAGCCCAAGCTCGTCAGAAAACTATCAATTCTTCCATATCAAGCTCTTAGAGCTTGCTTCAAACCATACAGAGCCTTCTTCAATTTGCAGACATGCGTCTCTTTGTTTTCAACCTCAAAACCTTGTGGTTGTTCTATGTACACTTCCTCCTGATGTAACTTCCACTTCATCGTGGCTGCAAGTTGTTTTCACATCCATCTGATGTAACTTCCACTTCATCGTGGCTGCAAGTGCCATGATGGTTCTAATTGAAGTGTACCTTGCTACAGGAGCAAATATTTCCTCATAATCGATTCCTTCCTTTTGAGAGAATCCTCGAGCCACAAACCTAGCTTTGTATTTCTCAATACTTCCATCCGCAACATGTTTTATCTTGTATATCCATTTGGAAGATACAACACTTTTACCTTTTGGTTTGGGAACTATGTCCCACACATCATTCTTCATTATTGACTGGTATTCTTCTATCATAGCATCTACCCATTCTTTCCGAAACAAGTAGGTTCTTTGTCTACAAGATCACACATCAAAGCCACATAACTGGAAAATGGCTTTGGCCTCTTGCTTTCTCTTGTGGAACCTTCTAGAGCTCCATACCTCTCTGCATCTTGAATAATTTCACGAGCCCAAGCTGCTTTTCTCTTGCGAGAAATATAGTCATGGATGGAGGTTCTTGGGGCTCCAACATATCATGATCTTCCGGAGTCTCATCATCGTGAGAGGGTGCAACCTTTGCAACTCTAGGAGGTACATCTTCTTCATATACTTTAATCACACAATGAGTCTGGCTATCTCGTCATAGTCGACTTCCTCTACTTGATTTCACAAGTCTTGTTTATATTTGAACCATTGTCACTTGTTCTATGGAACAAGTCTCATCGTTCTTCATTTGTAGGTGATCGTTGTACGATACTTCCTACTACTCAAATTCAATAGCATGGTTAGAAACATTTCATAGTTTCCAAAAACATATGCATAAAGCATAAGTCACACTGTCATAATGCTATCAAATAACGCAACATTTATTCATACCCCACATTCATATGGTAACTTTCTAGATGCCTTCCATCTCTACCATGACATTATTAAGAGTGTGCACTACTCCCAATATGTCAGCAAAGAGGTTTCACTCTAGATAAATAGCAATGGAATGTTGACAGTTGTATAGCACCATAAGCTACTTACCCATCACGTGCATGTCAATGCAAACATGCATAACACACATCCTAAATAAATGTGTACGCAACTAGACACTATCATTTAAACGATTTGATAGAAATGACAATTCAAATACTTATCTTTGTTTGTTTGGTAGGATCTCTTTTGATCCTAGTCTCCTTGCAGGGATTACTGAAATCTCTGATAGTGAGCTCTACTTCATCATCAGAGTTCCTGAACCAATCTTGTATGTTGCTTCTCCTATTCTCCTAGAGAAGCTTTCTGAGGGGAGTCATTTTCTTCAAGATTGGAGAGAGTGCTTTGAAGCACCACTATTACAAGACATATTCTTCGAATTCTGCTTTTGCAACCTTCCTGGGAGGTTCTTCTTCTTCGTCTTCTTCTTCTTCATCTTAGGCAAAATGAGCATGATGTCTTTTATTGCTCTTCTTCTTGTAATCTTCTTTTTTGTCTTTTCTTTCTGGACAATCTTTCGCAATATGTCCCATCTTATCACAACGAAAACATAGATAAGAAGAGAAGTCTCTTCGCTTGTAGTTTCCCTTCTTATACTTTTGAAACTTCTTAGGAGGATGGAACTCCTTATGATTTTCCTTCTTGAAAAAAGGTTTTCCCTTTTCTCTCTTTGTATGGGTAGCTAGAGCTTGATCATCATCCCCGAGTAGTGCTTCTCGATTTGCTACTCTAGCTTCCTCCTGGACACATTCTTCCCATATAACTTCGAATAGTAGACTTTCCTTTCTTGCACACATAGTCTGGATAAAGGAGTCCCAAGGTCTAGTAAGACCATTGAGAGCAGTCATCACCAACTCATCTTCATCAAGGGTGTCTCCAATAGCTTCTAGTTGTTCCTTGAATTGGGAAACCCTTGTAAAATATTCCTGGATAGATTCTCCTTGGCTCATCTTTGTACTTTTGAGTTGAGCTCTCAAATTCATCTTCCGATTTATATTTCTTCCTTCATACATTCTAGTTAGGGCATCAAACATCTCCTTTGGAGTCTTCTTAGAGGACACTTGAGGAATCAAGTGATCTTTAATGGAGTCTACTATGATCCTCATAGCCCTAATCATATCCTTCTTTTGCTTCTCCTTAGCTTCAACTTCTTCGGGTTCAGGTACAACTTCTTTAACAAACTTGGTAAGGTCATT
Organism: Larix kaempferi; assembly: GCA_027924585.1. Classification (NCBI taxonomy): domain Eukaryota; kingdom Viridiplantae; phylum Streptophyta; class Pinopsida; order Pinales; family Pinaceae; genus Larix; species Larix kaempferi. The sequence continues at coordinate 6,871,764 of BSBM01000961.1, read as the reverse complement.
CTCTTCTAGAATGAAACCAATCCTATACTTCCAAGCATGGAAGTTCTCTATGCCTTCCAACTTGTCATCAAGCTTGGTGCTTGGTGCCATCTTAACCCGGGGAGCAGAGAATAACCAAAAATCAAAATTTCTCAAAATAAAAAACTGAACTCACCAAAAGATGCACTTGATTGAGGTGAGTATGCTAGTGTATTTGGATTCTGAAAATTCCAAAATTTTACCCTTCAAGATTGACTTGCAAATTTTGGATCTGCAGTTTCTGGCTTTTTCTAGTTTTCTGCAGTTTTTGGTCCAAAGTCAAACTAGGGTTTGACTTTCTGGGAGTTTCACCCACCCAAAAAATTTGATCTTGGTATCAAATTTTCGCTCTTGGAGAGGCGCACTTCCCTATGCCAATTGCACTCAAAAATTCCACTTCTGTGAAAAGCCCTAATTTTTCACTTCCGGAGAGAGAGAGAGAGAGAGAGAGAGAGAGAGAAAGAGAGAGTTTTACCTTGTGAAAGTTGCTCTTTTCAGGCAAGCTCTGATACCATGTTAAGATTATATGCTACCATAGACTAGATTGCAAATTCATTGGCATTCAATACATTATTCACAATAGCAGCATAATCAGGATCTCTGAAAGATACACAATCACAAAACACAAAACAATATACCCTGGAAAACCCTCAAGGGGAAGAAAACCCAACAAGAACTTCCTCAATATAGATGATCAAGTATAATGCCCCAAAAACATGTCTCACAAATAAGAGAGACAAAAAAGACCAAACTCTGGACTCAAGCCACTCCTCCTTCGCAGATATCTCTCTCTCTCCACTAATGCGAATTGCACAAGTGAGTGAATGAATAAATGAAGGAGCCTCTCCTTCTATTTATACATTACTTTTGACCTAACCTTTAACTCAACTAGGTCGGCCCCAGTAATCCTAATTGGGCTGACTTCTCTAGAGAGACTCAATTACCACTTATATTACATTTACTTGGGTGCTAACGACCTGACTTACAATGGAGGGTTAACCTCATGACCTTTACATGACCAAATGTAATAACGACATCCCCGACGGAGTTACAATAATAAAGTACAAGTAGAATATTCTTTGAAGTTACATTAATTTAACAAGACTCACTCAGGACGTAGGAACATGTAAATCTCTTTTGCAAGCTGTATAGTTTGCGATTTAAGCAAGTTTCTTTTTTTTAAGTATTTTCTTGCAAAAGTAACAAATACTAACCCACCACGCTCTACCGAAGTATCGAAAGGGAAAAGATATCCTTGGTGTACTAATTAGTTCATTTTATTTTTCAATCTTTTGCTTTTTTTCTTTAAAGTAACGAACCTGGCATTGCTCTCCCGAAGTATGCTCTCGCCGTCACATAAAGGGCTTTGCCTGAGTACGTGATCGGATGATCAGAAAAGAGATTCCTTGACTTTAGTAATTAGTCTCACATCTTGCAATTTACATTCCATGAAAGACAAAGATCCAGCATCTCGATTTTACCTCTATGTGGGCAAATCTTACAAAGAATGCGGGAACAACTAGAGAGCGACCGCAGGGCCCCGTCAAGCTACACCCTAGTTTGATGTAGTGTTGGACATCCCCCTGCGACTCCATCTAGCCCACATTTTCTTGCGTAGGGCCACACTTGGTGAGTCTGGATATATTCCCAGTGTCATTTAGGTATATCGGGAATCCCCCTTCCCCTCTAATCAACTCATCACATTAATAAATAAAACTAACCAAGAAGCACTCACAAAACATCTACAATACAACAGCATTATATTTCGACTCCATATTGGCACTGGTCCTATCTCTCAAATTTCAATCTTTTGTTTAAGTCATGTGTTAAGTGGTTATAATTATTTTATGTTGTTGATCTAATTTCATTTTTCAAGTGATTTTTGCTTTCAATATTTATCTCTAAAACAAACTCCTAAAAAACTTACCCATTCACAACTAATCAGCTTAGTAGCCTTAGTAACTCATAGGGACTACCCCCCTTGGCTTCGTTAGGAGTTATGCCTAAACGGAGGAGTTGAGTGTTGAGTGACAGTATCTCAACTCGAGACTTGCCCCCAAGGAACGCACCTAAGCAACTTGAAGATTTATGTTGCGATAACCCCCGGGTGCGAGTTCCGGCGACAACAGGTTTTCAAACACATTCACACTTTTGGTTTAGCTCTAGTGGCCAAAAATGTTTGAAACCTCATCACCATAGATAGTCTGTGGGAAAACATTGTAACAAAAATATACATGTCTCCTAATTTAGTCATGGATTTGATTAGGTCTAATCGCAAGAACACTAAATCAATGTCCAATCATTGGAAGGCCATGGTTATTGCTTTCCTGATTATTGGTAGACCTCGCTCGGAGGGCTTGCAATGGGCGAACTGTGCGTTTGGGATCTAATGTCATTCTGGGGTGCGAAGTAGGGATTTTTCTACCTAAGGATGTAATCCATGCCCTTCATGATCGGGGGTATTTCTATTTGGCTCGAGTTGGTGATCGTGACTCTATAGATCTTTGGCATTAGGGTTGGCTCTCTGATGATTATATTGCCATTCTTGATAACTACAGGGAATCCTGGTCTCAATTTAAGGATGATCTCAGGAAAGGACACATTTGAATCAAGGATGAACCTGATACTCTGGGCTGGTCATTTAACAAAACTGGAGGAGTTTACAGTGCCAAGCTTGGCTATAGCCCGATGAGAGCGTTGGACACAAGGGATTCAAAATGGTGGTGGTTAAGTTACCGGAAACATCTAGGACTAGGGGGGGATACATCGTTCCCCATTTCGAAAGCTGAAACGGAGGGGATATGGATTGGAAATGGCACTAAAATGTTTCCAAGCCATATCCAAAAAACAAAAACATTACCAAGTTGTTTCCATCCATTTCCTGAAACATTTCCAAGCCGTATCCAAAAAACATAAACGTTTCTAAGTCATTTCCAGTCATTTCCTGAAACGTTTCCAAGTCGTTTCCAACCATTTCTAGCTATTTCCAATTGTTTCCTAAAGCATTTCCTGATTTTCTAAAACGTTTCAGCTACTACAAGGCAAGTTTCCAGCTAGAAATAGTGATTTTTTTACATGAAAAAAGAAAAGCAAATAAATAACCCTAAAGGAAAACTATTAACCCTAACCCTAAATTGAGCCTCAAAACTTAATATAAAGCCTCAAATCCTATAAAACAATATCTAAACCCTAATCTTAAATTGATGAATGGTAATCTGAATTTTTATGTCTCGTGGTTTTTTTGTCATTGTATTTTTCCAAAAATGATAGGGGCTTACGTTTGGTTCAAAAACCACTAACATGTCGACATTTTATTGTATCAAATGTTTGTCTACAACAGTGTTAGTGTCATAGCCTAGTGCAAAAGTACAATGACTATCTTATTGTCTTTTTTCTCATATTTTTTGCAAATAAACCCCAATGACTTGCATATGTAATAAAACAATTAGCATATCAAAATTGGGACAATGGCAGTTTCAACCCTACAAAATAACATATTGCATTTATGAAGGGTTTCATGAACCAACATGAAGTTCCAATAATCTTCCAATAGGCAAATTCTCCATATGGTATACATGTGATATTCTAATCTTATTTCAAGAATTTTTATCAGTATAAACCATAAAAAGTAAACAACATATCCAAGGGAACGCAGTGATGTCTAGACTCTAGAGATAGTGTTATCGCATAGAGTGCACACATTTCATCATATTGCTCGACACAAGCTCACTTATTTATACTCGAGTGCTTAACCAATCCCCTTAAAGCATGGCTGATTAAGTCAACTTTGATCATCCAAGTCGGTCCCAAAAAGTTAGACAATCTTGTGAACTCAATCCCTTTATGCGCCAATCAGTTAGTCAATCGACCCTCACTCGCCTAGTAGATTGTTTAGTTAGTTAGACCAACCCAAATACACCTTAGTCGAGTCATCAACTTACCTCCAAAATTGTGTTTAATCACAAATTCCAACACTTCTTCTAGAGGTGAAATCGATGTATTCTTTTATTAGAGGTGCTAACAATTGAATTCAGCCTTTGAGTAAATTTAGGGTTTGAAATCGATGTTTAGAAGTAGTTGATATGTTCTTGATTGAATGTTTGACAAGGGTTGGCTTATCTATGGCACTTAGGATTCATGATATAAGAATATTGTCTATGACAATATTTGAGTTTGGTAATTTCAATTGTTATAAATATGACATGATTGCCTCTAAATCTAATTGATGAATGGTAATCTGAATTATGTATGTCTCATGGTATATATATATATATATATAGTTTCCCCACCATATTGTATCCAACTTTTTTGAAAACTTGTCGTATATGTTTCCCTCCATATATCCATATATGTTTTAGTGCAACTTAGGATGGTGGGCTCGGATATGAAGGTTAAAGCACCCCAAAAAATGATCTTGCACGTGGTTGGCGATGCACAACCGAATTTTAACCTAGGATGCGACGCAACAATGACAAGTTCATTATTCTAGCATGTGTGTCTTGTGTAAATCTTCAAAGGAAACCAACGGTCATTTGGGTATTCAATATACCTACACAGTGCAGGTCTGGAGTCTCATTTGTCAGTCACTCCACATACAGCAAGGATTGTGGGTGGGGTACTCTATTGAGCATTGCTACAATCTATGGTTTAATCACCCAGAATTAAAAAGCTTAAGAGCCATCCTGATTATTGCCTTACGGGGAATCTAGATCACGCAAAACGCCCTATTGTCAATGTTGAAATTTGTAACAAGGAAGCGTTCCCCTAGTGACTTTTGCCTAAGTCACTAAAAAGGGGACAAAGTACACAACCCTTGCATTAATTGCTTGAGAAAAGTAATTAATGTCACTTTAGAGTTATAAAGTGACTTTTCAATATATTTAAGATGTGGTTGAGAGAGAAAATATTTAATGGAGAGAAAAGTGACTTTTCTCATCCATTGATGATAAAACACTAGATTAAATGTGGGCCCTTGATCTAGTGTCCTTTCAGCTACCCCAGGAAGGTGAGTGAAAAGACAAGGGAAAAACAATAAATTAGGCATCCCATTCATTCATTTGCACACATCCCAAGAGAGTTGGAGAAGTGGAGATATTCCAAGAGAATTGGAAAGCAAGTTCCAGTTGGAGTTTGAGGGAGAGAAAGTGGTGGTCTGAAATCGCAGCTAGGTACAGCACGGTTTCCAAGACCGTACAGCAGTTCTGGGCACGATTTTCGAGAAGAAAACAGTGGCACATATTTTCAGGCAGAGGCACAAATTTCTAGACAAGTACAGAAAATTAATTCCGTACAGTCCATACAGTGCACAAAAATCGAGGCACAATTTTCGAGGCAAAAAATTAATTTATGTGTTGTTTTGTTGGGCATGAATTTCCAGGCAGAAAATTGAGTTTGGCACTGAAATCAAGGAGCTGTCCGTACAGCTCTATGTTGCTTGGGAATGGCACGATTTCCAGAAATATATGCACAGAATTCGAGGCAGATTCTTGCACAGAATTCGAGGCAGCCTGTTAATTTTGCTGGTTGAGATAAGTTGTGCTTGTTACTATTAAAATTCTGCTGTACATTTTATTGAAAAAAAAATTAATAAAATATCTCTCTCACGGATTTTCCCTTTGGGGTTTTTCCTGGGCCATTTTGTCTAAAATATCTGAGTCTGAAATTTTATGTGCATGGCTGTTATGTTCTTTCTGTTCTCAGTATTTTGGTAGTACTTCTTTTGTGCTTCCAGTTTAGATATGTTTATGAGTGAAATTTCATTTTCAGCTGTCTATGGTTGAATGAGATGGTTTAGTAAACATTGTTAATCTGAGTTAACTTGAAAGCCTGTTAGAGAAGTGAAATTTCTACAATCAAGATGAGGTATATTCCTCCAAACCAGACAGCTGCTCAGATTTTAGTGATTCATCAAATCACTAGAAAGGAGACAATCATTAAACCCAATCGTCAGATCGCTCCTTTGATTATGGACAACGTTTCCCTGGTCTTATTTTGACGGAGCCTGTCAAGTTTTGGATCATATGTGTGGTATTGGCAGTCTTCTTTTCATTTCTGATCAGCATTATTATAGCTTCAAAGCTGGTGTGGGTTCAGGGTCCAGCAATTATGCTGAAATGATGGCTTTAAGAACTCTGCCGAAGATTGCTCTTACTAAAGGCTGTAAAAAACTGCAGGTTTTTGGCGACTCATCCTTGGTGATTAAATGGATGTCCAATGATCAACAGATTTGGAATGTAAAGCTCCAGCCTTTAGCTGAGCAGTTGAAATTCATCTCGCAGCATTTTGATTTTATCTCCTTTTCTTAGCAGTTGAAGATCATCTCGCAACATTTTGATTTTGTCTCCTTTTCTCATATATACAGGGAGCTTAATGAGAAAGCAGACTCATTATCCAAACAAGGCCCGCAAATGAACACAGTTCAGCTTTTGGACGAGGTTCAGGAAGGAGTCACTCATGTGACTCAGATGACTTTATAATGTATTTCACTGTTTAACTGTTGTTTTTATTTCCTGCTGTTGGAAAAATCACTGTTGATGGACGCTTAGGCGGGAGTCCTTTTTAACTTGGGCTTCAAATGTAGCATAGAGGGGTTCCCTCCCTGTTGGATTTTCTTGGTTTTGATATGAACAGCTCACAAGGTGGTTTCTGGAGCCACTTGATTATGATGTAATTTGTGCTTCAGCACGCTGGAATGCGTTTGGTATTCCTTCTTAAAATAAAATGTGATTTTTTCTTGGAATTAATTAAATAAATAAAATATATGCATTGGCAATTATAAAGTTTTTTAAATTAATACTATGGTTTCAATTTTATTGTTTTCTATTTTGATTTACATGCATTATTCACATTACACATCTCATCCAGACTGAACTAGAAGTGCACCAAAACTAGTGAGATAACAAGACAGAAATAACAAGATAGGCCGGATGTGTTGCCACTGGCCAGATTGGTTGCAGCAGTTATGGTTGGTTGTCAGAGAATGTTTTATTGCTAGAAACATTGATATAAAATGATGGACTCTTTATATTTTTACCAAGAAAAACTCTGCACTGCACCGAAAAAATAGTTAAGACATTGATCAATGCTAAGCAGCACCAAGATGTTCAAATCGATCCAACGATCTATAAGCGTTCGAGTGAAAGATCGAATTTCCATTAACCCTACCACGGGTCGTAAACAGGAGATCTTCATGTGCATATCAGCAAAAAGAATGGAGGTCTACTCACAGTACAAATCTAACGAGACAGAGGCTGTGAATCCAACAAATTAAACAGAATTGCCGAAATGCATGTGCAAAGAGTTACTCACATTCCAATCTTTACCGAGCTCGGCATTTAGCTTGGGAAGTAATTTTTTCCACTCCCTGCCAGTACGTCCATTTGCCCCTTCATCCATGCCGATGGCTTATATCAGAATCTTGAACAGAAATAGCATTATCGTATGCCCTAATTTCCACAAAATTATGGCCGTACAGTGTAATATGTTCGATAAACTGAGGATGAGAATAGATACCATTGGGATTGACCACGAAAACGTAGTCCCGTTTCATGGACTTGTAAGGGGGGGTAAAAGGGAGATCTACAGCGGCGAAACCCACTGCCTGCTCGGTTCTGCAACACAGTGGGACATTCGTTACCATACTCGAACCTGTGACCTGCCTCACGCTTCTTTTATTTTATTTCTCCAAACCAAAATATATTATAATGTCTGGATCAAAAAGCAGGCTTTTGAATTTTCCAGTTGTAGCTGAGCGTTGAGAATGGATGTAGTTTTATACGTTTTCGAAGTCACCTGCAGAAATAGAGAGCGTAATAGCCGGTGCTGCCCTGCACTACTGTGTGGAAAGGCTTGTGACTACTGAAATATAAGAATGAAATGACGAACGATGGAATAACAGTGTTTTGGGGATTCTTTATTGTCGTTGCTTATGATTGCTGTCTCGTCAAAAACTACGAAGTATTAAAATAAGTTGGATAAAGCTGAACTTATGTACCAAAACGCCCCGCTTTTCCGGCGGTTTAAAAAATTCTGGCTGGCAATTTGCTATTTTCCAATTTTGGTAAATTTAAATTTCAGTGAGTGGGATTGAGTGGGATTGTTTGTTTAGACTAATTACCCAATTTTAAAACTATTTAGATGGCAAAATTGTGATTTGAGCACTTCAAATTGTTATTTTGGCCATAGTTGCTCTATCGGATGGCCAATCGGGGCGTTTTAGTTAGCCTTTATATAGCTCGTGTTCAAGAGGTTTCAAGGCATGTGACGTATGGAAATGTGCATTTTTGAATGTTTTGATTGGATGTGACTTATCAATTTTTAGTGATATAATAAAATAATAATAATTTATTTTTAAGGTTATAGTCAAGCCATGTAACTGTTAAAGTATATATAGGTGTATATACTTTATCTCTTTGTAACTATAAAGTTTACATAGGTGTACATACTCTATCCTTTTAGATTTGAACTTATGAACTTTATAGGATGAAACACATGTTCTTAACCATAGTTTAGCTTGCGGGATGGAGTGTTATCATTTTTACCCAATCTTTATTCTTATAAATAATATGAGGTTATAGTCAAGCCATGTAACTGTTAAAGTATATATAGGTATATATACTTTATCTCTTTGTAACTATAAAGTTTACATAGGTGTACATACTCTATCCTTTTAGATTTGAACTTATGAACTTTATAGGATGAAACACATGTTCTTAACCATAGTTTAGCTTGCGGGATGGAGTGTTATCATTTTTACCCAATCTCTATTCTTATAAATAATATGTTAAGTTTATAAATGTACAGTCTAAGTGGACAAAAATCAAAGAGATGGAAGCTAAAATCTAGCTTACAACTCCTATAATCTAGGGAGAGGGTGGCTTAGTGCAAGTGGGGCCCACAAAATAGTATATTTCATCCAAGGAGGGTGCATTGGGCAAGGGGGGCCCACTAAGGCATGAATAAGGTGCAATAGTAACTCCATAGGCCAAAATAATCAAAAGTAGGGTCCATTGTACAATGTTTCAGTGACCAACAGTTGTAAAAGTCACTGAGGTGCAAATATGAACTAGGATGAATAAAAACAAGTTCTAAAGTGTTAGGAATGTCCCCATTCCCCCTCACACTGTGGAGTCCATGGCTTCCCATACTCTTTTAGTTGTCTCTTTTGAGCCAGTTGATTATTTAATTTAATAACAACAACAACAATAATAATAATGCCAAAGTCCATAGTCATATTAACAAACAAATAATCATAATTCCAGGGCTTAACAGTCGGTGTATTACATCCCCCTCGCCTTAAAACAATGCATCGTCCTCTATGCATACTTATTACATACATGCTGCAACACAAACTTTCAAAGTAAATGACGATATGCTTCCCTCATAGCATCTTCCAGTTCCCAAGTAGCATCCTTGAGACTATAATGGGTCCATTGGACCTTCACCTACCTGATTTCTCGATTCCGGAGCAGCTTGACCTTGTTGCCCAAAATGGAAATAGGTTGTACTGGAAAATCCCTTTTCGTCTCCACCTAAATCACATTCCAATCAATCACATGATTAGCATCAAGTATATATTTTTTCAACAAAAACACATGAAATGCATTATGCACTTTTATGCAAGCAGGTAATGCAAACTCATGTGCAACGGCCCCCATCCTAGCTAGGATCTCAAAGGGTCCACAGTATCTAGCAGCTAACTTGGAACAGTTCCCCAAGTTCAAGGAACTCTTCTTGGACTTGACTTTCAAAAAGACATGATCTCCAACTTTAAATTGTCTATCACTCTTGTTATGATCTGCATAGTTGTTTATGTTTGTCTTGAGCTGCCTTCAGATTCTGCTTGATCTTAACCATCTGAACCTCCATATCCCTCAGTAGTTCTGGTCCAACATTAATTATGTGCATTGGATTATCCCATAGTCTCGAAAGGACTCATCTTCGGAGAGGCATGATATCCATTATTATATGCATACTCTATTAAGTGTAAATAATCTTCCCACTTGGATGACTGATCCATCACATACATTCTTAACATGTCTTCTATCACTTTATTAACTCTTTATGTCTAACCATCTTTCCAAGGGTGGAATGATGTACTCATGTTCAGACTTGTGCCAATTCTTTCGAACAATCCTTTCCAGAAGTTAGAAGTAAATTTTGAATCTCTGTCTAACACTATAGCTTTCGGATTTCTATGCAATTTGGCAACCTATTTCATGTAAATGTCTGCAATGTTAGCTTCCTTGTGATTTGTCTTTACTGGAATAAAGTGTGTTGCTTTAGTTAACTTATCTACCACAACTATGATACCATCATTTTGTGGTCTCGTCTTAGGCAAATTTGTGATGAAATCTATTGTCACTAAATCCCATTTCCATTCAAGTATCAACAATGGCTATAACAATTCCGATGGATGTCGATACTCAACTTTAACCTTCTGGCATTCCATCCATCTAGCTATGTACTATGCAACATCATTCTTCATCCCTAGGAAATAGTACTGCTTCATCACTGCTACAACTGTCTTCTGATAACCCGAATGTCCTGCATAAGGAACATCATGCATTTCCTTCATAACCATCTTTCTTATATCTCCAAAATTGGGTACATAAACTCTATCTTTATGCATGAGAATTCCATTATCTTCCAACTTATACTTATCAAATTTCTATGGTATTCTCTGTTGTTGCAATCCTTCTTTTACTTGCCGATAGTGTTCATTTGTAACACTGGCTTCAATGATCTTATCATTCAAATATGATGTACTAGTGTTGATAGATGATATATGCATCACATGTATCTTCTTACTAAATGCATCAACTACCTTATTATCCTTACCTCTAATGTGTTTGATGTCAAAATCATATTCACATAACAATTCCATACACCTTCTTTGCCTTACATTCAAATTAGGTTGCTCAAACAAATACTTCAAACCATCATGATCAGTTCTTAACTCAAACTTCTTACCCATCAAATAATGTCTCCACATCTTCAAGGCATGAATGATAGTTGCAAGCTCTAAGTCGTGAGTGGCATAGTTTTGTTCATGTTCCTTTAACTTGCTAGATTCATAATTGATCACATGTCCATCTTGCATCAATACTCCACCAATGCCTTGCTTACATGCATATGTGCACACAAAAAAGCTTCCATCAGGATCCGTAATCTTCAAAACTGATGCATTGGTAAGCATTTCATTAAGTCTTTTAAAACTATCTTCACACTTAGAAGTCCATTTTAACTTCACACCCTTCCTCTGCAAAGATGTGATAGGATGAGCTAACTTTGACAACCCTTGAATGAACCTTTGGTAGTATCCAACTAACCCCATAAAAGATCTTACTTTTGATATATTATTTGGTGTCAACCATTCCATTATAGCTCTTATCTTCTTAGGATCTACTAAAATACCTTCTTCAGATATGATATGTCCTAAGTAGTGGATTCTACTCTGATAGAAAGAAAACTTACTTAGCTTGGCGTACAACTAATGTTCTCTAAGTGCTTGCATTACTATTCTTAGATGTTCTTTGTGTTCTTCTTTTGTTTTCGAATAGATAAGTATGTCATCCAAGAATACAATTACAAACTTATCCAAGTACTTTCTGAAAACTTCATTCATTAAACACATGAATACTGTTGGTGCATTTGTCAATTCGAAAGGTACCACTATAAACTCATAATTTCAATACCTTGATATGAATGCTATCTTACTGATATCCTCATTCTTAATTATAATTTGGTGGTATCCTAACCTCAAATCTATCTTTGAAAACACTTTGGCTTCTCTCAATTGATCAAACAAGTCATTAATCCTTGGCAAGGGGTACTTGTTTTTAATTGTTGCTTTGTTCAACTGTATATAATCTATGCATAGTCTTAAATCTCCATCCTTCTTCTTTACAAATAACACAGGACCTCCCCAAGGTGAAACATTGGGTTTTATGTAGTCTTTATTTAGTATCTCTTCTAACTGCATCTCTTATTCTTTCAACTATGGGGTACTCATGCTATAAGGTGCTTTAGATGAAGGTATTGTGCCTAGCACCAAATCGATGGAGAAATCAATGTCTCTCTCAGGAGCCATTCCTGGCGGTTCTTGAAATACATCCACAAACTCTTATAGCACTGTATAGTCTTGCAATTCTGGCTCTTTTCCTTCCTTTGGCTCCTCAACATGAGTTGCATACAACTGGCATCCTTTCCCGAGACACTTCTTCAGCTGCAGAGCTGTGATTTTCCTCAGAGATATGGGTCTAGGTATACCTTTGGCTGTCACTCAGTTTCCTTCTTCATCCAAACAAGTATAAGTTTTGTTACGACAATCAAGTATTGTGTGATGTGCATCCAACCAATCCATGCCAATCAATACATCATATTATCCCAAGGGTATGATGTTTAATTCTGCACAAGTTTTTAGTCCATTCATTTCTAAAGAACACTCTCTTACAGCTTCTGTGATTTTTCTCTTGGTTTTGGTAGCTAAATGTACCAGACTTGTTGTCTCAAGCCTACTTTCCTTCAAATAACATTTCTCAACTAGGTTAGGCACAATGTAACTATTGCTAGCTCTAGAATCAATCAAAATAGCTATGGTTTTATTAGCAATCTTACTTGCTACCTCAATCATTCGGGACTGGTGATTAGCTTTCCTTCCATCCAAGGTTGCATAGATTCTTTGAACACTTCCACCAACATCTCTGACCATTGAAGCCTCTTGAATGTTGTGAATGTTACTTTTCTTACATGGGCACTAACTGGCAAAGTGATTCTCCTTACATATCCAACATTTAATAGGGGATATTTTATCTGACTACTCTTCCCTTGGTTGTCCTCGCTGATAAGAATTATTGTTTCTAAATGTTGAAGGTTGGAATCCTTTCTTTCTTTGCTCTTGATTGTTCTTCTTCATGTCCTTCCATTTCTTCTAATATGGAGCCTTGCTCTTATTCTGTTCATATAGATGTTTTGCCTTCTAGATGGCTTCCTTAAGATACTTTGGTCTATCATACTGGATTCTATCTTTATAAGATTCTAGTAGACCACTTAGGAACCTTTGAAACTTTACCTTCCCATCTTTGATGAAATTAGCATACTTCAAAAGTTCTACGAACTTTTTCTCATAAGCTTCCATAGTCATACTTCCCAACTTGAGCTCAAAGAGTTCCTCCATCTTCTTGTCATAATAGTGTCCGGAGAGATATTATTTCTGGAAGTATTTCTTAAACTTTCTCCAAGAGATTCTATCTTCGTCGATATCTTTCATCTTAACTAGCTAATCCCACCAGATGGATGTTTTACCTTGCAGATAGTAAATGGTTACTCTTGCTTCAATATTAGGTGTATACTAATGCAACTGGAAAAACTTCCTAAGTCCTAACAACCAAGCTTTGGCATCTTCTCCTTACTTTACTTCTCCATCAAATGTTGGGGGCTTGATCCTTCTTAGTTCTCCTACTAGTTCATCTCGGCCAAACCTCCTATTCTTATATCTCACTAGGGTCTTCCAGGGCTACTCTTTGAGCTACTAGATGAATACCCCCTCTTCTTCACTGTGTGATGAGTTTTCCTTGAAGATGATCTAGACCTCACATAATATCTTCTATGTCTCTTGTCAATTGTTCTTTGGATGGTCTTCAATGAATTTATATCATTCATGATGTGTTCCTAATTGTGGATGATCCTTTCATTATCCTTCCTACACTTCCTTATTGAATCTTCCAAACTTAAGGGTCCACTACTCCTCTTATGTCTACTCGACCTTAATTCTCTTCTTCCACAAATTCCTCTTCTGGGCTATAGGGAATCCATCCTTCTTCGAAATCCATCTCCGATCTCGGATTTCTTACTACCAAACTTGTACTTATTGAGTCTCTAGTCTTCACTGGTTCGATTAAAATTTATGCTCAATAGTCACACCACTTGTTCAATCATTGACTAGAAACTACAATGTGTTCATTATCAATTATTGTTAACAGACTACACACCCGTATAATTTTATTATTATTCAACTACTTTTCCATTTTAGTTATAAAGCAATAAGCCAACTCTTCTACTCACAATCCACCTAACTGGACAACGATGTCACTGGGACAAAAAGGGGAGCTAGAAATCCTTTCAGGATTTCTCCTTATAGGTTGAACATTAAGTCCATAGTTGCCTCAGGATAACAGTTTAAATAAATAGTTCACAACATTAAGGCGCATTATCTATAATATATTATTTAATTTAAGGTTTATTCAATGCATAGCAACTCTAATGCATATTCATAGAATGATTGTAACTTTGCAGAAGGCCCAACAACCACACTGTTTAAACCTTCAACTCTGATACCACCTCGTAATGTCCCTGACCAAAATAAGGCCAGAGGCACCAGGAAGCCTAGGGAAAAGGGATAAGACCAATATAGCACAGCGGATTAAGGTGATCTAAAGTTAGGCCAACAAGCCCTACAATCAATAAATTAAAAATGTTTACCCCATTTAAAATGAAAAGCATGAAACTCAAGCCTAACATTCCCTAGTGTGCATACTATTGAATGCAATTATGTTGTAATTGTAAACATTTATTGTGCATGAGTAAGGAACGATAATTGATATCTCCAGTAACCATATAATGATTATAAACATACAATTAGCCCATGTACTTGATAGTATTTATTGGATTGTAATATTATTGAAAACATGATTGTAAATACTTAATTGTTGTTGTTAGCATCCACTTGTATATCAGTATGAGGATATTAGTTGTATTATGAGTGTGTTGATTGGTTTACTAGTAAGTAATAATAACATCAAGGACACATCCATATGCTACGATCTACAGTCCACACAACCATGGAAAAAACGGAGACACGCGCTGCCATCTACAACCTTCAAATTCATATCCTGTGGTTGTCCCCTACAACCATCTTTTACTAGTAAAAATCAGACTTTGTGGATGCCCTCCCTCTAACCATCAATCACTAATAAAAATCAGATTTATGGCCGTTAACTACATTCATCCAACACTAATACCACATATGTATATGGTTGTTATTTACAACCATCTAAATGCATAATACAATGAATCTCATGGTTGCCACCTACAACCATTCGAATCATAAGAAAGAATAGAAAGGATGGCTTCCACCTATAGCCATTTGAATCCTAAGAAAGAAAAGAAAGGATGGCTGGCACTTACAACCATTTTAATCATAAGAAAGAAGAGGAAGGATGGAAGAGAAGGTTCATAGCAACACAGATTTATAGTGTACAAAGGCCATGAATCCTGCATACAATTTTTGGAATACAATCCATGAACATAAACACAGTACATATCAACCTCCACGGGCACATATACATAATCAAATAACATGAATAAACATATGAGCAAATACTTATCTCTAAAAAGGGAAACTGGCTCCAACAAGACAACTTTCCACCCAGCCATAGACACAGTCAAGTCGAATCTCACTTGAACAGGTCACCCTCCGGTTGAGGCCACAGATCCACTAGCAGAGGCACACCTAGTCCAGCAACTCTCGGAACTCCTCTTCTGAGAAACCACAATACTTCCCACTACTACCTTCCTATCGGTCTCCATTGCTTATGGGATATATATGAATCACTTCACCTAACTCGTCCCTTAGGATATCACCGTCCCATTTCCTGGCTTCTTGTGCGAGAACCTAGACTAGTAGAGTGAACTCAAGGAAGCAAGGGAATCATCCAACTAGACTAAATCTTTGATAGGATCCCACATCAAACACTAAATACCAACACAGTCTCAATATTGCCAACACTCACAACATAGTGGGATAGCACAAGTCAAGTGATCCAAAGCTTAGGATTAGCTTCAACAAGGAGAGAGCACGTGAATTTATTGTTAGAAAAGCAGGATCGCAGAGCAATAACAATAAACAGAAGTGCAAATATAATCACACATATACATTAGAAGATAGACACAGATATATCGTGGTTCACCCAACTTGGGCTACGTCTGTAGCGCCCCATATTTTGACTAGGCATGTTTATGAGTTAGACACCTTTCACTTTATTGCTTGTTATCTGTTGACTCAGCTAGATAGCGTGAACTATATTTTCGGCATGATAGACATGATGATATATGGCTACTGTGTCAATGATGTTACTATATTCATGCAGTTATTAAGTTATGATTGTCATGAGATTCTTTTATTCCATAATGACAGTGTATGATTGATAATCGTCCTGGAGGAAATGTGATATATATAATGTGGTAATTATGCTATGATTGATTTAATGATTTTATGGGATGAAATAAATGATGCTGACAATATATGTTTTAGCGTTGTCGTTGATGAAATGTAAAATATATGGTGTTGTACGTGGATGCCACCCTATGATGAAATTGATAGAACTGTTATATTCCATGCATACCTGTGATGTGATAAAATTTTGACGAGAAATAAAATGATGTTGATGATATGGATCAATTGGTGATCGAATCGAAATGCTTGTTATAAAATGTGTATTCCGCGGAATACTAACCTACAGGACACGAGGGCTATGGGATAGCGGGATACTTGATCTGATATACGGAAAAGAACCTATCCATGCAGTAAACCTTAGCAACCGAAACTGATGATACGATGACATGGACCGATAATCTCGAGAGCAGCAGAGTATGATTTGATAAGGGCGTAGGCCCAGTATGTTGAGAGGGATGGATGCGTTGCCCACCCTATGTTCCTATGATACCCGAGATCGTGGGAGGGCCGTGCTGAGACACGCTCCCCATGTATGTGTGATGACGATGGTCGGATGCCTGCTAGGAGAGGATAGGTCTGCTTTCTGTTCAGCCGACGCTATCGCTCTCAAGTTCTATGTGGTCAGGTCGTTGAGTCCGACAGCCACTTTTGTACTAGCAGAGGAAGGATAGGGAGGTTGTGGCAGTAGGTTAACGATGGGAGGATATGATAGTTAGTACTGTTGAGGGTTGGGCATTCATTGACCTGGAGTTAGTGGTAGTAGGTAGCCTTCCTTGTACCTGATTGATTGAACAAACGTAATCATAAAAGCAATGAAATGGAATCCTAAAGGTTAATTGATAAAATAAACGATGATGTTTTAGTAATATTACGATGAATGTGTACTTGTTCGGTTTGCATAAAGTATTATGAATATTAGTTAGCTGATATGCATAGGGTATATATATATGACATATGTTTGTAGTACATGTCTGTCTTGTGCATACGCTGGCCACGCATGCACATTATGCACATGCGCAATAGTATTGGTTTACAACATACTTATCAAGATTTAACAATGTTATAAGTATCATAGGTAACTCAATTAAGTATTCAATGAATGACTTAATCAGTAAAAGATCATCAAGTCTTAATGTGTAAAATAAGTTAATTAGTCTTGTATGAAGACATGGTAATGAACGATTAAAATGAGTGTCATTAATTGTAAGCATCCTCAGGTGAAGGTGACTCCTATATGAAGTATAATAGTTAAACATTAATACTAGAAAAGTGTGCTATATAATTGTTGATCACGATTAAATAAACCATTAAAGTATATTTCATTAATTATACATAGAGGTACTATGTGACCCTTATCCATTAACCAAATAAATATTTCTAAATTCTATTCACAATTAACTTAATTTCTATTATTATTAATTATTATGTTATTATTGTTATTAATTAATTAATGATAATAATGATGATAATATTTATATAAAGCATAGTGGGTTGAATAATTAATTAAATAAATTATTCATGTGATTAATTAACAAAATCATTCCAAATAAATTAAAAGATTTGTTTGGATAAATTATTCCACGGCTCGAGAAAAATTGGATGGTTTAAAAATAATATATAATCCACCTTTATGCCTTAAAAAGGGGGATGCATTAATAATTTGTACTTTAAAAGGCGACAGCTAGGGCGGTGGAGTGATAAAGAGGTTTGACTTTGGAAGGAGGTGGATTCCTATAAAGGGGAGAGTTAACAAAGTAGTAAGGGGGATGATTGTGGGAGAACTGTGAGGATTATTTTGTGAAAAAGGAGGAAATGCCGAGGAGGGGGTTAACTCGAAGCTTTGAGGAGGTGGGAAACTCAAATGAAAAGACTGAGGAGGGGGTTAACTCAGCAAATGATTACCATGGAAAGGTTCGATGGAAAGCTGCTGTCGGGATTATCGGTCTGTGGGCTCGGGGGCTAGGAAATCCGTTGATTTCCTAGGGTCAGCACGATAATAGCTGATCGGCAGGGTGGACACATCATTTTGGGTTGCTAAGGTACCATACAGAATTCACCACGTAAGTCTTCTGATCTTCCT
Organism: Larix kaempferi; assembly: GCA_027924585.1. Lineage (NCBI taxonomy): Eukaryota > Viridiplantae > Streptophyta > Pinopsida > Pinales > Pinaceae > Larix > Larix kaempferi. The sequence goes on along the minus strand of BSBM01000961.1, from coordinate 6,853,432 downwards.
GCAAATCTACGGGCCCAGGTATTTTACTCAGCTAGCTTAAATAAAATTGTATTTCCCTTTATTTTTAGATTATGCATGAAATAAGAACAGGGTTATAATGAAAATCTTTAAGTTTATGTTTATTTAATTTGCACAGACTTATGAACTTTTGGAAACCTGAAACATAGACGGTTGATTCTCTTCTTTTAGAAAGCAAACGAAGGAAAAATTTGGCATTTACACATAAATGGATAAATAGAGACCCAGTGCCTGATAAGGGCACTACAACGTCCACACTGAATTTGCCAGTCCTTCTTATTATTACCGTCCAGCAAGGTGAAGGGATACAACCTGCAGCACAACCGTTGCACTTCCTCTTCTCTGTTTCACAGTCTCTCTACTGATCTCAGAGATCTTTACAATGCATAAAACCTAATACATCATCATCCCTAGCCGTATTACAATGTATTTATTTTATAAGGGAAATACAATGGGAAAATACCACGGGATACCCAAAACCATGGGCCCGCAAAACAGCTGGCGAAAACAACCCCAAAAATTGTCTTCGGGGGCGCTACCCCCGGACCCCCCAGCCAGGGGGGATGGTCCCCCCTGGAACCCCATGGGGGGGCGATGCCCCCCCACACCCCCCGCTGGGGTGACTGTACAGTCCACCTACATATCATATAAAACTGGGGTACAAACACGGTTGATACAATATCATCTATGAGACTAGAAGATCTAGCTCCACAACCAACATTTATAGCACAAGGAGGCCAACTCTAACCCAAGGGAATCAACTCGAATTAGAGAGAGGTAAGGTTAGGTTTCATCGTGGAGGCTTAACTCGAATTAGTGAAGTGGTGGTGTAGTTAGGAGATTCCCTTTCCCGGATTAGCACCATGAGGAGGAGTTACCAAAACCAAGGAATGGAGCATAAGGAGGGCGCACTAGTCATGAGGGGTGAAAGAGTGGGTCCAATAGGATCATCAATGACATGTAAGCACAAGAATAGGGAACTCCAACTTGATTTGGGGAGCAAGGGCGCACTTTTGGAGGTGGAGGAAAAAATCAAGGAGATGGAAGCTAAAATATAGCTTATAGCTCCTAGAATCTAGGGATAAGGCGCCTTAGTGCAAATGGGGCCCACACAAGAGTATCTTTCATCCAAAGAGGGCGCATTAGGCAAGGGGGACCCACTAATCCATGAATAAGGTGCAATAGTATCTCCATAGGCCAAAATAATCAAAAGTAGGGTTTGTTGTACAATGTTTGGGTGACCAACAACTCTAAAAGTCACTAGGGTGCAAATATGAACCAGGATAAATAAAAACAAGTTCTAAAGTGCTAGGAATGTCCCCATTCCCCCTCTCACTGTGGAGTCCATGGTCTTCCAGACTCTTTTAGTTGTCTTTGCTAAGCCAATTGTTTATTTAATTTAACAACAACAACAACAATGATAATAATTCCAAAGTCCATAGTCATATTAACAAACAAATAACATAAGTCTGGGGCTTAACAACCAAGGTATTACACCTAAGAAGGAGAGGTTGATAATCTAGAAAATCATAATTTTAAGAACAAGATTAAAGAGTTAGAATAAAAACTAAATAACAATTTGTCCCTAAATAGTTTGGAGGGTAAATTGGATATCAAATTCATCAAAGAAGAAATGAATAAGCTTATAAAGTTAGATCATAAGCGTAGAAAGAGAGCCTTCAACCTAATAGTTTTATGTTTGAAAGAGGAGAACGAAGAAGACATGCTATCATTGGTTTAGGAAAAACTACAAGAAAAATTACAAAAAAAACTTGTCTCGTAGAAGCACATAAGCTAGGCAAATAATTGAACATGGAGATAGGTTGATTCCTGTTAAGGTAAGCTCCAATGACCACAAATATGGAATACTAAAAAAACCCCAAGTCTAAAAGGGCTAGAAATATTTATAAAGGGAGATCTTGTTCCAAAAGATCAAGTTGAATTAAGAAATGAAGTTCAAAAGGTAAAATAAGCTAGAAAGGAAGGAAAATGGGCAATAATCAAGAATAGAAAATTTGTTATTAGGATAGAGACCAAAAACACAACAATAAATACGAATTTGGGACACTTTGGGTCCTCTATTGGAACTGTCGTGGTTTTTCATGGAGCAAAGATCCCATGTTAAGTTGGATCTTGAGTGAAATTGATATTATATTGCTTATTGAAACTTTGAAACATGAAAAATCTAAGGTCCCTATCATAGAAGGATTTGTCTTGTGGTTGGAATGGAATAAGAGATCCTATTGTAAATGAATTGGAGGAATAGCTTGTTACATAAAGAAGAACATTTTTCCTCATATTAGGTTCACGAAAAATATCATTTAAATCAATACTTGTGGATGGAGATTTAAAATATAAAAGCTAAGAAGATTTATATAGCAATATGTTATTTTGCACCTATTAATTCTACCTTTTATAAGAAGCACAATCTAGATAAAAATTGTCCTTCCAATGACCTAGAATAAGATATTTACCGCCCAAGAAATGAAGGCAATATTCTCTTGCTAAGAGACTTTAATGCTAGAACAACTAACCAAGCTATCATCTTGAGCAATGATTCCAACCATAGTCTATATGCAAATGAGGACCTTGTGTTAGCTAACAAAAACAAAATAAACTCTGAAGACTTGGTTGAGAATTTGTTTGGTACCGAGCTAATAAAGCTTTGTAATTCTTAAGATCTAATAATTTACAATGGTCTTATGAAGTGGTTGAAATCCAACCAAATGACTTGTAGCCATGGGCTTGGTAATAGTGTCATGGATTATGTGATATCAAATATTCTTGTATACAACCAAATAATAAATTTTGACATCTTAAATTACCCTGACCTCGACCATGACCATAAACCTTTAACCCTAACTCTAAACTTTGATGGCCACATAAGCCCCATAACAGAGAATTACAATAACCAAAAGCACTTGATCTTAAATAAAAATAAAATTGATATATTTTTAAGGGATTTAAATAATGAATTAAATATACTATTAAATAAGAACAATATTGAAGATCTCTATCATAATTTTACCACAAACCCTCTCTACTTCCATTAACAATTTCTTTATCATGGTGTCATGTAGAAAGTAAAATAGAACGACCAACCCTTCGTTTGATAAAGAGTACAAGCATACTAGAAAAGTCATTAGGGATACTTTTAATGAGTCCTTAAAATTCCTCAAGATACATAGGTACAATGCCCTAATTAAAAGGATAATAAATTAATATATAAATAGACAATAAGAGAAGCTTTTACACCTCTATGGGATAGATCCTATGAAATTTTGAAGGCAAATTCTAAGTTGTAAATCTAAAGAAAACAATATGATTCCCTTAATTGATTGGAATTCCTACCTTAAAAAGCTCTGTGAATCTCCTAATGTCATGGAAAACATTCAAACCCTTTCTATAGAGGAAGAAGTTTTCTCTCTAGAAGACATATATTTTGTGGTTAAGCGGCTCACAAAAGGGAAAGCTAAGGACATCGAAGGATACAAAGCAAAAATCTTAAAAAATGGTGGGCTTATCCCCATCCCTCACATCTACAGGCTCTTCAAATTAGTAGTGAAGTAGGGTTTCCCTAAACCTTAGAAAGAAACGCTCATTGTTCCCATTTTTAAAAGTGGAGATAAAAACAATCCATCTAATTACAAGACCATTATAATTGGCCCTCTTTTAGCCAAGTTATATGGAATTATTTTGGAAGAGAAGATCAAAATATGACTAGAAAGTCATGGAAAAAGAGCTAAATGATATCCAGGATTTAGGGGCTATCATTCAACTATGAACCACCTTGTTACACTTAGGACCATTGATAATGGGTGTTGTAATAATAAAACCAATATTCTATGTTGCTTTGTTGACTTTAGAATATAATTTGAGATAGTGCCCAAAACTAACCTTTGGAATAGTTCAGAAGAGCTAAAAGTCTCTTTTGAGTTGAGAGTTGTTGCGATAAGGTTGTATGAGAAGGTTATTGCCAAATTTAGGAACTCTGAGGGTTTGTCAAAAGAACTCAATCACAATATAGGAGTCAAGCAAGGTTGTCCCATGCCCCACACACTTTTTGGTATATACATTGACAGGCTAGAGGGTTGATTGGAAGATGGAGGTTGTGCTAGCATGACTTTGGTTGGCATAGTCATCATCCTTTTTCTCAACACTAATGATATTTTTCTTATGCTAAGGAGTCCCTATGATCTTGACAAGCAACTGGAAATTCTCAAAGATTTTTGCTCTAGTATGAGTATGACTATTAACACTAACAAAACATATGTTATGATAATCAATTCCCAAAATACCCGCATTTATGTTAATTTCATGTATGACAACAACTTGGAGGAAGCAACTTCATAAAAATATCTCGGAATTGATCTTCATCACAAGCTTAAATAAAACTATAGTATTGAGAAAACCATTAATGGAGGGTGGAAAGCTTATTATGGACTTGAAAACAATTGTAAATCATCAGATCTTTGGCTTTGGGATTAAAAAAAACTCCTCCTTGAGACTCTCGTTACTCATATTATTTTATAGGGATATGAATTTTGGGGGTTGTAGCATCTCCAGAGAATCATGGAGAAGGATAGAGAAAATCCAAAAGTGATTTATAATATATAATCTAAAAATTCCAGACAATACACCCTATCATATCCTCCTCTTAGAATCGAGTCTCTCCCCTATTGAGGACGGATAATTACCCAATGTATAAGAACAAGATAAACAACATGGGAGACAAGAACCTTCCTAAGATTTATTCATACTCTATTCAAAACCACTTACGACTTAAGCGAGGTTGCAATAAAGATGCCACGTCTTGGCTAAATCGTCGGGGAGTTAAGGAAAATGTCAGTCTGAAAATAATGATAATATTAAAAGTATTATTACGTCTAAATTTAAGGAGAAGTTGTGGTGCGATAAAGAATCAAAGGGTAAGAGAAAATTAAGATATTATAAGGAGGTGCTAAACCCCAATCTATAATATTAAAAGCATATCTTTGTTTTAACTAGCATGAGGAAGAAAATCAACATTGCTAATATAAGAACAAACTCTCACGAGCTCCATAGTGAAATAGGGCATTGGACAGTTCCTAAATGGGATGAAAGAATTTGTCATCATTGTAATCCTAAGAGGGTTGACGATGAAAATGACTTTTTCATAGATTGTCCTGTGTACACCCAAATTAGAGCGCAATTTCAAAATATTTGCTACAATCTTGACATTCATAACCTTTTGACTCATCACAACTATGTCGATCTAGGAATGCTTCTCTTCAAGCTTTTTGAGTGCATAAATAAAATTCTAAAGAAAACCAAGTGATTCCTTACCTTTTTTAAGGTCCAATAAACCAAATTGGGTCTCAGTGGATGTTAATAACCATCATCATATATTTTTAATTAAGATTTGGCAATTTTAACATTTAAGAATTTATTTAATATTTTATCATCTATGATCCTATGAACTTAGGAAATCAACTTTGCTTGGAGACGAGGAACACAAACAAACAACTAGCTGGATGCCTATGCTCTAATTCAAATTATTATGATGACAAATTCGTTAAAGATAAAACCCTTAGTTGTCTTTGGGGACTCCCTGATATTGCTTCAATATATAAATGTCAACTCTCTTCCAACATATGACAATCCTACGCGCATCATCACAAGCATAAGAAGAGAAATGAAAACACTCGAGGAGGTATATTCCTCCCATATCCTAATAGCATTAAACTTTTAAGCAAATCATTGAGTGATTCAAGTCTCCGGGCTCAAGGAAGGAACTATTTTTAAAAATGGGGACTTTTGTTTCAACCTAATTCCCTAAGTTGAAAACCCAATTAATCACCATTTGAATTGTTAGGTGATGTAGCAAGGACATTACCTCTATCAATTGGGTCTAGCTCAAGTAGTTGGGAGGAATGATTGTTAATATCCCCACCCGAGTTCAATTCCCACAAGTGACATGTTGAGTTTTTGATGAGTATATTGTTGTAATGGCCTTGATTCCTATGTTGACTAAGCCTTGAGATTTTGTAGAATTTGGTTTACCCAGGTATCATCCTCAAAATGAAGGAGAGTACCCAATGGGTTTCTGTGGGATATGTATTTCATGGAAAAATGCTAAAAAAAGAAGCATGGACATTAACTCTCACAGTCACAAGGACGATGCATCAATAACAACGTCGACTCCATACATGTCACTAACCCATCAAGCTCAAGATATTGAAGCCACGAGTTTTAGTTAGGAACATGAATATGGGATATATGCTACAAGATTATGTGTTGAACCATCATGTTGCAAGGTGGTAAGCAACAATTGGCCCTCTCAATAATGTGTAATTCTGGTATGTTTATGTTTGTGGTTCAACATCAGCGGGACCCTATGCAAATTCATGATTTTGTGGGTTTTTTGAGTCCTTCTTGGACATTCCCTTGAGACTAGTTCTCTCTACATAAAGTATATGGAACCTTAGTTTGTGTTATGGGACGGTGGTTAGGGTTAAACCTATCCTAGTTCTTCAGTTCATTTACCTCGAGTTTTAGCATTTCTGATGTTTGAAGTTATAATTGGGTGTCAAAGGTATGTGTATTGAATTTTTTGGGAGGGTTGAGGAATGAGCTATTAGTGGTCGTGGACAGCCATCCTTCCAATTGTCAAAGGGATATACATGAAATCAATAGGTTTCTAAGATGTCAATAAGATTTGATTAAGGGGAATACAAACTTGATTTTCTTGATCATCACGAAAGTTCATGAACTAGAGCACCAACTTGTTTCCCAAAATGCAATTATCATGGACATTTTGGCTAAGCAGAAGCGACACATTTAGGATTTAAAAGAAGAATATGTTATGCTCAAAGCAATGCTGATATCTCTCCATGAGGGTTCATTATATACAATTGAAAACGCCGATGATTTAGTTGGCTCCTTTCCCATTGAATTCAAGGAAGAAGAAACAATCCACCATCTACAAGAGGACATGGAGGTAGCCAATCAAGAATCAATACCTTTCAATCAAGCCCAAGATGATAAAATGAGCAAGTGTGTCTACCCTTAACCAACTCTAAATCATTTTTATGTAAGTTTGGTTTTTTTTAGGTGTCTTTTGTAGAATTTATACTTACAGTAATACCATGTCAAGGTGTGTAAAAATAAATGTGAAGGCTTGTAGAATATCCGGTTGATAACATAGAGCATAATCTTTTTGAAACTCTTTGTGCTCTAATTTTATACTTTGGCATCGTTCAACTTCATTGCAACACTTTATAATATAAGTGAAGTCAAGTAGTTCTTGTTTAAAAATAAATAAATAAATATAAGCATGGTCTTTATGCATCTCATCTACGTGGAATTTACAATATACCTTACTTCTTTAGGTGCAATTAAGTCTCGCAATTGTGACATATTGTCTATGTAAATTTGTAGCCAATTTTGTTAGGTCGTGTAAATTGAGTAAACACTTAATTTATTAGAAGAGAAAATAATATATTTTTTAAAATGAAAATGAAAAGAAATTTAAGTTATAAAAAACAAAAATAAATAAAGATAATACTCCATACAATATAATTAATATTAAAAACCTTACAATAATATGGATCAATAAAAGCTTGGCGGTGTTATAGCCCCACTAATGTTCAAGTTTTAAAAAGTGATTGGTGCACTCCCGCAATCGTTGTTTAATGAAGTCACCGTGGTCATTGAGTCAAGATGAGTAGTAAACATGCCAACACGAAGTATATGGAAGCATCCACCTTTTGAAAGACTACTGATGCCTAAACTTCACAACAAAAGCTTTCTTGATTTTTTCCATTTAAAAACAATTCATTTAAAAATTAAATTTAAATATAAGCTAGCCTAAATTCATTTCCAAGGTCTATTAAAAACAATTTATGTAAAAATTAAATTAATAAACCTCGATTCAGGTGCTCGATGAAGGGAGGGAAAGAGTGTTCCCTTAACCAAAGACGTGGCACCTCATGTTGCTCCCACGCCCCATAATAATGCAGATGAGGTAGCAAGTGCAGGGATAGAACACATGGTTGTCTAATTCACCGTCCTTCATGCATATGGGACATCGTGAAGCTGCTTGTGGTTACATGGAAGAGTTTGCAATAATGGCATTGTGGCATGGCTTGCTAACGAAGGACGATGCAGTGGTAATACACTACCAAAACTATTTAATGCATAGTGAATGTGGGCAATGGGATAATCACCAAGATAAGACCTGACAATTTGTTGAGTGGAGGCATTATGGGCAGTTTGCGAATGTGGAAACTATTGTGACCGCACATCTTTTATCATGTGAAGATTCTCTCTATCAATGGGTTTTGTGTAAGGCCTTAGTGGGAATAAAGAAAGAACAGGAACATAGTGTTCTGGGAACTATGGTGAGGAAAGGGTCTGTAAAGGAATTAGAAGATTGAATGCAGGCATGTCCATGATTTGTAAAACTCATGGAGCAAATGGTTGAGTCAATCGTAAGGAAAGGGGTTTCAACTACCACCTGCGGATCATGTAGGATGTCGAGACTGTTACACGTCGTTTTTGTAGGTACGCTCCAAAGAAAATTCGAAAGGAAGTCGAGGAAGATGGGAATTGGTTCAAATAGGAAAAATAGCTCATGGATAATGAGGAAATTCATCAAGACATGAAGTCCTGGATTCCTGAAATGAGGAACTCCCGCACTAGAGATACTAAATACTTCGAGACAATTTTACTCTATCGACACACAAAATATTTATTGGGCAAAGTTCTATTCAATCACAAGGAGGAAAGTAAGGAAATTCTCATGTAGGTAAATGAGCTCTAGGACTAGTTGAGGCATTCGAAGAAGGAATGCATGGATCAAATGAAGCATATGACAACCAAGATCAATTTGATAGCCAAATCCACCACATGCTTCATGTTTGTAGAGTAGGCTGTAGAGGATGAGCACCCACCATCTACCTCAGCCCAAGAGGTGACCGTTATCTTTGTTTATGATGATGAAGATAATTTCCCTTACACTTGAACAAGCTATGTTTTATTATATTTTCTCCTATTATCATATTTATGTTTTGAAATTATGTTTTAAATAATGCTACAACACTCATAATAGACATAAGATATCTAAACAAATGGTTATAAAAAACTTTTGTTTTAGAGCTTTGAAAATCCACTTTGATAAATTTATATATTTTTTTTGGTTAGGGTTTCCCAAGTGGTTGACCAACTTGAATGACTTTATATTTTTCCTTTATTAATACATAGCTAACTTACAAAATAAATAAATTAATAAAACATAAGATGGAAGAATAGCCAACAAAAACATTAAATATAAGCAAGCGTAAATTCATTTCAAGGATCTATCAAGTACAAAGAGGAAAGAGATGTATCAAAGTTTTTGTATATTATGCTTTTAATTATTATAATAATTTCATTTTGACGTATTCTTTTAATTATTATGATGGTTTTTCAGCTTTATTTTTTATGTATCTTACTTCCTTTAAGTTTATTAATGTTTTTTTAAGATCACGTAGCTACTTTAGGGTTTGGTCCATCGCTATGGTTCATCAAGGGGAACCTAACCCCCACATGCACCAATTCTATTAGCCAAAAGTGCTCCCAATATTTACAGTGACTTCAACTAGCCCAATCGCCCACATGTAACCAACAATCCAGATCAAGGAATGGAATGAGAGGGATCAAGCTTCCCATCTTGATCAAGTATGGGAGGTAATGAATTAAATCAACCGTAAAACAACAATAGTCAAACTGCAACCAAATACATCCCAAATTTGGAGGTAAACCCAAAGTTTTAAGCGAAATCTTAGAACATTAATCAACAAATCCAGTATATGAAGGATCATGTCTTGATAGGGAAATTTATTGGGATCTAGCTACCCGAGAGAGATTGGATTTGGTGGATAATACAGTTTGGAATCCCAAGGCCCATTGTGATCTCAAACTAGGATCAATTTTGTTTTTCACAATAATTTTCATAAGCTTGGAGGATACGAATCACATCTTTGACAACAAGACCTATTCTTTCAACTCAATAGGGCTTTACCTGCAATTTTGGAAGGAAAGATTAAACCATTCAAAGAATACTTCTCCTATGCCCCTATATGAATCAGGCTATACTTTCTAGCTCGGGAATATCGAGATTGGGAAATATTGGAGGGTATAGGAAATACTCTAGGTACTATTGTGAGAGTTTCGGAAGCCAGCAAAGCAGGGCATTGTACCTCATATGTTCGGATCAATATTTACATGAACATATCTAAATCTCTCTCGGAAGCCATAGCTTTATGGAATGAAGAGTCATAATGTCTTCAAACCCTTAATTATAAGCATATCCCCTTTCGTTGTCACAAATGTCATGAGCATGGTCACCTCTTCATAGATTTCCCTTTGAATGCTCCATCCAAAAAATCTCTCCTTGGCCTCGAGATTGATGGGGATGGATATACTAAGGTGATTCATCGACAAAAACAACCCAAAAGAAACATAGCATTAGATCCTACCTAAAAAGGGGAGGCCGAAAACATATTTGAAGCCCTCGCAAACCTACATGAAGACACCAAAACTGGCAAGCACTAGGAAGCCATGAACTTGCTTGACCTGGCTAAAATAGCGGATCAAGTTCTCCCAAATAAATTTGGGAACACATCTAAGGAGTTAGGAGGCACTTCAAGCAATAAATCGAAAAGTGTCATGAATGAAGAAACCCCAGAACCAGGTCAAGATCCTATACTAGGATATGGCGATGATGTATCTTGGAGATCTTGATCTACGAAAATAGAGGAAGAATGCAAAAGAAAGGAGCCTATGTAGATCCCAGCCAAGCGAATCTGACTTCTGAAGGAAGCCCTTCTAAAAAAAAGAAAAAATGATCTTTGTGTGTTTGCGCAGTCAAGTTAAAAGAGACCGAGAAAAATCCAAAGGAGATAGGTAAAAAAGGACAAAAGAGTAACAAGCAATGGCTTGAAAAATTGGGTGAGAAGCTCGTTGATTCATGGAAATATGCCCAGCTAACATAAATATACTCTTCCCTTCCACATGTTTCCCAATGAAATTCATATCTTGGAGTATTCAAGGGGTTAAAGGAAAATCGAAACACATGCTATTAAGGAACATAATCAAGCAGGAACAACCTCATATGCTAATGCTACAAGAAACAAAATGTGACAGTGACGAGCTAACCAAGATAGCTCAACAAATATGGAATAGATCCTATTCTACTGCAATAGATGCATGTGGGATAGCTGGATGAATTTATTTCTTATGGACTCCAATTGAAATTGTCTGTAATGAATTCATAGCCACTCATAATTCCCTCACAACTAAATTCCACCTTCTAGGATCAGACACTATGGGTCATATCTCTAATGTTTATAGTCCTTGGTCCACTCCTAAAAAATTGCAATTCTTAGAATCTTTGACATGGCTAGTTGCTCAAGTAGATATGGATAAATGGATCACTAGGGGTGTAATGTTCCACTTTAGAGACTCCACGATCATCCCTCTAACCCATTCAGTCCCCATGGGTTCAGACATAAATAAAATAAATTAGTTAGGATTAATTTGGTCTATGGTAATTTAGTTTAATTAAATTAAAACTTGGAGAAGTAATGTAGTACATAAGTTGTAAATATTTAATTATCAATTAAATAGTGTGATGAGTTGGAAATGCTTGGGTGGCCTAGGAGGGTGCATAGGAGACTAAGTGGACCCTATGAGCTATATTCCATAAAGGAAAGTGGAAGAAAAATAGTGAAAAACAAGAAATCAACTAAAAAGCTGGAAGGCAGCATAAAAGCAGGAAAATAAAGAAAAGCATAAAGCAACAAAAAAGCAGGAAAGCACATAAAAGCAAAAAGTAGAAGAAAAGTAGGAAAGCACTGGAAAAGCAGGAAAGCAACATAAAATCAAGGAAAAGCAGGGGTTGTCAAAAGTAGTAAAAGCAGACTAAAGCAGGAAAGGCAAGAAAGCAAGGAAAAAGTAAGATAAAGCTGCAAGTCTAAGTCAATTTTAGCTAGTGAGGGCACATTGGATGAAGCTAACGGTCCACATACAATGCATATTAGAATCCAACTAACTTATAAAAGGAAGAGGAGTGCACCCATTGATATATTTTTCCAGTTTCATTATTGAGTTGAGAGCTCTGAGCTACTCAAGACTTGGGAGATGTGCCCTTAGTCACCAGTTGGGAGATGTTCCCCTTCTATTCACACACTAGTTTAGGATTCAACTAGACCATGAGGAGAATGGCATTCAACCTTTCTCACTGAGGATAATTGCAAGTCCATTCCATTTCCAATCAAGTACTCAATTGGTCAGTGTTGAAGATCCCAACAGTTAGTGTATTTTTTGTAGTATTTGTATTGTCCATGTTATGGATGGTGGATGGTGATTCCATGGGTGTTTTCTACCATACTTACAACCCTGTAATGTAAAATATATTCTTTGCAAATAAATATAATAAGTTTCCTTCCATTATGCAAATACTATCTTTAATATTCAATGAATTTTTACCCTTATGCTCGTTTTATGCTAGATTTAGCTAGTTTTCAGTATTATTGTAATGAACTCTCTTCCACCTATCCAAATCACATTATGTGTTTTGTTGCAGGTTGGTAAGACTCATATGAAACCATCCCAATCCCTATTTCAAAAATTCGTGACCCTCTTGAGTCATTTGGAAATGCTTGGAAGTCAACTAGTAGAGTTGTCCTTAAATTAGTAATTTATTTTCTAGCTTCCAAACTATGCCCAATTGAGCCTAATTGTTAATCTCAGAGTTGTTATAGCTGGTTGGGGGTAGTTGCAGACCAACCACTTCCATATATGCACCAGAATCCGTTGGGTTCCACATAAGTCCTGGGGATATTGCCTTGAAGCCTTTGGTTTATCCAAAGGAGTCTACCCGGGTGTGATGCACCCAAAAAATGTACAACTATCGAAGTTGGGAATCCATTTAGGGATGCTGTAGGATATCCTTAACATGTAGCAGACCCTAGAATCCACTCTTGAATAATTTGAAAGGTCTAGAGGTGTCAGTGGCTTCAGCTTAGATTTATAGTCAATTTTTTGGGGTTTTGAGTTAATGTGCCTACAGTTGGGTTTGGGTACATTACAGTGGTATCAGAGCATGGGCCTCTGTACCTATGGACCATAAGATCTCAATTGAATAAATATCACATATAACATCTTCAAGTTGCCTCTATGAGGATTGTACTAGTGAGTGATGAATATTGCGAGCAATACGAAGAGGAAGAAGTTATTTACATAGATTGAGGCTTGTCCATTTCACATGAGGAGGAGGATTCCTTATGTGACAACATATACAGATTCGAGAGAATGCAAAGTTCATCAATGGAAAGACTAGTAGATGGAAAATTGTTGCCCACTTTCCTTCCTGCACGGACAATAAAAGAGAAGGAGCCTACTTTGGAGAAGATAAATCAGAATATTGATGATTCACATCAGATTTTGCAGCATATCAGATAGGCCTTATCAACATCACTTGGAATGAAAAGTTTCAAAAGACTCTTTGGTTTGTCTACAAAGGAAGTCTCAAAATATCTTTGTGAAGAAAGTGCTCCAGACAATGGAAAGTCTACAGTCAAAGATCAACCTTTGGAGGAACATGAAAGGAGCAATGAACCATCAAATTCTACATCAGAAGAAGAGACCCAAAGGGAGGAAATCAAACCACTATAGGAAGGCTGCAAAATTAAGGAATATTGCGCAAAAGCAAATCTTGAAGAACTTGAATCCAAACCTACATCCAGCTTTGCAGAAGAAGAGCACATGAGAGGTGGCCTAACAACCACTCATATGGCACAAAGGTATGACTATAATTATGATTTTTGCATAAATCAAATTCCTTTGTATCATACTGAGATAGTAGCCACTTCTGGTGAGAAGGGTAGCATGGTGGAAATTTCCAATGTTGGGAATTTTGGTGTCAAAGATGATTTCGGTGAGAGGGCCAAACTAGTAGATGGGAGTTTGCATGAATCTCATGAGTTGGATGAAGCCACTCATGGCTGCATACACAATGTTGAGAGGATTCCATTGTATGACTTTGAGAGCCAAATCTTAGTCTCATAAGAGAAGGTTTTGCAAGTATTGTCAAGAACTGATGGTACATGAAAATTTGTTGAAGACTTTATGTGGAGGACCCAGTTGGAGGAGATACATAGAGGCTTGGTTGAAAGTGTCTCTAGTATTGCATTGTGCATCACACACTAAGAAATGGTGAGAATAAAATTAGATCACTTGCAGCTTTAAATGGATAGAGATCTTGCTCTCAAAATTGCAGAAGACAAGACCGTGGAGGTAGAACAACTACGTTTGGAGTTAGGAGGATCATATCCTTCCTCTTATATCTAAACCAGTCAATCATATGTGGCTGGTAACACTCATGCATTGATGGAGGAACCTCATGAGAGGTTTGAACATGAAGAGGACTATTCATATTTGCAAGTGCCTCTGAGGAAAGATGACATAGAAGTCATTGATGACGCATTTGTTGGGATGCAAAAAAATAGTGAGGCCATGCTAGAGGACATGCCCTACAAATAAACAAGCAAAGGTATTTATTTATCCATGGATTGGGTAGATAAGTACATAACAGAAATGGAGACTTGAGGATGCACTAGTCTTGCTTGATTTGGTGGAAGACTAATGGACAAATCATTCAGTGTGCAATCTTGTGAAGAGCAGTAAAAGTTTCTATGGCTGCCTTATGATCCTTCCAGTATACATAGCAGTGGATGGGAATCATGCTTGACTCAATTGGAGGGATCCATTGACATGGAGGGTGTTTTCCAAACACTCATTTTGCTTCAATTTTTTTTTTCACGATTTTATTAATGTAGCTGACATTGTCTTGTCATGTGAGCATCAACATAGATATTCATGGCAGCCATTTGATGCCTCCATTACCCATGCATCCATGGATTGGATGGGAAAGCATGTGTCACGAGAAGAGATCCAAACATGGTTGGATATAATGGAAAATGTCTTCAAAAGTATTGGAAGTGAGGGACTTCCAATATGGTTATGGGATCTTGGTATCCTTTGGGATGACAAGTTGTTCCAGGTGACCACAATGTTGAGAAGAATGCAGCATGATCAATGGGATCCTAGAGGGTGAGACAACCTTAACTCTCAGGAGTATATCCAAGTGAGATAGTGGTTTAGTTTTCTACATGGAAACTCTTATGATGGATGGACACATCAATTCCCTGTTTGGAGGTTTGGGAGTATTCAGAAGACTCTAGGTGTTGGCACTAGGTGGTGTAGAGGAGGATGCAGAAAACACCACACATTTCTCAGGTTCATTTGGAAACTTGGAATCATATTTGGACTCAACTATTTCAGTTGGGAAGTACATGTAGCAGTATGAAGGATAGAACCATCTATTGAGCATAATGAGTTTCACGAGGTCAAGATCCTTCCCAATTTTGATTTCACTGTGGCCATCACTATATTTGTATGGAAGAAGAAGTTCTACAGGAGGCCACTCTATGTTGCCAATATAGTTGTCTTGGATTTTTATCCATGGCCATTCGTTTGACTCTTGCACCCATTGCTTCACAAATCAACATGATCCAAGCATACCACAAGCATATTTATAAGCATATGATTGTTTCCTTTAATGGCACTTGGTTCCTCATAGTATGTTGGATATTTATTGTCTCAATTTGGAAGTTGCGTGGTACACTTGGGTAGAATAGTCATTGTATGATAAATTGCTTGAATATGAAGTTGGAGGGATTAAGATAATGCATCTTGATCTTAAGCTTGTGCAAGTCAAAGTTGGTGCCTACATGAAGAGGATTTCACCTACCTTTGTTTGGCCCTTTTCCAAAGATGTGACCAAGCTAAGTAAAGCCATTGGGTGTGATGCACCTTGTAGAGGATCTCTCCATTTGATGATAAATATGGTTGTCCAAGTTAGGAGAGGAGTTTCTTGTTGGGATGAGAACTCAGTAAAAGTTCTCAAAGGAATGAAGGAAGTGGTGATGTGTTGCCCCATGTTTTCCTCCCTAGATTTTGCTCCACCACTTGTGCTTGAGAATGATGCTTTGGGAGTAGGCACACGATTGGATTTAATGAAGAATGGACATCTCATTACTTATGAGAGCAAGTTGTTGTAGCCCCATGAGACACACTATTTGATCCACAATAGGAAGATGCTAGCCATTGAGCATGCATTGTCTAATTATGGACCATACTCAAAAGGAAGTGCACTCGTGGTCAAGTTTGATCACAATGGTCCAAGGCAAGTTTCGACACAAGAGGAGATTAATGAAAAGCTTAACAAAGGGGTCATATATTATGGAGGAGAGATTCATAGGAATCTTGAGGCAGTCTTGCAACAACATTTTGGAGGCGGTGCTCATGTTTTCATCATCCATGTTTTTCATTTGCTTGAGGACAAGCAATTTTGGGAGGGGAGGATTGTAATGCTCCCACATTAAAGGCTCCATGATCATCCCTCTAACCCATTCAGTCCCCATGGGTTCAAGCAGAAATAAAATAAATTAGTTAGGATTAATTTGGTCTATGGTTATTTAGTTTAATTAAATTAAAACTTGGAGAAGTAATGTAGTACACAAGTTGTAAATATTTAATTATTAATTAAATAGTGTGATGAGTTGGAAATGCTTAGGTGTCCTAGGAGACTAAGTGGACCCTATGAGTTATCTTCCAAAAAGGAAAGTGGAAGAAAAGCAGTGAAAAGCAAGAAATCAACTAAAAAGTTGGAAGGCGGCATAAAAGCAAGAAAGTAAAGAAAAGTAAAAAGCAACAAAAAAGCAGAAAGTAGCAGGAAAGCAACATAAAATTGAGGAAAAGCATGAGTTGCCAAAAGCAATAAAAGCATACTAAAGCAGGAAAGGAAAGAAAGCAAGGAAAAAGTAAGATAAAGCTGCAAGTCCAAGTTTAGCTAGCAATGGTGCATTGGATGAGGCTAATGGTCCACATAGAGTGCATATTAGAATCCAACTAACTTATAAAAGGAAGAGGATTGCACCCAAAGATATATTTTTCTAGTTTGATTATTGAGTTGAGAGCTTTGAGCTACTCAAGACTTGGTAGATGTGCCCCTTCTATTCACACTAGTTGAGGATTCAACTAGACCATGAGGAGAATGGAATTCATCCTTTCTCACTAAGGTTAATTGTAGGTCCCTTCCATTGCCAGTCAAGTGCTCCATTGTTCAGTGTTGAAAGACTCCAACAGTTAGTGTATTTTCTGCAGTATTTGTATTGTCCATGTTATGGATGATGGATGGTGATTCCATGGATGTTTGATGTTGTACTTACAACACTGTAATGTAAAATATCTCATCTTCAAATAAGTTTCCTTCCATTCTACAAATACTGTCTTTCATCTTCAATGAATTTTTACCCTTATGCTCGTTTGATGCTAGCTTTAGCCAGTTTTCAATATTTTTGTAATAAAATGTCTTCCACCTATCCAAATTACATTCAGTGAGTCGTTGCAAGTTGGTAAGACTCAGGTGAACCCATCCCAATCCCTGTTTCAAAAATTCATGACCCTCTAGAGTCATTTGGAAACACTTGGAAGTCAACTCGTATAGCTGTCCTGAAACTAATAATTTATTTTCTAGCTTCCAAATTGTGCCCAATTGAGCCCAATTGTTAATCTCAATGTTGCTATAACTGGTTGGGGGTAGTTTAATGCCAACCACTTTTAGATATGCACCAGAAGTTGTTGGGTTCCACGTAAGTGTTGGGGATATTGCCTTAAAGCCTTTGGTTTATCCAAAGGAGTCTACCCAGGCATGATGCACCTAGACAATGTGCAGTTGTCAAAGTTGGGAGTCTATTTAGGGATGTTGTAGGATATCCTTAACCTGTAGCAGACTCTAGAATCCATTCCTAAAGAATTTGAAAGGTCTATAGGTGTCAGTGGTTTCAACATATATTTCTAGTCAAATTTTGGAGATTTTTAGTTAGTGTGCCTAAAGTTGGGTTTGTGTACATTATAGGGGTTGATTTCAACATTATCACCTCTCTTACGTAAAGGAAGGGGGGACGAAGGGAAATGGATTGAGATAGTGATGCCTTCTAAGAAATCATTCAACACCTTCGGTCGATCGACTTAACAACTTCTAACGACTTATATACTTGGAACACCGGAAGAGGGGGGTACAAACAGATTGCTTCCAGGTTAGATATTTTTTTATTTTATTTAAAAGACAACAATCATGCAAGGGGAACTCTTTGTAGAACCAATTACGCTAGATGCAAGTTCATATTATTGGCCTATTAGTCTCACTTGGGATGTTATGGGCACGCCAAAAAAATTTCCTTTTAAATTTGATTTTTTTTGCTCACCCACCCAAACTTCAAAGATAATCTTTAGTGATGGTGGACCAAATTTGACACTGGGGAGGGGAATCCCATGAACTGATACCAACAAAAACTAAAAGAATTCAAGCAATGCCTTAAAATATGGAATAAAGAGGAACCCAAAGACATCTTTCAAGCACAAAAAGAATTGCAAACTAAAATGGAAGCCATTCAACTTCAAATGATCTAAGAAGGCTGCACTCATATCCTTACGTAATAAAAAACCCACCTCCAATAGTAGAATGATGAATGCTAGAAGTAGGAATAAAACCTTTGGAATTAGAATTCAAGGGTCTGATGGCTCAAGGAGGGAGAGAAAAATATTTCCTTTTTCCATCGATCCATGCTCTAATACAACCACACCAATAGAATCTCCTATGTGCGCAACTCAAATGGAGAATTTGTGACAACACACAGAGATATGGAGTATGCCTTCATCTCCTTTTATAGTGATCTTCTCTCAAATCCTGTGTAAGATAGATATCTAGGCATACAAAAATTAACAAGACATATACCTACATTGGTATCCTAGGAGGAAAAAAACAACCTTAAGAGGTGGATTGAGGAAGTAGTCATACAGATGGATATCGAGAAATATCCAAGCCAAGATGGTTCCACCTCTATATTTTTTCACCATTGTTGGCACCTTATTGAAGAGGAAGTCCTCAAGATCATGGAAGATTTGCAAAGAGATGCTACCATCATCCAAGCCCTCAATGCTACATTTATGGCACTCATACTAAAAGAGAATCAACTTTGGACCCAATTAAGTTCTGCCCTATCTCGCTCCATAATGTCATTTTTAAAATAATCACTAAAGTTATAATAAATCACCTAAAGCCCATTATGCCCAGGCTTATTTCCATGTAGCAAAAAGCTATGTGGAATGGTGACAAATCCTTGATGGAATTATCTTAGCTCATGAAGTCATCCATTCTCTTCAAATCACCAAGAAGCCATGCATGCTCCTTAAGATTGATCTGTCAAAGGCCTTTGACAAGCTAAAATTACAATACATTGAGTAGATTCTGCTAGCCTTCGACTTCAGAAGTAGATGGACCCATTGGATAATGGATCTTACATCCCCCTCCTTCTTTTCCATCCTCATGAATGGTATCCCCCTCCTCCACCCTCAAAGCATCCCGAGGCATATGTTAGGGCGACTCTCTCTCCTGTTTCCTGTTCATATTCATGGTTGAAGGTCTCAGCTGCGTTATTAAAGCATCCTCCCATTCTGGAAAAATATGAGGCCTATGTTTCCCCCATTCAGATCTAAATCACACTCACCGACAATTTGTGGATGACACTCTCATGATGGGTCACCCCTCGGCGAAGGAAGCCAAAGCTCTAAAGCAAATCCTAAAACTCTTCATGAATGCTTCAAATTTATCTATCAATGAAGCAAAATCCCAAATCTGCTTATTCAAGCCCCCTCCGATTGTTCAAAGAAGCATCTCAAGAATTATAGGCTTATAAGGTGGCTTCCTTCTATCCAAATATCTAGGTGATCCCCTCATCGAATCTACCCTCAAGCACTCCCCTTGGAAGGAATTGTTATCCAAGATAGAGAAAAAAATGTCTAGTTGGACCTTCCATCCTCTTAATCTTGCAAGTCGTTTAGTTTCAATCAAATTTGTCCTTCAAGCCATGTCATTCTACCTATTTTTTTTCATTATGGCCCCAAATATGTTCTAAAATCCATTTGAAATCTTTAAAGAAACTTCCTCTAGAAAAGCTCTACCAATTATAAAAAGTGGGTTCTTGTCAGTTGGGATAAGTTCTATATGCCCAAACTAGTCGGGGGTCTCTTAGAGATCCTAAAATCAACAATTCCATCTCAAGGCCCAAGATTTGATGGCATTGGGTTACCTAACAACAAGAATTGTGGGCCCTTTTCTGGAAGGAAAAATATTCTCAAGAAATGGATCATCAAGATCTCATGAGAATGGATGGCATCATTCCAGGATCATTGATTTGGAACTTTTCCTGGGCCAATCACTCCTTGGTTCAAGAACACTAATTTTGGGAAGTGAAAGACAAAAATTATGCCTTGTTTTTAGAGGATTCCTGGCAACAACTCGCAAAACTTGTGGAAACTCACCATATGCAACCGATTCAATCTTTCTTAGAAGCATATAATAGATCAAAGGCCAATTAGTATTGGAAATCCCAAGGAAATGTGACTGGAAATCAAACTTGGATACACCCATCCAATTGGCGGAAAGATCACAAAGTTAAAGGATATGGCATATGGGTCAAACACCAACAACAACTCATCAAGGTCAAGCATGGAGCTGATAAAGAAGCTTATTACCCAGTATATGAACAACAACATCTCCCCCAAGATCTAATCTGGAAAAAAATATGGAACACCAAACAATGGCCTAAAGTTGCTACATTTTCTTGGCTAGTTGCTTGGAGGTAGATTCTAACATAGGACAACCTAGTCAAAAGAGGTTTCGAGGAACCATAACCATGTGTTCTCTGCAACAACCACTGTGAAACTATTGACTAGTTGTGAGTATACTAGTCCCCTATGGGACAGAGGAGCCATGCAATTTCACCAAACTGACAGAGTCAGTGACAACATTGTCTCCTCTTTGGAGCACTGGTCGAATAATCCTTTCTCTAATCCCATCCTGAAAAGAGTTTGGTAGTTGTTCCCTGGATTTTTTATTTGGGCAGTGTGGAAGGAATGGAATCGACGCATCTTCCAAACATCAAGTGTGAACCCCAATCGCATATGGGCTAAGATGAAGCACAATATTGAAGAAACTATTAATCTTCGTCCATGGTCTTAACAAGACTAACAATTCAACAATAGGGAGCATTTGCTATTCAAGGATTGGGTCCTTACAATATGCCCCAATGCCCCCCCTCTACAACATAGTTCTCCCAGGATGTTTAGTTGAAACTATTGGTCCCTTCCTCCTCTTGGGTTCCTTAAAATAAACTTTGATGGTGCCTTTAAAGGAAATATGAGGCTGACTGGATATGGTGGAATAGTTCATGATGAAAAAGGTCACATTCTCAACATATTTCATGGGTATATTGGAGGAGAAACCAACAATGTTTCAGAACTTTTTGGGCTCATCCGAGGTATCACTATAGCCAATTCGCTTCATACCACCGAGTTTGTAATAGATGTTGGTTGTGGAGCCTAATCTTCTTGATTAAGAGGTCATGTTTCAGCCGTGTTTGGATCCCATCCTATGACAGGGGGTGTGGGGGGGATTTCCCCGCCACTATAGTCGTTCCCCCCCCCAACCAAGCAAAAATTTTGAAAAAAATGCCTTGTAAAATGTTGTAATTTCATAGTCGTGACTTGATCAATAATGGGTGATTTACGGGCCCATGGTATTGGGTATTCTGTGGTATTTTCCCATGGTAATCCCTCTTTAAAAGGAAGGCATTGTAATATGACTATGTGTGTATTGTAGTATTGTAAAGATCTCTATGATTGTGTAAGAGAGACTGTGAAAGAGTGAAGAGGAAATTGTAGCGGATGTGATGCGGGTTGTATCCCTTCATTTGCTGGATGGTATAATATAAGAACTGACAATTTCTCCGTGGATGTAGCCCAGATTGGGTGAACCGCACATATTGGTGTTTCTCTTGTATTATGTTTATGTGTTCTATTTATGCATCTTATTTTATGCTATTGTTCTGGGATATTATTTTTCTAACAATAGAAGGGGACTCACGGATCCTAATAAATTAC
Organism: Larix kaempferi; assembly: GCA_027924585.1. NCBI lineage: Eukaryota > Viridiplantae > Streptophyta > Pinopsida > Pinales > Pinaceae > Larix > Larix kaempferi. The sequence continues at coordinate 6,831,325 of BSBM01000961.1, read as the reverse complement.
CCGAAAATATTTCTCAATGGCACTTTGGTTCAATGTCTTATCAAAAAATGAAAAATGGGAATACGATCTTCAAAGCATGGCCTCCCTACTCCCTAAAAACCCCATTATCCTCCCCTCCCATGTTTGTCAAGAGGATAATAAGTTGGAAGATAACCTAGACAATGAGGGGGTCAACATTAAACACCCTGATATAGTATGGGAATGGATTGAGATGCAGGATTCTAGGCTCGGAGAAGCCTTGTGGGATCTTAGCAGCTAAGGACATTGCTTCCTCGGATGGGGTTAGAAGGGGGGCCTCTGACACACAGTCAAAGGACAGAGTTAATGGGATTAATGATGATTTAAACTTGTGCAAGGAACCAAATCCGGAGCACATGAAGGTTTATGATGTCAATTCGGTGGATGAATGGACCAGGGATTCGCACCTGTGTTAATTCAATGCACCCGGTGGAAGGTGTTATGAATCTCATCGTCAAGGATGAGATAGGGTACGATGGTAGTGTTCTTAGCTCCAATTTATGTATGTTGTGCATATTGAATTCTTTAGTTGTGGATTTGCATGAGGTGAAGGATAACATGACAATGATGGAGGAGCTGTTGAGGAGAGCCAGGGATGCTAGTTCTTTCCTCCACATGCGCATTTTACCTAGCAATGGAGTGATGAATTGGGAGGATTTAATGCCCACAGTCCAATACGAAACTTTTTTGCAACTTGCTCCACAACGTCTGCAACCTATTCTATGGTTTCCACAACTTTCCACAGCTTGTTCGGCAGCTTCCGTAGCTTCAACAATTACCATTGCTTTTGCAGCTTTCCACAACTTCTTCCATAGCTTCCGCAACCTATTCTTCAGTTTCAAAAATTTGTTCCACAACTACCATAGATTTCCATAGATTTTCGCAACTTGTTTCGTAGCTTCCGCAACATGTTCTTAGTTTTCACAGCTTGTTTTGTAGCTTCCGTAACTTTCATAGCTTTCGCAACTAGCACAACTTCTGCAGCTTTCTGCAACTTGTCCCTATTTGTTGTCAATTTTAACATCATGGAACTATATGACTAGTACTTGGTTTCCTTGTCTAAGGGAAAGTCTAAACATTTTTCTTTGGTCAAGTTTGTTATCTTTGCTAATGTTGAACAACTGTGGTATTAGAATGGTTTCCCTCCTAGGCAGGTTCAAGGTCTTTGCTTGCTTGATATGATGTGAAAGTTACGGTTGGTCAATCTCTCTATTATGGTTTAAGTTTATGAATGTTGTTTTAGATTACAAATATCATCTATATTATATTAGGTTATAGAGTACATCTCACCTTTTAAGAGGACATAAAAGTTGGAAAAATTGAAAGAACTATACAAACACAAAAAATCTAAATAAAATAAAGCATGAACCAATAAGGAATATTAAAAAGAATAGAAAGTCATAAATATTCTAAATAAAATGGAGCATGAACAAGTAATGGATATTAAAAAGAATAAAAAATCAAACAAGGAGAAAGATAATGGAGTGAAGAGTAATGGATTTTAGCGAGGTGAGAGAGTAAGAATATACAAAAGCTAACAAAAGCATGACAAGCAAGGTAAATGGGAGGGAGGGATGAATAAATGAGGACATGTGAGGAGTGAAGGATAGATAAAAGAAAACAAGGGAGAAATAGAAAGGAGGGACATGAGAAATGGCTTTAAACAAAACAATAGGTGTGAGATAAACCCATGGAGAATGTTAACTTCTGAGTAGGGAGGGGGAGGGAAAATGGAAAGAAGAGGAGAAAATACACAAGGAAAGATTAAAAACAAAGACCCAAGATTGGGAACACATTAGTAAACCTAGTAAACCTAGTAAACCTAGTGGAATAGTGTTGATTTTTTGCAACAATTATAGTTTTGTAAAAGTATATGTGGTGCTCAACCTAATTAAAATGTTTATGAAAGGAAGATTTTACAGTGCAGTTCTTGTGCTTTGTATCGACAACTTATTCTTTGAGTCTAGTCTTCATAAAATGGAATGTTTGGCCTATGTACGAGGCTGCACAAGAAGAAGGAATTCCATAAATCCCTTGATGTAGGAGGGGATTCGCTTTATATTTCACATTGATGAAAATGTTTTTAATATTTCTATGGGTTTTCAACATGTTTTTGATGTTTTTTAAGGAGGATTTTATAGATTTTATCCATGAAACCTTGAACAAAAAAGCAAATAGGTTCCGTTGTTGGAAGGGTGGGATGAGACTTAGGGTGGTAGGTTATGTGGAAGGCTTTGCTTATTTAAGTGTTGGTGTAGTCATTGTTTCATAGAGCTAATTTCTTATGATGAAAAATTTCATGATCTAAGTGTTTTTTATCAAATATGCAAAGAACTCTAGTGACTAGGGTGTTAAGGATGGTAGCCTTTTGAGTTAGGTGGTGGTGGGAATGGGCATGGAAGTATCTATCAATATTTTTTTTCTTCTTGTACACTTTTAGGTCGTGTAATCTGAGTAAACACTTCGTTTATTAAAAGGAAAAATAATGTTTAAAAAAAATGAAAACAAAAAGAATTTCAAGTTAAAAAAATAAAAAATAAAAATAATGATAATACTCCGGACTATATAATTAATATTCAAAATCTTACAATAATATGGATAAATAAAAAATTGGTGGGGTTATAGCCCCACCAAGGTTCGACTCCTAAAAAGTGATTGGTGCACTCCCACAACTGTTGTTAACGAAGTCAACATGGTTATTGAGTCAAGATGAGTAGTAAACATGCCAACATGAAGTATATGGAAGCGTCCACCTTTTGAAAGACTACTGATACCCAAACTTCATCACAAAAGCTTTCTTGAGTTTTCCTATTTAAAAACAATTAATTTAAAAAGTAAATTAATAAAATGTCACACACACACACACATATTTATATATACGAAGAGTAACAAACAAAAAATAAATATAAGCTAGCATAGATTCATTTCCAAGATCTATTAAAAAATAATTCATTTAAAAATCAGATTAATAAAACACAACATGGAAGAATAACCCACCAAGAAAAAAATATAAGCAATTGTAAATTCATTTCAAGGATCTATCAAACACAAAGAGGAAAGAGAAATGCCAATTTATTTTGCTATTTTGTTTTTAATTATTATATTTTTTTGTTTGTAAGCTATCTATCTAATTATATTAGTAGAGAGAAAAAGTTACAAATGGTTTATGCAGTTTGGTTGGTCACATGAGAAACTCACCAATAGTAAAACAAAAAGTCCTCATCGAGGACAACCATAAGTCTATAACAACAGTTTATAGGAACCATAATAATCAGAATGATGTTATTGTTCAAAATTATCCTGGTGACCTTGACAAACATCCCACTAAGACTAGAGTGAGTGTTTATCTACATCATAAAAGTAAATAAAAGGCACCTCTTGAGAGGAGGCGGGAGGTTGAGCTTCATCTGCAAGAAATTTCTCCTTGAGTTTGTAAACTATAGTATCTTTGGCAATCAGGTTGAATTTTGTGTTCATGTGCTTCATCCGAGTCGATAGCTCGTCCATTCACATGAGGATCTCTTTCCTATCTTCTTTGTGATCCAATAACACCTTTCCCAACAATGCCTTTATATGCCAATAAAGTAGAATTGTCTACAAATATTTGATATCTTGCATTTGGGATTTACCCACATCCGGAACCTAGACACTCATCTCTTTGCAAATTTTATTGTTACAAATGAATTCATACTTGGTTTTCACACATTGATCAACATTTGATAGCTCTCGTTGAATTCCCACAGGAGTGTGTTGGTAAAATTGGGAGGCTGAATCCTCAACCTCTTGCAAGATGTGTGGACAGTGCTCGAACCCTTGACCTCAACCTTGAACTCGGCCACCGGTCCTTGTCATGGATACCATTTTTCCACATAATCTACTTGAAACTAAAAAAAACCTTGAACCTGCGAGAATCCTTGTCCCTACTGATCAAAATAGACCCTCTAAAGATGCATTGTCTTAGAGAAGTCGAGCAGAGAATGGAAACTATCTCTTCAACGTCGATATTTGGAGCAACTTGATAACCTCGATGATGTTTCCCTGTTACAAACATGATTGCATGAGTTCCTTCCAGAATCATCAGTACAAGTGAGAATGCTCAAGGTAAGGTCGACAGTCAATTGTCCTAAGGATATCCTGGCTATAGTATCATTATCACCTCACGTGGAGAGCATGGGAGGGGTCACTACGTTCGAGGATTGGGATTCTCCCCCGTCCCTCCCTGATCTCACTCGAATTGGGGAAATTGTTTTAATTATTTTATTTTGACATATTCTTTTTAATTATTATGGTGGTTTTTCACTTTTATCTTTTTATGTATCTTACTTCCTTTAAATTTATCAGTGTTCTTTTAGATTACACATCTTATCTATATTAGGTTATAAAGTACAACTCACTTTTTTAGCACAACATAAGCATTGAAAAAAATCAATGAAAGAACTATAAAAACACAAAAGGCATCTAAATAAAATTGATCCTAAACAAGCAAGGAATATTAAAAAGAATAGAAAATGGATCCTAAACAAGCAAGGAATATTAAAAAGAATAGAAAATGGATCCTAAACAAGCAAGGAATATTAAAAAGAATAGAAAATGGAATGAAGATCGAAGGAGCTTAGTGAGGTGAGAGAGTAAGAATAAATAAAAGTTAACAAAAATATGACAAGCGGGGTAAATGGGAGGGAAGGAGGAATAAAGGTGGATGCGTGAGAAGTAAAGGATAGGGAAAAGACAACAAGGGGTAATAGAAAGGAGGGACATGATAAATGACTTTAAACAAAGCAATAGGCACGAGAGAAACCCATGGAGGATGTTAATTCTTGAGTAGAGAGGGGTGAGGGAAAAAGGAAAGAAGAAAAGGAAATACACAAAGGGAAGATTGAAAACAAAGTCCCAAGGTTTGGAACACACTACATAGGACCTAAAATTGATAAATGAAATCATATAAATGGGAAGGAGAGGAGGGTGGAAAAGGGGGTAAAGAATTAGAAGTCTCACAATGGTGGAGGGATAAAAGAAAGGCCTTATGAGCACTCTATGTGGTTACAAAGTTAATTAATGAGAGGATGTTGATGTTGGCTCATCTTATAGCCATCCTTGATCACTTCCCTAGCAAGCCTAGTGGAATAGTGTTGATTTTTTGCAACAATTATAGTTTTGTTAAAGCATATGTGGTGCTTAGCATAATTAAAATGTTCAGGAAGGGGACATTTTGCAGTGTAGTACTTGTGGTTTGTATCCACAACTTGTACTTTGAGTCTAGTATTTATAAAGTGGCATGTTTTGCCTATGTACAAGGCTCCATAAGAACATAGAATTCCATAAACTACTCGATGTAGGAGGGCACCTGCTTTATATTTAAGATTGATGAATATTTTTTAAGAGTTGTATGGGGTTTCGATATGTTTTTGATGTTTTTTAAAGAGGATTTTAGAAATTTTATCCTGGACAAATTGAATGAAAAGCAGATAAGTTTGGTTGTTGTAAGTGTGGAATGACACTTAGGGTGGTAGGTTATGTTGAAGGCTTTGCTTATTTAAGTATTTGTGTATCCATTGTTTCATAGAGCTACTTTTCTAAGATGAAAAATTTCACGATCAAAGTGTTTTTTTATCAAACATGCAAAGAGCTCTAGTGACTATGGTGTTAAGGATAATAATTTTTGTTAAGTGGTGGTGGGAATGGGCATGAAAGTATCTATTGATAAAAAAAATTGGTACACTTTTAAGTCATGCAATTTGAGTAAACATTTCATTTATTAAAAGGGAGAGTAATAGTTTAAAAAATGACAAGAAATTCAAGTTAAAAAAATAAAGAATAAAAATAATGATAATACTTCATACTATATAATCAATATAAAAAAACCTACAATAATATGGATCAACAAAATCTCGGTGAGGTTATAGCATCGCCAAGATTTGATTCCTAAAAACTGATTAATGCACTTGTATAGTAATTGTTTAGCAAAATCACTGTGATTGTTAAGTCAAGATGAGTAGTAAACATGCTAGTATGAATTATATGGAAGAGTCCACCTTTTAAAACACTGTTTGATACCCAAACTTCATCACAAAAGTTTTCTTATTTAAAAACAACTCATTTAAAAATGAAATTAATAAAACATTTAAATGAAATTAATAAAACATAATATATATGAGAATTAAAAAAAAAAAAAAAAAAACCTAACCTAAATTCATTTCCATGTTTTATTAAAAACAATTCATTTAAAAATTAAATTATTAAAACATAATATGGAAAAATAACCTAAAAAATAAAAAATAAAAATACAATCAAACTAAATTCATTTCAAGGATTTACCAAGCATAAAGTGGAAAGTCATGTCAATTTCGTTAATTTATTTTGATATTATGCTTTTAATTATTGTAATTATTTCATTTTGAAATATTTATGGTGGGTTTTCACTTTTATTTTTTAATGTATCTTAATTCCTTTAAATTTATTAATATTGTTTTAGATTACACATGTCATCTATATTTGGTTACAAAGTACACCTCATTTTTTTCAACATAAATGTTGAAAAAAATTAATGAACGAACCATAAAAACACAAAAAGAATCTAAATAAAACGGAGCTTGAACCAATAAGGATTATTAAAAAAAATATAAAACAAAAATAATCTAAAATGAAATGGAGCATGAACCAGTAAAACTAATAAAAAATCAAACAAGGATAAAGAAAATGGCGTGAAGAGCCGAGGTGTTTTGCGAGGTGAAAGAGTAAGGATATACAAAAGTATGACAAGTGGGGCAAATGGAAGGGAGGGATGGAACAATAAAGATGTGTGAGGAGTGAATGACAGGGAAAATAAAACAAGGGACCAATAAAAAGGAGGAGGGACATGAGAATTGGCTTTAAACAAAGTAATAGTTGTGAGAGAAACCCAAGGAGGATGTTAACTCCCAAGTAGGGAGGAGAAGGGGTGAAGGGAAAAGAAGAAAAGAAAATATGCAGAGGAAACATTGAAAACAAAGACATAAGGTTGGGAACACTTTATATAGGACCTAAAATCAATAAAAGAAATCCTAGAAAGGAGAAGGGAGGAGGCAGACAAAGGGAAAAAAAAGCATTAGAAGTCTTATAATGGTGGATGGATCAAAGAGAGGCCTTATGAGCACTCTATGGGGTTACAAAGTTAATTAATGATAGGATATTGATGTTGGCTTATCTTATAGGCATCCTTTATCACTTCCCTAGCAAGCTTAGTGGAATAGTGTTGATTTTTTGTAGCAATTATAGTTTTATCAAAGCATATGTGGCGTTTAGCCTAATTAAATGTTTACGAAGGGAAGATTTTGCAGTGCAATACTTGTGGTTTGTATCAACAACTTGTTCTTTGAGTCTAGTCTTTATAAACTGGCATGTTTGTCTTATGTGCAAGGCTTCGCAAGAACAAGGAATTCCATAAACTCCTCGATGTAGAAGGGGATTTGCTTTATATTTCACATTGATGAAGATGTTTTTAAGAGTTCTATGGGGCTTCAATATGGTTTTGATGTTTTTTTAAGGAGGATTTTAGAGATTTTATCCATGACGCCTTAAATGAAAAGTAAATAGGTTTGGTTGTTGGAAGAGTAGGATGAGACTTAGGGTGGTAGGTTATGCGGAAGGCTTTGCTTATTTAAGTATTTGTGTAGCCATTGTTTCATGGAGCTGATTTTCTAAGATGAGAATTTCATGATCTAGGTGGTTCTTATCAAATACGCAAAGAGCTCTAGTGACTATGGTGTTAAGGATGGTATATTTTTTAGTTAGATGGTGGTGGGAATGGCCATGTAAGTATTTATCAATATTTGTTTTCTTCATGTACACTTGATGGGGTAATGAGTTTTCCATTTCTATGGCAATGAGGACGTATAGGAACAGGTGGATATAATTATTTTGAATCTTCGTAGTAAATTGGATATATTTAGCTATGTCAATGAGATGATTCAATAATTTTCGATACTGGAAGGCGGGGAGAAATTACATAAGTGATACCAACAAATCGATATCAACATTTTAATTTCAAGGAAAAGTATCAAAGACCTTGTTTCACAAAATGTTCCATATTTAGATTGGTTATAACAAGAGAAAAGAGAAGCCCATCACAATGCCCTTGGTTTTCTCATAGATTTTACCCTTGGAGGTGAAGAATCTAAATTCAAGGCATATTTTAACAAGGTTAATAATGCCATAGTAAAAAAGGTTGGAAATTATATGTATAACATGTTTAACTAGGATTTTGATCAATAAAATAACAACCTTTAACAACCTCAAAGCTAACTTAGAGGTCATACTTTTCAGGGTGAATGTCTTGTAATTTATGAACAAAATCGTGTGTGTTTTTAATGAAAGAGAAATTCTGACCAACCAAAGGTTGGAGTTTTTGTGTTAAGAAGCTAGACAAAGTGTATGTGGGTGAATTAATAACAATGACAATGTGCTTTGATGGAACACCATTTTTGTGGATTTTTGGTTGGCCATATATTATAGGAGTTTGAAGGTTTTGAGGAGATAAATATTTCTTGTTATCTAGATATCAAAAAAATAATTTAATGGCTCTAGTTACTATTTTTTTAATTTGATCAATGGAAATATAGATAAGAATGTCATGATATGAAAGGAGGTTAAGCATTTTGGAGTTGTGATTCTCATTATTGATGTTGACAATGGCATTGCCTTTATCCACTTTTAATATGACAATGTAAAGGTTATGATTGAGACATTTATAGAAAATAGATTCATATTTGGAGAGGTTATATCATAGGGATTTTACAAATCCTCCTAAGCCATCTTGTATGGTTTTTTCTACTTCATGAGGGGGAAGAGAGCATATAATATTTCAATATCACAAATAATGTATTCATAGGGAAGGTAGCAAGGAACAAGCACATAAATAAATCCTTTCTCTAACAAAGTTTTAGTAGCGAGTCAATCTCAATAGTCAAGTGGTTAACCATCGCAAGGAGAAATCGTGTTGAGAAGGGATGTCTAAAGTGTCATTAATGTTACCATTACACTTGTAATAGTATGGTTAGTTAGGATAAGGGCATTTATGTTGTTAATATTAATCGTATGATTAAGGTTATAATTAGGCTCAAGCGAATGGAATACCTTCAAGAGGGAGAAATTAAGTTATTATATTTAGAAGGTAGGATGTCAAGGCGAGTTGAAATAAAATTGAAAGACTTGAAATGGATGTGATTAATAAGGAGGTGGATATAATAGTTTTGGTTTTACACATTTTGTTGTTAAGGTACTTGGAATTGAGGGATACAGAAGTAGGGTTTGGTGTTGCATTTAGGTAAATTGAGGAAAAAATATTGGGGTGATAGGGAGAATGGGTAAGGTAGAATATTTAGAGGTATGGGTACTAGTATTATGTTGGGTGGAAACTTCCATGGTTTGAGAGGAATGAGGGGGGACTAAAGTTAGAAGCACAATTGTTGTATATATTATTTTTAAAGTGAGTAGCCATTGAATGAGGTTTTAATGGTGGAATTAATGGACGGGACAATTATAATCTTGACCAAATTGGAAGGTTACATCTCAAGATTGGAAATGCTCTAAATAGACATCAAGTTGTCTAAGGATGGGAAAACGTGGGTATATGACTCAAAAAAGGCAATGGAATTGTCGATGATCATTGATGATCTTGTTCATAAGAGGTCGAAATTTGAAGACAATATATGATTTCCATGCATTAGAGGCAATTGGAGTGAACGTTTTGATGCATCCAAATTGGAACTTTCTATAATGACAATGAGAGATAATAAACAAATTCCCTTTGGGGATATAATGGATGTAACTTGATTCCATTATCATCAGGAGAGTGGAGACTTCATGCGAGTTGGGGTTTATCATTATTTCGTGGTCGCAAGGACTAGTTTTTAGTAGGCATGCCATCACCTACCTATTTCTTCATGGGTGAGTCTTGATTGATGCAATGGGATCCATTGCATTAAGCCAATCTATCATTTGTGCTTGTACTCTCCAGGATAAAAATGATGGTTGGGTCTTCTCCTGCAGATAATTATGTTTATCATAAGGAAACATTGTCTTTGCCAGTTGTAATGGGGAAGGAGGACAAACCCTCTCATCGTACTTCATGTCCTCACTCTTTCAAAGATGTCTCCCCTTAAAAATGAATATTTCACATTTAGCCTCTTTCATTACGGAGAAAGTTGAATGCAACCTTAAATTTCATCAATGAATACAAACAAATGCCTTGATATGTAGGTTCAATGGGTTTTGACCATTTTCCATAGTTGTCATGGAATGGATTGATTCTAATTGGATTCACCCATAGACAAGACACATTTTATTCAAAAGGATTGTTTATTATATATTTCAAAATATAAAATACCATTGAATGATAATGGAAGAGGGAGCATGGTTCTAAGGTAGAGCTAGCCTCTTGTTCAGACCATGGCTCCCCAAATTTAATCTTACCTCAATGTTTATTTCATCTACCCTAAAAGGGGAGAGATTGATGGATTCCCCCATCTAGATGTGTGAAGAGGGTATTCTACAAAACATTGAAAATTACATTAGTATATTATTAGGATAGCTCAAACTTAAGACGATAAGAGCATTTTCTCTTGTTCTGGAAGATGCAAAGAAGTTAACCGAAATAAAATCCCATTGAACAATATCATTACATTATGAATAGTTTAAATGGAATTGACAACTAGGCTATGATAAAACAACCTTTATGTGTATCATTTGAATAGAGATAGGACATCTATAGAAAAAAAGAAAAAAGAAAAGAAGATTCCAAAGGCAAAGGTTTCATAGGCCGAGGAATGAAAGAATAGAAAACCCAACTAGTGGAAGGACATATTCAAAGATCTCCATTGGGTGGCACCAAAGAAGGAAGCAAAGGCATCTAACTACAAAGCTTATTTAAATGACCTTGTCACACCCCTTGATGGGTGTGCTTTTGAAATGGATACAATCATGATTGGGGAGTAAACCCATACATCACTTATTTCTCTACCTAACTAGACCTCGAGGGGGTGATAACAAGCCTCGAATGGGATAATTTGGACATGGAATGCAAAAGAAACCCTTAGACAAAGCTAAACAATGTGAGAAAATTAACATTATTTGAGACAAAACCAACCTTACATCAATCCTTCAAGCATTTAGAGACAAGGGCTATGAGCAACTTAGCCCATGCCATTTAGATACTTAAAAGAATAAGAAAAATGTATTTTACAAGAAACCATAGTAACAATTATCTTTTTTGTGGAAATTGAGAAATTGACTTATTCACTAATTTCACCTCATATTTGCAAATTCATTTAGTTCCAATTGATTAGAATTTCATGCATTTTTATTGTATGTGTGTCTTTAATTTGCGTTGCATATTTTCTAGCCTTTTTTATTTTCTATATTACACAAGCCTAAATAACATCTTTCTAAAACTTGGATTCGTTTGAAGGGAACTGTTATCACATTTATAGTAGCCGGGCTACCATACATTATTTTTCTGATGCTAGTACACTATTCAGCCAGTTCCCCTACATTTGAGATGCTGAGATGAGCATCTATATTGGATCACTATCAGATTGTGGACAGCAGTTATATTCCCCATGCCATGACTGAGTCTCAGGATACTCAGAGAGATGACCGATATAGTCATTATACCATTTATACAGAGCAGTCAATAGTGTTCAGAGTTGCAGCAGCAGTTCCAGAGGACAGGTGATGGTACAGGTTGATGAGCTTTCAGGTATATGACTCAGCAGGTATATCATGGTGTTATGGTTAGATTGCTTTTATACTTATTCTTATAGCATGTCTTAGCACTCAGTGTCATGATCTGGCGATCATATAGATATTTGGACCTAGTTGATCTATTATATATATTATATTGTCCCTACTCAGACTTAGAAGTTCACTATTCATACTCATTGGTATGTACCCTCCTTAGGGAGAATAGAGGTGATCATTCCACCATACCTTGGCTTGCTGGTGTTGGCTCCATCATTTCATTGTCTTCATCCATCCATGGCCTACCTTTTAGTTTATCACCCTGACTTACTACTTGACTAGTGACATGGAGGATCTTTTCCCCACTGTAGCCTCTGTATTGGATGAGCTTCCCTGTTTATTGTGTCTCGGCTCTGAGTTGGTGACAAAACTTACCTATGGTGAGTTGGAGTTCCTTGGAATTCCCCCTAGTCACTAAAGTTGTGTTGGCTAAACCTGAAACTTTTAGTGCTGCCATGAATACAAAATCTGGAAAAAATGAAATGCTATATCTTGTATGAAAAGCCCATTCATGCAATGTGTTTCTAAACACACATGAATGAAAGGCATGCCAAATGAAAATGGCCATGAAAATAAAATGTTATATCTTTTGAAAAATAAATACCTAGGTAAACAAGCTGTCCATGACACACCTAGAAGTGCTCAGGTAAACAAGTGCCTTAAAAACACACCTGCAGCAGAAAGCCTAAAGAAAAATGTAAATCTATGCAATGTGTTTGTAAACACACATAGATCAAGGCTATGGAAACTTCAGGCCCAAAAAGCAATGGAACTTAAATGCTATATCTAAACAATTGCTGGCCTTATTTGTATTATGGATTGTGCGCATCTGTGAAGGTGAATAAACCCTCTTTAAACAACTCATCCATTTGTGAGACACCGCCATTCCCTGTGTTATTGCTCATTCAGTATATACTATGGTGTGTATTCCCTTTCCCTTGCCAAAGTGTCACAAATTCAAGTCATTCAAGTCATCCCTTAGCCTAGCCAGTTAATTTAGCCTTCACCCATCACTAGCAAATTGATCACAGCTATGAAGTGAGTATGATCCTGAAAGTCTAGTCTGAGTAATAATAATAATAATTAACGACACTATATATTTGGATTTAGATCGCCAGTTATGATTACTCTGTGTTATAATTGTTATTTGAATAAGTTGTAGAGCATGTATTAACCTTGACACTTTGCAACAGCCTTGGATGATGGTCTGAGTTATATTTGGTCTTGGTTAGACCCAGTTTGACCATGGAGGACCATGGGACATGAGATGTTAGACCTTATGATGATATGGATAGATGATATATGGTCTATGTATACATACATGATGATTCTATGCAGCAGCTACAGGGTTATGATGATGATTCTTGGGTTACAGCAGTGTTTGGTCATTTACAGATCATTATTATTGGCCCTGTTCCGGTATATTGGATATTTATTTTGATCATACAGAGACTCATATGGTGTATGAGTACACATATTGGATGGATTTGGACCTTCTGAGTCCAATGAGACAGTTTGTTTTCAGTTCCGGGCACTCACAGTGATGATTGAGCCTCAGTAGGCTGTCCCAGTGCAGTTTTGGTCTGTCGGAGGCCCTGTCGGAGCAGATGTGATTTTTATCTGGTTGACCTAGGGTGCTGATGATGGAGGGGGTGGTCCAACCACTTGTTTTTACCATATTACCCCCCCTCCCGGACACACTGGTGCCCTCACCTTGACAATGCAGGCACTCCAGGAGGCTGTTTGGGGCAGTTTCACGCTTCCCGAGGCATTTCAGGATTGGTAGAAATGGCTATTGAGGAAATCGATTTGGGCTACTGAGGCAATGTTATGGCATGGGATGATCAGTGATGATAGATCGGGGTCTTCCACACCTTCTCTCCAGCAGTTTCAGCTTCATCGGGGCCCGCATCCATCACTTATGGCATTTTCTGTGGATTTCTGAGGTCTTTTTGAGGCCTACGATTTGACTATGGTGGCACGATTTGGTACATTGATGATTATTTATTGATTATTGTGCTATGGGGATTGACCAAGGAGGGATAAAATTACCCCTTGGACCCACCATAAGCCTCGTATGATATTATGTCATCATGATTTGGTGGGATTCCCCTCTTCTAGGGCGATTTTGTCCACTTACATAATATTTTATTTGTGATCCATGTATTTTGTTGTTGAGCTCATCTCAACCATTGATTAGACATTTGTATCTTTTAATCTTAGCCACTCATTCAAAAAGTGGTTAGGGTTTTGGTGCCTCTCCTTCCTATTTAAAGGAGAGAGCCTCTCATTGTAAGGGGTCTTTGGCTCTTGGATTATTGGTATAGAAAAATATTCTTGTGGAAATTCTTGTGGTCTCCTTTGCATCTAGTGTTCTTAGATGGTGATTGGAAAGTCTATTGCAACCTAGCATTTGGAAATTGTGGTAAGATCTATCTTTTTTGGAAATCATTGTTTGTCTACAGGAGGGCAACTTCAACAAGGGCGATTTTGCAAGGCTTCTTCAAATCAACTTTCTTGGCATTCGCTTGTATCAGGGGGTTATCATTAGCTTCATTGTGATCTATGCTATCTTTCTGTTACTTCTCTTGTGGCATTAGTCTTATCTCTTGATGCATCAAATCTGATATTGTTGACGTTTGTTGTGCAGGAGAGAGGGCGCATTGGCTTCTTGGATCAAATCGACTTGCATAGAAAACTACCTCAAAGCTTCTCAAATTGATCGGGTTTGCATAGATCATCATCATCAAGGCATCTACAAGGTTACCCAGGTAAGATCCATAGGTTTGTTTCTCTTTCCTTTATCCAATCCATTGACATAGCTCATAAATTGTTAAAACCCTAAATATTTCAAAACCCCCATTTTACATTTTCTCAGATCTACTTAGATCTAGTGGGTTGTTGGGCATAATATTGAAAACCCACCTCTATAGCATCCACGGCATCCCGGATCTATAGTTTGGTGAGGATTGGCTTCCTTTTGATCCCCTTCCCAAGCCAACTTGGCTTCTCCCAAGCAAGGTGCACTTCTTGGTGGTTGTGAGTTGACCTAGATCTAGGTGGTGGGTGTTTGAGATCCCTCTTGATCCATAATATACACATCAAATAGGCATACACCCAGATTGTTACTTTTCTGAAATTCACCTTGTGGGCCGTATTCCACATTTTAAGGGATTTAATCCCCATTTTGGACCACTTGGAACACTTAAACTCAGATCTAGTAAGATCTAACCGTCGGATTGCCACGAAATTATAGATCCACACTCCTACTTGACTAACCTACCCGGATCTAAAGTTTGGATGCCATCGGACTTGTCTTGACCCACCTAACCCACCTTTTCAGCCTCCTTGGGTAAAGTCGCACCACCTTGGAGAAGTGAATTCACTCACTTCTAGGAACTGGGTACTTGAGATTTTTGGAGATTTGGAACCAGAATAATTCAAAACCTAGGTCTAGTGTGTTACTTTGTCAGATCTTGCCTTGGGGATAGCATTCCTTGTTTTAAGGGATTGTGGTCCACTTGGGTTAAACCTAGATCTAGACCTACTTATCCATCAAGACCTTAATTGCCCACTTGTCTCAAGTATTAGGAGTCCTCAACCACAAGTCAACCCTACTTTGACTCCATTATCCCAATTCCTAAGGCACTGGTTACTCTCCAAGTCAATTCGACTTTCCTAGATTGTTGGATTAACTTGTGGTTTGACCTTAGTGTGGTGAACCAAACCCTTGATGCCATCATGTATCATGGTCAAACTTGTCACTTGTACTAGTTAGCCCCAATCAACCCCTAAACTACCCTGCATTGGACACGGTTCCCAAGGCAGTGGGTCTTCCAACATTGAACTAGTACACTAATCCTAGATCTCACTTCAAGCGTTAAGAGTCACTCTCACATCAACTATGAACCAAAGCTATACTCATTAAACCCCTCACTTGGCTTGTGACTTCATCCTTAGGTCTAGGATAAACCATACACCTAACTTCACTTAGAAATACCCTGATTTGGTGTCTTGGTTTTGATCTCTCCTGTCGGGAGTAGATCGGGTCTCCCCCTTTGTTGTCTGGGCTAGATAACATAAAGCGAAGGTTGCCTCGACTGGCATGACAACCATATACTGGAGGTCGAGGTGATCGTGGTTGCACCTTTTGAGTTACCCTTCCCTATTGCCATCCATGACTGGATACATCCATAGGGGTAACTACAGTTTAGGTGATAACAGGAACTTGTGGACTAAAATGCCAAAGAGAAGACACACTTCTAGATTGCAAACTAGAAATTGTCAATCAATGGTCCATGGAGTAGGGCACCTCATCTTCATCTCGTCTTATATTTTATAGCCTTAGCTCTAATGACTAACGATGGTGCTATGCAATGTACAAGTTATGGTTTCTCTTAGAGATTTTGTCACCAGGGGATCTCCTTCGATGCCTAGTTGGATATTTTGGTGGTGAAGAACATATTTGCAAAAGGAGTGTGGAGATTGATTAAGAAAAAGGTCTTTGGTATAGGGTGGTCCATAGGTAATATATCCACACAATTTCAATGGAAGAATGGTTGATAATCCCCACAAAAAATTCCCACATTGTTTCTACGATTTGGAAGGCTTTAATTGTTTCTTTTCCCTTCGGAAATTGGTTAAGTTGGAAAATAGGAAGGGGTTTCAAATTTCAAGTGGCCTTAAACTTGTGGGTTGGATGTGGAGGAAACTACATATTGCATATTCATATTATTTTACATCTACGAGCTAGAGGATTTGTCACTTTGTCATAGGTGGTTGACCATAACTACACAACTATTTGACAACATGCTTGGATAACTATAAGAAGGGATTTGGGGTTCAACAATGAGGATAGCAAGATCTAGGATCTATATACTAATAATATTTGCACAAGCTTAATAAGTATAAAGGATGAGGAAGACTCTCTCCTTTGGTTAAAACATCCAAATGGTTTATAGACACCAAAGGAAGGTTATAAATCTTTAATTGAGCATGGTGCCTTGGAATAATCAAAATGGTGGTGGAAGAAGATATGGAATTTTAAATGTCCTTCTAAAGCATGAATCTTCATGTGGATGCATTTCCAACTCAGTACATTCTTCAAAACATGTTTTCATGTCCAAAGAGGTGCAATGTTTTTCAGAATCAAGAGGAGACAAATTTTCACTTGATAATGAGTTGTCCATGCACTCAAGAGGTTTCTGCCAAGGTAATTGGTATCATTTGTTTGGCAGGTATATGTACTGGGGATCCCATTGAAGGGGGATTGGATAAGTGGTGCAATCATACATGAACAAAGAATTTTAGAGCTCTGCCTTTTATTTGGCATGGGGTATATGGAATTCATTGATATTTGATGAGAAAATGGTACACCCTAGTGGCAATACAAGAAATCAACATAATAGGTTATTTTAGGAATCAAAGAACTATTAAAACTCCGAGTGATTAATTAAGTGACTATTTATGGGGAAAAAGTAGTATACCCGAAGGAAGAAATTGTATGCACACCCCTTCTGAAATCCGACGCTATGGCATGGGCAGTTACTCCTAGCCGTAACATAACGTTGCCGATTCTTTTCTAGGTATCTGTTGTGATGAACTGCATGATGTAATAGTTCTCTTTCACTTTGTGCAGTATCGCTTCTACATACTCAGGATTCTTTCTCAGTGCCTCGATTATTTCCACTGCTTCAAGACTTGGGCCTATTTCGATGGCCTCCCAAAAGGAACCCCAAATAGGTAGTGCTAGTGGGAGATTACATAACTTGGAGACTTTATTAGTTTCAAGGTAGGGATTGATCAAGGCATTGACAATCTAGCAGAGTTTTGGGATTTAAGGCTATTTCTTACGTTAGGAGTCAAATATGGGAAAAATGATCTACATGCCTTTGGTGATTTGATGTGGGTAATCAAGTGGATAAAGGGGGAATATATGACGAGGAACTTCCATTTAAAACCTCTATTGGATAAGACAATTCACTTGGAAAGTATTTTCAATAACTTATATTTCAATCACATTTTCCAAGAGTGGAAATATGAAGTATATGCTTTGTCTAAGGAAGCTCTTCACCTTCCTCGAGGAGACTGGTTTATTTTATAGTTAAAGGATGTATGAGCTCTGAATTTCAACATGCTTATTTTCTATAGTTATTAAGCTTAATATCATGTCTACCCTTTGGCATAATCTTTGATACTTCCATTTTTTTTTGGTATGGTATATGAGAGTCCTTTTGGTACCTGTAAGGTAGTTATATATACAAACAATATATATGATGGTTAGATGGTTGTATCCTAAAGCCAAGCCTATTTTGGGCTATGACGATAAACTTTATATGATGTATGGCAATTTGTTGTTTCTTATTTTGGGCAAGTCAAGGTAGTTTGTTTACATGAATGCTTTTAAAGCATCTAAACAATGTAATTTTAATCTGAAAGGAATAAAATTATGATTTCTTCCACTAAAAAGAAAGAAAGAAAGAAACAAGGAAACTTGTTTAAACCACATAAATTTTGTGAATTCAAAACTAAGAACCAATTAAAATTTTGAAAAAATAATTTTTTAAATAATTTTTTATTTTAATTTTTTTTTCATTGAATATAAATATATACACTAAGATACCAAAAAAAAACTTGAAATACAAAATACAAATAATTGCAACGATATAGTTTGATATATATCAAAACTACTTTTTGTGCTTGTAATATTTAATTTATTTTTGAGATAGTGGTTGTAAATGGTTATTAAATTTCCATTTGCAACATCATAAATTGAATAAAAAACATGATTGGCCAACTATTGATAACAATAGTAAAATGACACATCCACAATATGAATGTTGAAATACAATATGTACATATCACTCTTCGTTGCATGCATCACCATGATTACCTTTCTTGCTTGGCATCATAACATTATTGTTCTCAAAAATATGTTTATCTTGGATAATGTCTTAGTATGAATCACCAATCCCTATCCAACACATTCGAATAAAAAAAACGCTTGCTCGCAATGCTTTGGGAAAAGATAGTGCTCCTCAGTTTCATCCAACATTCTCCTAGAGTTGACATATACTATCCCACTATCGTGATCGTCCTCTACATTACTCTGGTTGAAGGTATCCCACTTGCACCTAAAGATAATAGATTGAAAAGATGAGAAGTCCACTTGCATATCTCTTGTATATTTCCAACGTAAGCTAACTTCCCCTCTATTAGGTTCTAATCACGGTGACTAGCACAAACATATTGGTCAAACTCAATCTCCACTCCACAATCTAGTGTGTCATGTCCGTCATCGACATTTTCAGTGTGAAAATGATGTTCATATGCCCACATAAGTGGGGACAAATGTACTTGTAAAAATGTGAATTAAGGACGATGTCATATGTGTAGTAACCCCAACATTAATAAAAACATAATAGATTTCATAATTCAAATGTGCATTGTAAATTTAATAATGAACTTAGATAATTCCTATATTTAGTGCATCCCCTTCAACACATGGGTAATTACTGGACATGTCGTATGCCACTCTGATATGCTCAGCCACCCAACTATTGGAGCAGATCTTTGGCATATTTTATTTTAAATGATGATGACAAGGCATGCTTTTATCATTCAATTGTTTTATCTCTTCCCTATCACTATCCCATTTCTTTATTTTCTCTTCATACAACGCGGTGACCCATGGTTGCATTGCCTCCACATTATAAAGAATGAATTTAATGATGAGATCAATTTATGAGTTCGTTGATGTATGCATAAAAAATATGATTAGTAGCATATCAAGTATATATTATCAAGTTCAGTGCCTTGCTTTGTAGTTTGACAAAAGATAAGTGACTTACTCTTTATCATGCACATTTTTCCATTCATTTAGAATAATTACCCTTCACTTTTTTACTCATCCCATTGGTCATCCCAAACTACTATGCATGGTGTGTCATTGATTTGCTTGATGTACTGACTAGCACAAGAGAACAACTTGTTTACTATGTACCTGTCTACCATAGACCCCTCGGGTTTTTTCCCTTGTCGATCAAACCCCTTGAATTTTTTCACGTGCCTCTCTAAGAAGAACATCTAAGGACATAAGACCACCCTGATTAATTCAACCTTGTTAACTAGGTGAATTAGAAAATGGACTTGTAAGCCAATGAAACTTGTGAGCAGTTCCTTCTCAAACGTACCAACTGTCTTAGAAATCTCTCAATGACATCGTGGATTCCTATCCATATGAATCTCCTTTGATGTGATTCAATGTACACATGCATATAATTTAAGTATGGCATGCCATAGGTCATACGAGTAGTCATTGTTGACAAACCCAGCATGAACATAGGATAAATACACTACAAAATAAGCACACACAAAATTTATTTCCATAAAAATACAAGTGCGTAGTACATTATAACCTACATTGTAGAAAAATAAGCATGTATTTGGCATATGTCATACACTTAGAAGGTTTAGATGGTGATGTGATTTTAACCTCAACAAATGTTATTTTGTAATGAAGCAGTGTCATAGAGTTGACTTGAAATAAGAGGAAGAGGCCTTCACACCCAACATAACGCATTCTTTTTCAAATAAATATCACCTTTCTTTAAAATCCATGTGACATCACCTTCTTTAAAATACCAAGAGGTAGGAGCCTCTCCTCTACATTAATTTCTTGGCCGATGCTTCTTTTTAGTATTCAAAGAAAAAAGATCTATCCTAAAATCTAGTGTGTCACTTTTTTTCCAATGATATGTGCCTTCATAAGAAATATGATTTTTTTAAATATATACATGGGATCTAGTAAGTGGGCAATCTTAGTATGCTCCTAATATGGAAGTTCATAAAATACAAATTCCTCGTTCATCCCAATGGGCATTTTCTCAACATAGGTGTTGAAAAATTCGAGATAATTGAACATAGGTTCCCCATTTGAATTGAAAAACTCTACAATCTCCTTCTCCCTTTTTTTATGTCATATGCCCTAATCCAATTAGTCGTTGTCAATATTTCAGGTCTTTGGGTTCTCTCTTGTTTACCAATGAAAGCATATGTTGCTCTTCTATAAGGGTGGTTTTTGGGGAGGATACCCTCAAGCAATCATGCATTGGATTTTGTAGGTGGTTGGACCACCTAGCCTTTATAGAAGGTCCAAAACATTTACATCCATGATACTTGTGATGTTATTGTATACAGAGCATGTTAGTGTCAAAGAAGATAGTTGCATGGAAGTAACTATGCCAAAATAATGTTACAAATTAAACAAATCATTTAATGTGCTTATCATATCAAACTCCTTACCTCGGGTAATCATGAGGGGTACATATGCCATGTAATGTAAAAGACCTCTCCACTCTGATGGGTCTTGATACTCATATACTAGTGTCCCTTCCTATAATTTCTTAAATTCATTGATCAATGGTTTCAGTTGGATATCCATGTTCTTCATCTATATTCTACCAGGGACTATAAGAGCTACCATAAAATGTTCATTTTTCACAAACAACCATGGGGGGTATTGTTATTGATTACTACTACTATCCAAATACAATACTTGGCATTTTGGAGGGAACATGGGTTAACTCCATCCATGGATATGCTCAATCTAGGCTCCGTACTCAATCCTTGAATTTATTGGCCCGTGTATCCTCCATATTATTCATGGCTATTGAATTTGATGGGATTCGCATAAACCATAGCTTACTTCTGTGCGAGGCATGCCACCCCCGCAAGAGGGATAGTCCTTTGCAACGAAAGAGCCTTTGAATCCTTTTCATTACAAGTATGTTCCTTAATATCTTATGAGGAGGACCATGTGCTTTACTCTTGTTTTTTCTAGCACTTGTCATGCCCACATTTTGTACATATCTCTTTATGGGCATATTCAACTCTATACAAAATACAATCATTTGGATATGCATGATATGATATGTACTCAACACCAACATTGTAAACATTTGCTTTACCTCTTCACATTTTTCAAGAAAGACTTTATCACTCATAAGTACCTTATATTTGAGTAATGTGAATTTTTTTGGCAATAGAAATATACATTTTCATCAAGCATGCATAAAAGCACCCTTTTCAATGTTGATTGTGTGATATGAGTCCCAAAAATATAGAGGACTTAATGGTTAGTTACCTCAAAAGTGCGAGAACCATGCATGTAACATACCATAGATTGCTTTGAAGTTGTATATTAACATTTGTGTCCCTAGTTGCATAGAATTTAACCACTAGAACATATGAGGAAATTTACCACGGTTTTTCGTTATTATTTCCACGTTTTTTCGTCTCAATTTCAACGATCAGGGTCTCCTTTGTTCGTGGAACCCCGTTTCGTGGATATAACGACGAACTAGGAAAGCTGTCGCAATAGAGACGAAAACTGTTGGCCACATGTCTTCTATAAGGTGGTCTTGAAATTGATTTTTTTATTCATTTTCTACAAATTGTCCCTATATCGACGAAACGATTTCCCTATATCGACTGTGTTTCGTCGAACGTAGAGAGGGTTTTGCTATACTTGTGACGATTGTCTGTCGCAAGTATCGATGCACGTTCGACGAATTCAGACCAAAAGAAGTAGACCCTATGACGGTTTTGCTATACTTGCGACGCTGTTCCATCGCAGGTATCGACGAACATTCATCGAACAAAAGAAATGAAGGTAGAGCGTCCGACGGTTTTGATAATTTGCTTCCACGTAAAACTGTCTCTCTAGCGATGGTTTTTTGTCGAACATAGAAAGAGTTTTGCTATACTTGCGACGATGTTCCGTCGCAAGTATCAACGCACGTTCGACGAACAGACCAAAAGAAGGCAGGCCCTGCGACGGTTTTTCTATACTTGCGACGATGTTCCGTCACAACGATTAACGAATGTTCGTCGAACAGACCAAACAAAGGTAGAACTTCCGACGGTTTTTCTATACTTACGACGAATGTGCGTCGCTATATTGAAGATACCTTGAAGTTTTTTTTTTTTTTTTACCATCAATGCTTATTACCAGCAATCTGGAACCCCTGTAGCAATGGTTATTAACTATGGCTTGAAGAATATTCAAAAAACCTTCAGAAATAGCACTAATGTTAAAATAGACTTGAACCCTCCAAAAGAAGCACTAAACACATTTATCATATACTGAAATAAGCCACAAGAAGAGTACTAAAAACATTCATAAAAGTATGCTAATCTCATACTAAAATTAGCACTGATGGCAGCACTCACATGCCGATAAGAAATACACATGCAAAAGGTGTTACAACAACAACAAACTGATCTCAAAATCAGTGCTCATCCACATGCTGATAAGAAGGCATACAACAGGTTATAGGTTAAGCATTAGCACCTTCATCTGCTGGGAACAAAATCAAGAAACAAGGCATACTACTCCTTATAGCTTGTAATGAATAATGGTCAATGTGGACCATAGAAACAAGAAATTAAAATGGAAATGAATTGAGTACTCTTAAAAATGCAGGTGAAGGTACTCCAAATATTGGATGGAAAACATAATTGACGTTAAAAGAGTTGCTGAGACAAATAGTTAACAAAGAGATTGATTGTACAGGACTAAAACTCAAATCTACTTATCAATAACTTGGAGCAAATGTTGTTTTTGAAATTGCACTTCTTTTAAGCTCACATAGAAGAATTACAACAGGCCCTAAGAGGCCAGGAACTGCAAGCAACTTGATGGCATGAGTGAAATGCCCTCGGGGAATGAACATCTGAACATAACCACCTTTGTTTAGCTACAAGTTGCAATAAGGGATACTTTTTCTGTCAAAATCCCACAGAAATTGCATCTGGCCACAAGTTATAAGCAATCTCGAACCCCATGCATACTCAAGGTTTTGAAGTGACAACCAACCTTAAAGCAATGGATGAAGTAGTTTAAATGTCTCCAAAATATATTGTCCAAGTTTATTACTAGTGACAAGGGTGTGAATTTCATAGAGCACCTTTGAACTTTTTATTAATATAAACAAAATCTGGGCCGCTTTCGTAGTCATTTATTAACTTGGTTAAGTGATCTGCTTATATAGAAATAGTAGATGGACTTAGATATATGGTTGTATCCATATTACTATCTTGAACTTTCTCTTGGCTAAGCACAATGGGAGGATTTCAATACTATATTTGCAACCAAGTACTATATTTTTGAAGTGGCTTTTTCCCTCACATAAGAGGTTTTTCTTGCTATAAACCTTCAACTTCTTTTTCTGTGGTGTGCTTTCTTTGATAGCATAATTGATAACTATACCAAATGTTAATGATGGGATGTTTATTATAGATTAGCTTTCACATGTCATACTAAATCATACTGATTCATATTATGTTTCAATGATAAATCATGTTGTTTTTGTGAGTTGGGGTTTTATTTCAATATTTTTTTCTAATTCTTGTGTTTTAGTATTATTAATGAGATAAGTTAAATGTTAATGATATATTGTTCATGAATAGACATGATAACTACCAGTTATGATCTATGTTTATATGATAAATAGTTGGGATTTCTATGTTTAATATCTTATGAAAGTGAATGTACTAGGGTTATTTGAGTGATAAATGCCATTAGCTAACTTAGTAGCCAACATTCTCTATTTGGATTCTTCATTTTTATTATTTTTGTTCTTGCTTTATAGTTTTTTGTTCTAGTTTCTATCATCATTTCATAGCCAAACAACCTTGTTAGATGCTATGCAAAGACAAGAAATTTGTCATTGTAGAAATCTCTAGAGGTGAGTGTCAGTTTCTATGCTTGTTGGGCTAATGTATTCAAAATATTCTCATGGCCATCTTTTGAGTAAGAAGAAAGGAAATCCATTTTGGCATTATGATTCAGTTGTCATTGATGCTTGGCAAGCAGACAAGGATGCAGGAATCCTTGTGGGCACATGGTGAGCCCCTGCGGGCATCTTGTGGGCATATGATGAGCCCCTACAACCATCCTACGGGCATCCCGCGGGCATTCTTGTGGGCACATGGTGAGCCCCTGCGGGCATATGGTGAGTCCCTGTGGGCATATGAAGGATGCAAGCATTCTTGTGGGATAAAGGAGGAGTCCCTGCGGGCGTACAAGGGATAAGTATGAGCCACTGCGGGCATATGAGGGCATCATTAAGATTTATAAAACATCTTGCGGGCATCTTAAGAATTCTAACATAGTCTACTCATCAATAAAATAAAAGGAGTTTTTAATGGATATCAAAAGAACTGTTTTGGTAAAGCTTAAGTGGCAGAACACGCATCTAAACACTTGTATATTTTTTAAACAGACAGTTACAACGTGTGCTGATTGATCTTCCAATAGTTATAAAGACAAGAAGTTTTTTTTGGGTCAGTTATCGAATTGGGAGGTCTGGAAGTTAAAGAGACTAAGGCATATATTTTCAGTATCTATATAAACCAATTGATTAGAACTTAAAAGTGAGAGAGGATGGAGATGAGTGGTGGTTGTCCGAAGTAAAAGCTATGATTCTTAACCTAATAAGACAATACAAAAGAAAAAGAAAATGTGGCTCGAATTTGTGAAGAAGAGAATGCTCATAAATTCGAAGATGACTAGATAAGAATGGAAGCTGACTGTTGAAGAACTGAATCTCAATTAACGTAGATAATGAGTTGTAACAAAACAAAGCATAGATAGAGAGGGTAAACATTGACATATTTGAACAAGTGATTTGTAATTAACTGATTGAATTTTTATAAAGAGGTGGCAGGGTGGTGCTAGGGTTTTGTGTACAAGTTGAAGCCTGTACAAGTGGAAGTGGTTGCTTCCATCCTGTTGTAGTATGAGAATTCAGAGAGTTGGTGCTCTCTACAAGTAGTTGCTTGTAAACTGAGGTTGCAGCCTCATTTGAGTAGGTTCTCGAAGAAAAATGATGTAGAGAAGTTGATGCTTTCCTGACATCGTAAGAAGAAGAGGTTTTTTCCCTTTATGGGTTTCCTCATGAATAACCTTCTCTGTCTCTATCATGTTTATGATTGATGATTATCATTTATGTTTTACATTTGCTGCATTAACATCTATGAGCAGTAATAAATATTGTAAAAGACTCAAGTTGTTTAAGCACAAGCAAATAAAATTAAAATAACTAATTCACCCCCCCTCTCAGTTATTTGGATAATTACAACAATCCAAGTATTTGTGACCTTCTGGGTCCCTTGTACTTACATCCTTCGCACGAGAAAAGACCATGGGAAATGGGTGATAATTGTGGGCATTGTATTCAAATTCATACTTGATCATCGCAGCTTTGGAAGAGTATGAGTTTACACTAAGACTAAAATACATGAGGAGGATTCCCTTCCCATTAGGCCTCCCCCTGCTACTTAGTACTTGAATGTCCTTCTGCAACATTTTTATGGGAAACAACCTTGGGTTTCTAAGGGATTCCAGTTCATCTTATTCTTTGAGAGAGGGATCCATGATTTGGAGTATGGAGTCCTTGGTTGTGCTAGGCCATGAAATTGTTAAGCCATTCTTGTTAATATAAGACCTTATTGAGTTGATTACTCCTTGCACTAGCAAAATATTGGTTCCTAGAGAACCCTTTCTCCATAGTGGTACAACAATTTTCACCATGTCAGATTTCACTAAGACTTTTGTCTTAGTGTGTTAATGACTATGGTTTTGACCTAAGAGTGGTATTTAAACACAATGGATGCCTATTATCCTTCACTAGTAAGCATCAATTAAAAAATAGAAACCAAAATTCAAAATGCTGATTATGATCCCCAAACATAAAATAATTATATATTTGATGCATTTCAAGACGAATCTTCTAAACACTAAAATAACCGGAGAACTTGGAAAGCAGAAGGAGAAAACCATGTCAAAACCCACTTTAAAAAACACATCAAAACCCTTATCTTATCATTGTCCTTTCGACAGATCCATTCACCCATACAACTTGATAAGAGCTGTCCACGAGATGCATGTCCATCACCAAGACCCACATAAATCATCAAAGACAAAATTTTTATGAGTAAATAATATATAAGCAAATAAACAACCATTTAAATCCTACTACAAAGTCCTGTAGAAATCAATGAACCATGAAATGTTAAATTTATTAACAATATTTTAAGAAATAAACATGCATTTAAAAATTTACAACCAGCTTCAATACATAGGAATAAAAGAGTATTTATACCTTATTGAGCTCCTCTCTACTTCGAGAATAGTTTTATATTCTCCTCGTGAAATAACATCACTTGCTCTACTACATGTGAAGATCTATTAGTGAGAATTCATCATACTACAAAAAACATAAGGTGCACTGAATTCGTCTTTATTGAAAAATAAATAAATAATAAATAAATAAATCAACCCCTAGGGAAAAACAGTAGCTGTTCACCTGGAAAATCTGTGTAGGATCTTTGTAGTGCCAACAAAAAACGCAACAAAATCGCAGAACAAACATGTCAAAATCATATATGATGACTTACCTGATGGGAAGAACCTTCCTTGTACTTAGATTTTAACTTTCAGATCAAATCTTCCCCGTCAGAGACAAATTTTTTAATATTGTACATACATATAGGATATGGAACATTATAGTGACCTTAACTCAACCCCTAGGGGAAAAGAGTAGTTGTTCACCTAGAAATTATTTGTAGGCTCTTTGTAGTGCCAACTGGTGATAAGCTGTTTTGAATTTGCACATTACTGGAAGAGATGAAAATGAAAAACTGATCCTTCTTATGCAACCACCTCAAGCATGGCCAAAATCGGTCAAAGTTAGTACCAAATATGCCCAAAATAAAAAAAAGTCCCTTGAGCACATGATAGGAAAGAGACATGTTAATTAACAAAAAATTGACAACTTATTTCTATTCTTTTACTATGCATGATCTCATATAACAAAAAATTCATCATAGATCACCTTTTGGCATTGATCAGAAGCAGGTTGCACAGTTGAGCATGCAATTTGTAGTTTAGAAACCATATCATAATTGCCTTGGAGACACTCCTCATGAAATAACATCACTTTCTCTACTACATGTGAAGAGCTACTAGTGAGAATTCCTCATACTACAAAAAACATAAGGTGCACTAAATTCCTCTTTATTGAAAAATAAAAAAAATAATAAAAAAATAACTCGACCCCCAGGGAAAAAGAGTAGTTGTTCACCTGGAAAATCTTTGTAGGATATTTGTAGTGCCAACTGGTGGTAAGTTGTTTTGATGTTGCTCATTATTGGAAGAGGTGAATATGAAAAGTTGATCCTTCTTATGCAACCACCTCAAGCATGGCCAAAATTGGTCGAGTTAGTATCAAATATTCCCATAAGATAAAAACAGTCCCTTGAGCACATGATGGGAAAGAGACATGTTTTTTTTATAACATAAACGGTTGAGAACTTAATATTAAAAAGAAGAATGAAGCTGAGTTACATAGCGACGGAGCAGGTCGCCTCTTCTACAGGAAGGAGCTGACCCATCTCTACATTAATCTTTTACCAAACTGTATCTAACCTGACATAATTCTGACCTAT
This sequence comes from Larix kaempferi, assembly GCA_027924585.1. Lineage (NCBI taxonomy): Eukaryota > Viridiplantae > Streptophyta > Pinopsida > Pinales > Pinaceae > Larix > Larix kaempferi. The sequence continues at coordinate 6,803,020 of BSBM01000961.1, read as the reverse complement.
TACAACTGTAAATTCGAACAAACTGACCTAATATATTTAAACAAAAACAGAGCATGAAAATCGGTTTCAGGCTGTCAACGTAATCCCTTTGGGTGGAAGCCCTCCTGGTAAAAGGAATGAAGAACATCAACAAGGAGCCACTGACTGTGGAGGAAAAAATTTGGGCCTCAGACTTCTTAAACCCAAACTCATCACTCATTCTTACTCCTTCTTTAGGAAGGCCAATATCCCAGAACTGGCACATAAGAAAGAATGCCGAAGAATTTCAGAATTGGAAGAGCAATATTGGGTGTAATACCTTGTTCTTTGATGAGGGCTCGAAAGGAAATCTAGGGCTGGCAGGTGCGGGTGGAGTCTTGTTTGACTCAGAAGGAAATAAGTTGAATGATTATGCTTGGGGAATAGGAAGAATGAAAAATAATAGTGTATAATGGTTATCTTTACTAAAAGGCTTGGATATTGCCAGGGATGAGGGCCTTTCAAACCTTACATTTTTTGGGGACTCAATGCTAGTTATCAGAGAAGCTTGAAATTTGCTCACAAATCGAGAGACCCCTATCTCTAAATATCATCGTATCCTCAAATGCTTAGTTAATGAGTTCAGTACCATCAAATTTTTTCATGCTTTGAGAAGCAACAATCAATAGGACGACATCTTGGCAAATATGGGTACCTTGCAAGACTGTGGTGTTCTGGTTAGTAATCAGACGGGGGCTAGCCAGGCCTAGATTCCTTAGAAGTTTTCACCTTGGTTTTTTTGAGCTTTAATATGGTCACGTCTTATCCTTTAGACACCATTTATTTATTTTTTGATTGGAATTTGGAGCAAATTTCAAATGGCTCTAGCAACTTAGTGAGGGGCCTTGCTATAGTTATTGACCCACATTTGCACATGGGGAGATAGGAAGTTCGCATGCCTGAGGCACATGGTTTCCATATGGGTGACATGCAGGAATTTAATGCAGCAAACTCTCCCTTGCACAGGGGCTCGGTGGTGGGTAGGCTGGCAGCATTGTTTTCCCTTGGAGCTTGAAAACATGGCTGAGAACAGACTGCTAGCTATCTCCTTTGCAGGAAAAATCTCCCTTGCGCAGGGGCATCAGCTTTGCCAAATTTTAAGAAGACCCATCCTTCTTTCCCTGGGTGTCAGGGTGAAAGGATCCCTTTAATGCACGGTTTGCAGCATGCTCAATAGCAGGATATGAATTCGGTTTTGATTGATGATGATGGCTCAGGTTATGAAAAAGAAGCTGATGGTTCGCTAAATGTCAGAGAACATTTGCTAGATACGGAATCCCAAGTTGGTTTGCTGCGTAGTGAAAACTACGAAATTAAGATGGTGCTGCATCGGTTGTTTGCTCTGGCTTGTGTTTCAAATTCCGAGGCTCGTGATAACAACAAAGAAATCATGGCGAAGATAGATGGCCTTGTCGCGGTTCTGGAAAAGGGTCGCTCTTGCTTAGTAAATTCTAAATGCGGAGCCATAGTCACTGAGGGTAAGATTGAAGGTATGAGAGATGATATCAGAAACATGACAAAGGAGCTTCTGGATGGACTCGGCAAGGAGAAAGGAGTAGCACCAGCGTCCCCATGAATATGCTAGCTTATTTCTAGGGTGTCCTTGCAGGTTTTTGTTTTAATTTGAATAGGGGTATGAAGCACCAACATTATAATCCTGGAATCGTAGTTCTTGTTTTGATTTTTTGACCTTTGTAGAAGGATGGGAAAGAGACATGTTAATCAACAAAAAATTGACAACCTATTTCTATTATATTACTAGGAATGATCTCATGTAGAAAAAAATTCATCATAAATTACCTTTTGGCACTGAGAAGTAGGTTGCACAGTTGAGCATGCAATTTGTAGTTTAGAAACCATATCATAATTTCCTTGGAGACACTCCTCATGTAATAACATCACTTTATCTGCTACCTTTGAAGATCTAGAGATATCAATTTATGAAGGGCTCACCATAGTTAATGATAAAAATTCCAAACAGATTGAGGAAAGCAACCACATAACCAATCACATAGCTTTTCTTGGACCGTAGCGAGTATGAATAATTGAAATATTCTTAAGGGATATTGTAATTCAATTCAATAATTAGAGATTCTAGCTTTTTCATCATTTGAGAAATTAACAGCATATATATACATTTGTGGAGAATTATAGCTGGTTAGGTTTAAAGATTGTGTCAATTCTTGTCCTAGTAGTAGTGTGTCCATTGTAGATGCAAAACTTTGCCAAACAATGTTTCAGTCAAAGTTGTAGAGAACAAACTTGCCTGAATATTGCAACTCCCCTAACTCAAGAAACAATATTATGGTCTCATCCATCTAGACTGTTGATTTTCCATCTCCCAGCTGAATATTTCCATCTTGACCAAGACCGAGGAATCCTTCTTCACTTACTGGTTGGCTTCTGAAAAACCCAAAACCCAAAACCTTCAAATTTTACAGATACATAAACGTTACAATAATAAAAATCAATCATCACTACAATCCAAGAACTTATCTATCCAAATAGGAAATTTCACAATATAAAATAAATATAGAAGATGATTTGGATAATACAAAAGAAATACAATAACAAAGATACAATACAAACATAAAAATTCAAAACATATTTGTGTGATTTTTTTGGGCTACTTTCTCATGCATTCCAATTGGAACTTTGATGACTAGTCTTTGCACTTGATGATAATGCAATTGGAATTCTCATTGACCCCATTTGGTCATCTTTGGATGTTAATGTAAAATATATTTCTTTCTCTCTCACTACATTTTTAAACCACACACTCACAAGTGCTAAGGCTAATGATCACACCTTGATGAGGAATAGGGACGACTCGGCTGCATGGAAACAAAATAACAAGAATTATCTATCATTAGGAAACTATGCTAAATGCAAGGACAACATATTGAAGGCATGCGTAACCTACCTATCCAACCACCCTCCTATATTAATGCCTGCAACTCAGATGATAAATTCAAATCCTCATCCTCAAGTTTTCATTCATTTAAAAATGATTGAGATAAAACTCAGTAGGAGTAAAGTGGGAAGGATGGAGAAAATAAGGGTTGGAAGGAAATCAAGGACATCCTTGACATGATGCTAAAGTTACACAGATACTAGGCTGCCATGGATAATGTTATGGTGAATAAGAGAGGCAATTGTGGATGAGATGAATTAGCTAGCCCAAAGTAGCAAGCTACCAACGCGACAAACAATCACCAAGCCTTGGATCCTAATTGGGGGTAGTTGAAGGGTAGACATTCTTAGGTAGAGGTATCAACCAGCAAGAAGACCAAAAAATTAGATAATGAGTTATGAGCTCTTGGATTCTGACCTGTAGTTCTCATATCTTTCTTATTTTGTTTTTAATTTCCTAGGGCATGTACTAAGCCTCATGAGAGAAATAGAAACACCAGACTTGATGATACTCTCATAGTATTCCCTTTTTTATAATTTTGGAAGTAGGTTGATTTGATGGCTTCTTGTGGTGTCAAAATTAAGCTAAATATAATACTTTTCTAGTTTAAATCAAAGTTAAAGGAAGAAGAGAAACCACATAATGCAAGCAATTTCCTTTGGCTAAGATATTACTGGGACTTGTAACCTCGATAGGTGGCCTAATATACCCCGGATTTCCCATTAGCAAACATATTCTTACGTTACTAAGAAGCATTTTTGTTTTATGTAGAAGGTTGTGTTATCACCTAAACTGTAGTTACCCCTATGGATGTATCCAGTCATGGATGGCAATAGGGAAGGGCAACTCAAAAGGTGCAACCACGATCACCTCGACCTCCAATATGTATGGTTGTCACGCCAGTCGAGGCAACCTTCGCTTTATGTTATCTAGCCCAGACAACAAAGGGGGAGACCCGATCTACTCCCGATAGGAGAGATCAAAACCAAGACACCAAATCAGGGTATTTCTAAGTGAAGTTAGGTGTATGGTTTTTCCTAGACCTAAGGATGAAGTCACAAGCCAAGTGAGGGGTTCAATAGGTATAGCTTTGGTTCATAGTTGAATGTAAGAGTGACTTATAATGTTTGTAGTGAGATCTAGGGCTAGTGTACTAGTTCAATGTCAAAAGATCCACTGCCTTGGGGACCGTGTCCAATGCAGGGTAGTTAAGGGTTGTATTGGGGCTAACTAGTACAGATGACAAGCTTGACCATGATACATGATAGCTTTAGGGGTATAGTTCACCATGCAAAAGTCAAACCACAAGTCAATCCAACAATCTAGGAGAGTTGGGTTGTCTTGGAGATAAACCAGTGCCTTGGGAATTGGGAAGTGGAGTCAAAGTGGGGTTGACTTATGGTTAGGACTCCTACAACATGAGATAAGTATAGGTCTTGATGTTTAAATGTGTCTAGATCTAGGTTTGACCCAAGTGGACCACAATCCCTTAAAACAAGGAATGCGGTCCCCAAGGCAAGATTTGACAAAGTGACAGTCTGGACCTAGGTTTTGAATTATTCTGATTCCGGATCTGCAAGAATCTCAAGTACCCAGTTCCTCGAAGTGAGTGAACTCACTTCTCCAAGGTGGTGCGACTTTCCCTAAGGAGGCTTCAATCGGGGTTTAGGTGGGTCAATTCATGTCGGATGGCATCCAAACTTTAGATTCGGGTAGATCGGTCAGGTAGGAGTATGGATCTGTAATTTTGTGGCAATCCACCGGTTAGATCTTAGTAGATCTGAGTTTAAGTGTTCCAAGTGGTCCAAAATGGGGATTAAAACCCTTAAAATGTGGAATGGGGCCCACAAGTTGAATTTCAAGAAAAGGACAACCTGGGTGTATGTTATTTGATGTGTAGATGTCAATTTAAGTGGAATCTCAAACACCCATGTTCTAGATCTAGGTCAACTAGCTCAAATGGTGAAGTGCGCCTTCCTTGGGAGAAGCTAAGTTGGCTTGGGAGAGGGGTCAAACGGAAGCCAATCCTCACCAAACTATAGATCCGGGATGCCGTGGATGCTATAGAGGTGGGTTTTCAATATCATACCCAACAACCCACTAGATCTCAGTAGATCTAAGAAAATGCAAAATTGGGATTTTAATTAATTAGGGTTTTAAGTGTTTTTGACAATTGGATAGACTATGGAGATAGAACTTACCTTGAGATCATACCTGAATGATGTGGTTGAGATGCCTTGATGTTGAGGAAGATTCCCGCAGAGATCAAATGAGAGATTGTTGATTTGCTTGCCAAGTTGATGCCCTAGTCCACAAGTGCGCCTTCCTCTACCTGTCAAACCAAGGAATAAAATTCAATCAGTAAGATCAAGTATGGAAGAAATACAAGAGAAATGCAAATAGTAACATGAAATAGAAGGTCCTGGGACAGTAATACTCCCTGTTACCAACGAAAAGCTCCAAAGAAGAAGTAGGGAGAGTCTTCCCCTACCAATACCTCCTCCTCCAAGCAAATCGGCCTCCACCTGTAGATGCAAAAATCGTGGTACAATAGATATGGCAAACAAGATCTCCAATAACTCAGTGCAAAGGAAGAACCAACGAACGAACACCAAAAACATTCACCACAACATTGGAGATAGATGCAATAATAATTTTCTATTCCAATAATCCAGAGCCAAGAGTCCCTTTACAATGAGAAGCTCTCTCCTTTAAATAGGAAGGAGAGGCACCAAAACCCTAACCACTTTTTGAATGAGTGGCTAAGATTAAAAGATACAAATGTCTAATCAATGGTTGAGATGAGCTCAACAACATAATACATGGATCACACATAAAATATACATAAGTGGACAAAGTCGCCCTAGGAGAGGGGAGTCCCACCGAATCATGATGACAAAATATCATAAGAGGCTCATGGTGGGTCCAAGGGGTAATTTTATCCCTCCTTGGTCAATCCCCATGGCACAATAATCAATAAATAATCATGAAAGTACCAAATCGTGCCTCCAAGGTGAAGTCGTGGTCCTCAAAAGACCTCAAAAATCCACAGAAAGTGCCATAAGTGATGGATGCGGGCCCCGATGAAGCTGAAACTGCTGGAGGAGGTGTGGAAGGTCCCGATCTATCATCACTGATCATCCCATGCCATAACTTTTCCTCAGTAGCCCAAATCGATTTCCTCAATAGCCATTTCTACCAATCCTGAACTGCCTCGGGAAACGTGAAACTGCCCAAACTGCCTCCTGGAGTGATGGCGCTGTCAAGGTGAGGGTACCAATGTGTCCGGGAGGGGGGTAATATGGTAAAAACAAGTGGTTGGACCACCCCCTCCATCATCAGCGCCCTAGGTCAACCGGATAAAAGTCATCTCTGCTCCGACAGGGCCTCCAACAGGCCAAAACTGCACTAGGACAGCCTACTGAGGCTAAATCATCACTGTAAGTGCCCGGAACTGAAAACAAACTGTCCCATTGGACTCAGAAGGTCCAAATCCATCCAAGATGTGTACTCATACACCATATGAATCTCTGCATGATCAAAATAAATATCCAATGTACCGGAACAAGGCCAATAATAATGATCTGTAAATGACCAAACACTGCTGTATTCCAAGAATCATCATCATAACCCTGTAGCTGCTGCATAGAATCATCCTGTATGTATACATAGACCATATATCATCTATCCATATCATCATAAGGTCCAACATCTCATGTCTCATGGTCCTCCATGGTCAAACTAGGTCTAACCAAGACCAAATACAACTCAGACTATCATCCATAGCTGCTGCAAGGTGTCAAGGTTAATACATGCTTTACAATTTATTCAAATAGCTATTAAAACACAGAGTAATCATGACTGGCGATCTAAATCCAAATATATAGTGTCGTTTATTATTATTATTACTCAGACTAGACTTTCAGGACCATACTCACTTCATAGTTGTGATCAATTTGCTAGTGAAGGGTGAAGGCTGAAATAATTGGCTAGGCTAAGGGATGACTTGACTGACTTGAATTTGTGACACTTCGGCAAGGGAAAGGGAAAGTACACCATAGTATATACTGAATGAGCAATAACACAGGGAATGGCGGTGTCTCACAAATGGATGAGTTGTTTAAAGAGGGTTTATTCACCTTCACAGATGCGCACAATCCATAATACAAACAAGGCCAGCAATTGTTTAGATACAACATTTAAGTTCCATTGCTTTTTGGGCCTGAGGTTTCCATAGCCTTGATCTATGTGTGTTTACAAACACATTGCATAGATTTACATTTATTTTTAGGCTTTCTGCTGCAGGTGTGTTTTTAAGGCACTTGTTTACCTGAGCACTTCTAGGTGTGTCATGGACAACTTGTTTACCTAGGTATTTATTTTTCCAAAAGATATAACATTTTATTTTTCATGGCCATTTTCATTTGGCATTTCTTTCATATACAAGATATAGCATTTGATTTTTCCAGATTTTGTATTGATGGCAGCACTAAAAGTTTCAGGTTTAGCCAACACAACTTTAGTGACTAGGGGGAATTCTCAAGGAACTCCAACTCACCATAGGTAAGTTTTGTCACCAACTCAGAGCCGAGACACAATAAACAGGGAAGCTCATCCAATACAGAGGCTACAATGGGGAAAGGTCCTCCATGTCACTAGTCAAGTAGCAAATCAGGGTAATAATCTAAAAGGTAGGCCACGGATGGATGAAGACAATGAAAAGATGAAGCCAACACTAGCAAGCCATAGTATGGTGTAATGATCACCTCTATTCTCCCTAAGGAGGGTATGTACCAATGAGTATGAATAGTGAACTTCTAAGTCTGAGTAGGGACAATATTATATAAATAATAGGTCAACCAGGTCCATGTATCTATATGATCGCCAGATCATGACACTAGGTGCTAAGACATGCTATAAGAATAAGTATAAAAGCAATCTAACCATAACACAATAATATACCTGCTGAGTCATATACCTGAGTGCCCATCAACCTGTACCATCATCTGTCCTCTGGAACTGCTGCTGTAACTCTGGGCACTACTAACTGCTCTGTACCAATGGTATAATGGCTATATCGGGCATCTCTCTGAGTGTCCTGAAACTCAGTCATGACATGGGGAATATAGCTGCTGTCCACAATCTGATAGTGATCCAATACAAATGCTCATCTCGGCATCTCAAATGCAAGGGAACTGGCTGAATAGTGTACTGGAATGAGAAAAATAATGTATGGTAGCCCGGCTACTATATATGTGATAACATCTGGCTCCGGCTGGGACAAGTGCTCTGCTGAAATGAGCGCTTGAGAACCTCAGAATCTCTGGTCCTCGAACTCTGCTACTCGAATCCACGATCCAGCACTCTACCATTTTATTTCCAGCTTTTATTTTTGCAACCTATTCTCTGCATTCACAAACATCTAACAAAATACCTCATGCCGCATGTGTGGGAAAAATATAAAATCAACTGAAATAAAATCTACTCTATGTCAGAAACATAAATGCATAAAATATAAATGCAGAAAGTAAATTAAACTACTAACATAATTTGCAAAATTTGAGTTTTATTGTGCAGGAAAAGGAAAAGTGACAGGTACTCAGTTAAACTAAGAGCTTACAAAGGAGCTTCAAGACTAAGAAGGTGCCAGACTCAATGGCTGAAAAGACTAACTACTGCCTAAGTAGGCTTATTTGGTTTCCTACCTACCCTAATCTAACCAGTCATCACAAATGTTAGGTAAAATCATAAATCCAGTGCAACCATTCATCAAATAGGTTAATGATTCTTATTTGATTTTTGATAATAGAACAAGTCAAGATTGGGCTAAAGATCAACAAATTTAAGGGCACAGTCTTCTTGATTTGTTCATAACTTGGAGAATGGTTTGAATGATGCAATATGAAATTATGCCAAGGAGAAGATTGACTGATGCAAACATCCTCCATCAAAGAATTGATAGGATCATAAAATTCATGCAAGTTATTGCTTAAGATTGACGGAGGAAAAATATAAGGCTTATAACTCAATTCTTTTTCACAGAACATAACTTCCTCATTTACTTCTCTTACATATTCAATTTGGTTCTCCTTGGGACTGATGATCAAAAATTCAAGTGGGGATAAATTAAAGCTTAAAAGACAGAAAATCAAAGTCAGACCCACTTGATGCTCAAAAATGGAGACAAGATGGAATTGATCTTTAAACACCTTTTCTAGCCACCAAGAATGATTTATAACTTGACAACATACATTATGGTTCCAAAGTGACTGAAAAGGGACATGAAGCATTTTTTCTCCAAACATGTAATCATGCTTATACTTCCTATTAAAAATTTCCAAGGCAAAAGGTTGACTAGAGCACCAACCCAAAGATGATTGAAAGAGTTGGGAAAGGAGGGTGGATTGCAAATATGAAAATTCTCCCAAATGGATAGACAAGTTTGACCTTGGATTTTGATAATAGAAAATATTCTTTATTCTAGGAATAATTTCAAGCTTTTGATCAAATTTAATACTTACAACCTGAGGACAAGATTCTAATTCTAAGAAATCGATGACCCTATCTTGACTAAGGATGGAAAAATTTAAAGACTCATTATAAGAGGTGGAACAAAGATTAGAGCATCTAGTGTGATTCATTATTTCATCGTCATCTTGAGATTGAACTTTTATTGATTCGTCATTAAATTCATATGAAGATAAATGATCATTTTTATTTAATTTGTCAGGGAGAAAATTAACAAGTTCATTTAAAACACCCTGATTATTTGCACAATGATCATGTGAAGTCACCACTAAAGGACTTTGGTCGATGTCCCTACTTTCTTCTTCTTCAATAAGGTGATAAGGAATTGAATGATCACTAAATGCAGAATGACTAATGAGTCTCTCTGAGGGAGGAATTTCATTAGACCTGTTAACTAAATGCTCATCCTCAGAAATTCCCTCAGGATCAGGACTAGGGCTACCTAAAAAGCAATTTGAAAATTTATGGTTTGTACAATGATTAAAGATTTGACTTTCGATTGACTCAAAAGTAGAAGACTTATCATCAGAAGAAATTGGGCAGGAAAGGTCATCTCCGGATGTTGACAAATCACTTGATGTTTGATTGTTAGATGATTCTACAATAGGATCGGAAAGGGGAAGGTTTTGATTTTGGATTTGATTTGAAAGATACATATTATCAAATTCACTTCCCCATTCTTCTAGGAATTTGTTTTCAAATATGTCATAACCAGAAATGCTATTGGGTTTCAAATTCGAAAGCCAGAGTCCAGCTCTTTCTTTGAAAGATGAAGCCAATAGTCTCATACACACATCCTCATGGGTTATGGATAACTCGTTAAGAACTTCCCGAAATCTTTCAAGGTGCCTTCCAGCAGAGATTTCATAACTTCCATCGAAAGTAGGCAACCTTTCATAGGCTTGATGAGGAATATGATGAGGATACCCAACAATTTTGGAAAAGTCAAAAACTTTCAATCGACCGAAAGTCCTAGGTCGCTCAGCAGCAGCCATGGCTAATAATTTTTTCTTTACTTTTTATTTTTTATATTTTCATATTTTATTTTTAAATTCAAGAACCTGAAAACAAAATGATGCACCCCATAGGTTCTAGATAACGATTATAGTGTTATAGGGATGTAAATGAGCTCGCTCCTCAGCGGAGTCACGATTGGGAGTCGCCAGGTAGATTTAAACTCTTCTACCAAGATATGTGTCGTTGTATATGCGGGAAGGACTAGGGCAAGCTATTGCCTCCCCGGCAACGGCGCCAAAATGTTAGGCAAAGAGAAAGGGGAGGAGAGCTTTAACAAAAATAATATGTCGGACCAAGGTAAGCCTATTGCGTCCCCGGCAACGGCGCCAAAATGTTATCACCTAAACTGTAGTTACCCCTATGGATGTATCCAGTCATGGATGGCAATAGGGAAGGGCAACTCAAAAGGTGCAACCACGATCACCTCGACCTCCAATATGTATGGTTGTCACGCCAGTCGAGGCAACCTTCGCTTTATGTTATCTAGCCCAGACAACAAAGGGGGAGACCCGATCTACTCCCGATAGGAGAGATCAAAACCAAGACACCAAATCAGGGTATTTCTAAGTGAAGTTAGGTGTATGGTTTTTCCTAGACCTAAGGATGAAGTCACAAGCCAAGTGAGGGGTTCAATAGGTATAGCTTTGGTTCATAGTTGAATGTAAGAGTGACTTATAATGTTTGTAGTGAGATCTAGGGCTAGTGTACTAGTTCAATGTCAAAAGATCCACTGCCTTGGGGACCGTGTCCAATGCAGGGTAGTTAAGGGTTGTATTGGGGCTAACTAGTACAGATGACAAGCTTGACCATGATACATGATAGCTTTAGGGGTATAGTTCACCATGCAAAAGTCAAACCACAAGTCAATCCAACAATCTAGGAGAGTTGGGTTGTCTTGGAGATAAACCAGTGCCTTGGGAATTGGGAAGTGGAGTCAAAGTGGGGTTGACTTATGGTTAGGACTCCTACAACATGAGATAAGTATAGGTCTTGATGTTTAAATGTGTCTAGATCTAGGTTTGACCCAAGTGGACCACAATCCCTTAAAACAAGGAATGCGGTCCCCAAGGCAAGATTTGACAAAGTGACAGTCTGGACCTAGGTTTTGAATTATTCTGATTCCGGATCTGCAAGAATCTCAAGTACCCAGTTCCTCGAAGTGAGTGAACTCACTTCTCCAAGGTGGTGCGACTTTCCCTAAGGAGGCTTCAATCGGGGTTTAGGTGGGTCAATTCATGTCGGATGGCATCCAAACTTTAGATCCGGGTAGATCGGTCAGGTAGGAGTATGGATCTGTAATTTTGTGGCAATCCACCGGTTAGATCTTAGTAGATCTGAGTTTAAGTGTTCCAAGTGGTCCAAAATGGGGATTAAAACCCTTAAAATGTGGAATGGGGCCCACAAGGTGAATTTCAAGAAAAGGACAACCTGGGTGTATGTTATTTGATGTGTAGATGTCAATTTAAGTGGAATCTCAAACACCCATGTTCTAGATCTAGGTCAACTAGCTCAAATGGTGAAGTGCGCCTTCCTTGGGAGAAGCTAAGTTGGCTTGGGAGAGGGGTCAAACGGAAGCCAATCCTCACCAAACTATAGATCCGGGATGCTGTGGATGCTATAGAGGTGGGTTTTCAATATCATACCCAACAACCCACTAGATCTCAGTAGATCTAAGAAAATGCAAAATTGGGATTTTAATTAATTAGGGTTTTAAGTGTTTTTGACAATTGGATAGACTATGGAGATAGAACTTACCTTGAGATCATACCTGAATGATGTGGTTGAGATGCCTTGATGTTGAGGAAGATTCCCGCAGAGATCAAATGAGAGATTGTTGATTTGCTTGCCAAGTTGATGCCCTAGTCCACAAGTGCGCCTTCCTCTACCTGTCAAACCAAGGAATAAAATTCAATCAGTAAGATCAAGTATGGAAGAAATACAAGAGAAATGCAAATAGTAACATGAAATAGAAGGTCCTGGGACAGTAATACTCCCTGTTACCAACGAAAAGCTCCAAAGAAGAAGTAGGGAGAGTCTTCCCCTACCAATACCTCCTCCTCCAAGCAAATCGGCCTCCACCTGTAGATGCAAAAATCGTGGTACAATAGATATGGAAAACAAGATCTCCAATAACTCAGTGCAAAGGAAGAACCAACGAACGAACACCAAAAACATTCACCACAACATTGGAGATAGATGCAATAATAATTTTCTATTCCAATAATCCAGAGCCAAGAGTCCCTTTACAATGAGAAGCTCTCTCCTTTAAATAGGAAGGAGAGGCACCAAAACCCTAACCACTTTTTGAACGGAGTGGCTAAGATTAAAAGATACAAATGTCTAATCAATGGTTGAGATGAGCTCAACAACATAATACATGGATCACACATAAAATATACATAAGTGGACAAAGTCGCCCTAGGAGAGGGGAGTCCCACCGAATCATGATGACAAAATATCATAAGAGGCTCATGGTGGGTCCAAGGGGTAATTTTATCCCTCCTTGGTCAATCCCCATGGCACAATAATCAATAAATAATCATGAAAGTACCAAATCGTGCCTCCAAGGTGAAGTCGTGGTCCTCAAAAGACCTCAAAAATCCACAGAAAGTGCCATAAGTGATGGATGCGGGCCCCGATGAAGCTGAAACTGCTGGAGGAGGTGTGGAAGGTCCCGATCTATCATCACTGATCATCCCATGCCATAACTTTGCCTCAGTAGCCCAAATCGATTTCCTCAATAGCCATTTCTACCAATCCTGAACTGCCTCGGGAAACGTGAAACTGCCCAAACTGCCTCCTGGAGTGATGGCGCTGTCAAGGTGAGGGTACCAATGTGTCCGGGAGGGGGGTAATATGGTAAAAACAAGTGGCTGGACCACCCCCTCCATCATCAGCGCCCTAGGTCAACCGGATAAAAGTCATCTCTGCTCCGACAGGGCCTCCAACAGGCCAAAACTGCACTAGGACAGCCTACTGAGGCTAAATCATCACTGTAAGTGCCCGGAACTGAAAACAAACTGTCCCATTGGACTCAGAAGGTCCAAATCCATCCAAGATGTGTACTCATACACCATATGAATCTCTGCATGATCAAAATAAATATCCAATGTACCGGAACAAGGCCAATAATAATGATCTGTAAATGACCAAACACTGCTGTATCCCAAGAATCATCATCATAACCCTGTAGCTGCTGCATAGAATCATCCTGTATGTATACATAGACCATATATCATCTATCCATATCATCATAAGGTCCAACATCTCATGTCTCATGGTCCTCCATGGTCAAACTAGGTCTAACCAAGACCAAATACAACTCAGACTATCATCCATAGCTGCTGCAAGGTGTCAAGGTTAATACATGCTTTACAATTTATTCAAATAGCTATTAAAACACAGAGTAATCATGACTGGCGATCTAAATCCAAATATATAGTGTCGTTTATTATTATTATTACTCAGACTAGACTTTCAGGACCATACTCACTTCATAGTTGTGATCAATTTGCTAGTGAAGGGTGAAGGCTGAAATAATTGGCTAGGCTAAGGGATGACTTGACTGACTTGAATTTGTGACACTTCGGCAAGGGAAAGGGAAAGTACACCATAGTATATACTGAATGAGCAATAACACAGGGAATGGCGGTGTCTCACAAATGGATGAGTTGTTTAAAGAGGGTTTATTCACCTTCACAGATGCGCACAATCCATAATACAAACAAGGCCAGCAATTGTTTAGATACAACATTTAAGTTCCATTGCTTTTTGGGCCTGAGGTTTCCATAGCCTTGATCTATGTGTGTTTACAAACACATTGCATAGATTTACATTTATTTTTAGGCTTTCTGCTGCAGGTGTGTTTTTAAGGCACTTGTTTACCTGAGCACTTCTAGGTGTGTCATGGACAACTTGTTTACCTAGGTATTTATTTTTCCAAAAGATATAACATTTTATTTTTCATGGCCATTTTCATTTGGCATTTCTTTCATATACAAGATATAGCATTTGATTTTTCCAGATTTTGTATTGATGGCAGCACTAAAAGTTTCAGGTTTAGCCAACACAACTTTAGTGACTAGGGGGAATTCTCAAGGAACTCCAACTCACCATAGGTAAGTTTTGTCACCAACTCAGAGCCGAGACACAATAAACAGGGAAGCTCATCCAATACAGAGGCTACAGTGGGGAAAGGTCCTCCATGTCACTAGTCAAGTAGCAAATCAGGGTAATAATCTAAAAGGTAGGCCACGGATGGATGAAGACAATGAAAAGATGAAGCCAACACTAGCAAGCCATAGTATGGTGTAATGATCACCTCTATTCTCCCTAAGGAGGGTATGTACCAATGAGTATGAATAGTGAACTTCTAAGTCTGAGTAGGGACAATATTATATAAATAATAGGTCAACCAGGTCCATGTATCTATATGATCGCCAGATCATGACACTAGGTGCTAAGACATGCTATAAGAATAAGTATAAAAGCAATCTAACCATAACACAATAATATACCTGCTGAGTCATATACCTGAGTGCCCATCAACCTGTACCATCATCTGTCCTCTGGAACTGCTGCTGTAACTCTGGGCACTACTAACTGCTCTGTACCAATGGTATAATGGCTATATCGGGCATCTCTCTGAGTGTCCTGAAACTCAGTCATGACATGGGGAATATAGCTGCTGTCCACAATCTGATAGTGATCCAATACAAATGCTCATCTCGGCATCTCAAATGCAAGGGAACTGGCTGAATAGTGTACTGGAATGAGAAAAATAATGTATGGTAGCCCGGCTACTATATATGTGATAACAGGTTGTCTCCTAGTTTGGATCATAGTCTAAAAGTAGTTATTTACTATTGGTTGTATCTCTTGTATCTTAATAGAATGAAATAGAATTTAAGGATAAAGACAAACACATTAAGGATAAAGAACACGTCAAAACCCTTACCTTATCATTGTCCTTTCGCCAGATCCATTCGCCCATACAACTTAATAAGAGTTGTCCACGAGATGCATTTCCATCACCAAGACCCGCATAAATCATCAAAGACAAAATTTTTATATGAGTAAATAATATATAATCATAAACAGTCATTTAAATCCTACTAAAAATTCCTGTAGAAATCAATGAACGGTGAAATGTTAAATTTATTAACAATATTTTAAGAAATAGACATGCATTTAAAAATTTACAACCATCTTTAATACATAGTAATAAAAGATTATTTATACCTTATTGAGCTTCTCCTTGTTTCGAGAATAGTTTTATAGTCTCTACTGAACAGGGACGACCATGTGAAGATGGAAGCTCAATTGGCCCCTCCCCCCCTTCACATCGCTCTCAATTCCCCATACCCAATAAATGATGTTGTTTACGTAGAAAACATATAAACATTCATGCATAACTAGGCTAGTCATCAAAACATATAACCATAAAAACATTGAAGCATATTGAGGTAATTCATATAAACAATGTTACAGACTAACAACATCGATATACACCCAAATACAAGTCATGAATTTATACATCTACGTTTTCTTTGATTTCTGTTTTTTTGCATTGTAAAAATTGACGATTGGGGTATTATCATCATCATTTGGTGGAATATCTACAGAGCCATGTCCTGCTAGTGGTTGCGTTTCCATTCCCTCATGTATCATACTTCTTGTACGTCATTGAGTATGGCGTCGAGGCAGTTCTGAAGGGGCGTGAACTGCAACAACGAAAATGGGCATATCGATATGTTGAAATATTATTGAAATTAATAGTTCATTATTTTGATTAAAATTACAATATTTCTCTTTACCTGTCTATGTAGCTGTGACAACTATTGTGTTAATTGTTTCTCTACTTGCTAATTCCTCTTGTGGTTCACCCTCCTGAGCTACATGGTCTTCCATTGAAAGAAGAAAATTTATAAGTATACGTTAGGAAATAAATATATATAATCACAGTAGATATTTCTATTTCCAAAGCACACATACCAGAATGGATACTATGCTCCCCACTATCATGGGACATGCACACCCCAACATCAGCATGTATGTGCTGAGTAGTGCTATAATCACTGCCGCGGTTGCACTGTTGCTTAAAAGCAAACATAAATATTTAGTTATGGGTGATATAATCAAAACTGAATATACTTTAATAGTATATTGCAATGATGTCCTTATTCATTTTATTTACCTGCATCTGCGTCATTGGGGAGATTGGAGTCTACCCCAAGCTTATCCGATATTCAATTACACTTTTAAAACCATACTTGAAACCAAGCTTTAGGTCTTCCTCGGTGGCAACATCTTGGAACGTATTTCCCTACAATGCATAACACATTTAAAATTTCCAGTATCAAAAACAGATATTTGTTCGCTACTGTCAAATAAATATTTCCCATAGTTAATCATTTAATTCTTACGATTCGGGCTCTTAGTTTTCTATAGCCACCCTGGCCCAGACTATGTTGCCCGTGATTTTCCACTCTATCCTTGGTTGCTTTGGAGGTGTCAAGTAGCCTATATATGAAAATTTTGAAAAACGTTAGATATTAGAATTCTTACTTAAAACAAAAAAGAAAAAAATAAATGAGCATATTTTACTAAAAAGTTGATATGTGTTGTACCTTGCTTTTCCAAGTTGTGGTTGTTTTCCTTGTCTTTTTAGCAAGTTCTCCTTTGCATCCTCTATGATTGCCTTCCACTCTTTCTCCGGAACCATGGGAGGGCGCTCATGCTTGGGGTCAAGTTGCAATTTATCCCTATATTGGGCCCTGGTATATTTTAAATTATCGTCGGCTAACTTTGCAACTATTTTCTTGTTGAATGTATTGCGGAACAAGTTTACCATGTGGTCTATCAATTCATCTCTCTTTGCGCTATCTTGGCTATTCCACCATGTGCGAATGGTGGGGCCAAACAACTCCAATGCTTTGTCATTCAAATTCCTGTAAAAACGTGTAATCCATTAATTTTTAATAATTTCAACGTATGTCCATTTCAATTCCATGATTAAAATGAGTAAATTATTTAATAAGTACCTGCAATCTTTTGAATATTGATCGGAACACAAGCGTCATCCACCAAAAAGGTGAGATCTAGTGATCCGGTGCTTTTAACTCGTGCCGCTCCAGGAAAAGTTTCCTGGTCATCTACAACACGTTCATCTCCGGAGTCATGTGGAGTCCTAGGCTCCGTCTCATCATGCTTCGACATGTCATGCCGATCAAAATTAGTTCCCTCATCAATGGATTTGAGGCCAACCGCAGGAGTGTCAAAAATCATCATTGGTACATTGATTTGTCGACGTTGTTGCTGCATTGGATCATCACTGTCACCTATACCTATTTCGATAGTTTCTCTAGTCACGGGTTGTAAAAAATCCTACAAACGAAAAAATTTACTTTATCGGATCACTTGGAAAAATAGAAAACATAATATCAAATATGAAATCATGTCATATCTTAAAAAAAGATGTGAAGATGCCACTTACCCCATAATATTTTATTTGTTCTTTCAGCTCTTCAATCCTTGCCCCGATCTCCTGTGTCATGGGCCTTGTGTGAGCCAAGGAAATTCCATGTCTGCATTTTTCAGGGCCTTCTTTATAGTTTCCATTGGGTCTATGGAATAGGAAATTTCATCCTAAAGCTCCTTGTCACCCAGATCAAGTGCACTGGACTAAATTCATCAAACAATAAAATAAAGCAAAATAATTTTAACATCAAGGATTTTAGGTTTTCGTGGTTTGCAGTGTTAGAATGGGTATTCGGATGATCCACGGTCGGCATTTTCGTTGTCAACGTTTCGAATCCCAAGCTAGATTCATCATCAGGACATAATATGGTGTAAAAAGGTTGCTCATCTGCGTATAAGCAATTAGGGATGCCCGATCATATCCCCTTCTCCCTTCATCTTTTCATCTTTTCATCTTCCAAATCTTCATCTTTTCATCTTCAAAAACGACGTTCTAAAAATTCTTTCAAAAATTATTCATTCACAAAAGTAAACATTTCAAGCAAGAAACCTTAATTAAAAATTCTAGAAAGATATGACTATTCAACACAAGAATAATAATAAATTATCCTTAATTAATTAAAAGATCAACTTTTTTTAAAAAATAATCAAGAATAATTATTAATAATAATCATTAAAAATCATTATGATCCAAAGCAAAGAAAATAAAACTATATAATATTAATTATTTCTTCTCAAAATAAAAAGGTCTCATTAATAATTAATTAATAATCAATTAACATAATGAATAATTAATGAATGATTAATGATAGTCCTTATACCAATAAGAAAATCCACAGATGAAATGGAAAAGACGAGTCGGAGGCTAGTGATATTGACCAAAGAATGTGATAGTGACAGAAACATACCTGGTTTTATCCATTACCTTCCTTGTTGATCAGAGGTAGTCATCTCTCGCTTATTTCAAGTCCCCCATCTCTATTTAGGTTGTTCGGGTGCTTTATGATTTCCAAGGCCTCTCTCACCCTTTTTTTGTAGTAGTGGTCCTCAACCGCGAGAAGCTCCGTGTTTTCCAGGCAGACATGGTGTTTTGTTTTGAGAGAATGCTCTACGAGTGTGGAGGTGTTCGTCCTCTCTCTCCTTATGTCAGCTCCATGCTCTTTCAATCTAGTTTGAAAAGATTGACCTGTCTCTCCTATATAGCTCCTTCCACACGAACAGTCTACCTTATACATCCCTTTATACTAGTGCCAATCAACCTTGTCTTTCACCGACCTCATTTTCTGTCTAATGGTTTCCATAAACTTGAAGGAAGTCCAAACTTCTTTTTTCTTCATTACCCTTGCAATTTTGTCAGTTACTCCTTGTTATTGTAATGCAATTTAGTTACTATTAAGAACTAACACTTACCTGATGCGGTGTTGTGGCCGGTGACTTCCCACGGTCACCCCGTACTGATCTACTTCTAGTGGGTGACTGTCCAAGTTCAGCTTGGACCGTGGAAGCAGTAGGTGCCTTTCCACAGTCCTCACCCTAACACGAGAAATCAATCAATAATTCATCATAAGCACAGAAAAATGTAAATGTCAACAATGGAAATCGAATGTTAACAGAAAAATCGAAACATTTAGTTATTATATTTAACACTTACCTGACGGGGCACAGAGTGTGACCTTCCATGGTCACCCTGGACCATGGAAGTAGCAGGTTCCTTTCCACTGGCGCCACCCTCACACAATAAATCATTAAATAAACGTTATGAAAATAATTGTAACATAATAAAAAATGAGATATTGCAATAATATTTATTTTTACCTCAGAAATAGAGGACACGCGTTCTGTTTCATGACGAACATGGGAAGTCCCATGCCATAGATTAATAAGCATGTTGTCACATGGAAATATTCTGGGCTTGGAGTTTCTAGTTATTGTAGTCATATTTAGTTACTATATTTAGCAGAGTCAATAATTGTAACATAAACAAAAATGAGATATTCCAATAATATTTACTTTTACCTCCGAAGGAGAAGATAGATGTTCCGCTCCATGGCGATGAGCAGACCCTTGCCATAGTGTAATAAGCATGTTATCATATGGAAATATTCACAATAAGCACGAAAAAAGCGAATGGTAACAATGAAAATTGAATGTTAACCGAAAAAATCGAAACATTTTGTTATTGTAGTCATATTTATTTACTATATTTAACATTTACCTCACGAGGCATAGATTGCGACCTTCCACGGTCACCTGGACCATGGAAGCAGAATGTGGCTTTCCACTGCTGCCACCATGACAAAATAAATCAATCAATAAAAGTTGAGTCAATAATTGTAACATAAAAAAAACGAGATAAGCATAACAATATAATAAGCATGTTATCACATGGAAATATTCAGAATAAGCACGAAAAAATCTAATGTCAACGGTGGAAATCAAATGTTAACCAAAAAAATCGAAACATTTTGTTATTGTAGTCATATTTATTTACTATATTTAACATTTACCTCACGAGGCATAGATTGTGACCTTCCACGGTCACCCTGGACGGTGGAAGCAGAATGTGGCTTTCCACTACTACCACCCTGACAAAATAAATCAATCAATAAAATTTGAGTCAATAATTGTAACATAAAAAAAATGAGATAAGCATAACAGTGTAATAAGCATGTTATCACATGGAAATATTCAGAATAAGCACGAAAAAAGCAAATGTCAACGGTGGAAATCGAATGTTAACAGAAAAAATCGAAACATTTAGTTATTGTAGTCATGTTTAGTTACTATATTTAGCATTTACCTGATGAGGCATAGCGTGTGACCTTCCAAGGTTACCCTGGATCGTGGAAGCCACATCTATTCGATTTAAGTTGTAATCGATCAACAACTCTTCACCTGGAAGTATTGTTTTTGTTGCACATACAAGTATTTGATTTTGATTTCAACACATAATTTTCATCTCTTTCAACCTTAATACTCGCAAGGGCCAGTAGGTGCAAGTGTTAAAGTTGAAAGAGATGAAAATTATGTGTTGAAATGGAGAACCCATGAATGAAGTGTTGTACATTGATGAAGAGTGTGGGAACCTTAGTGTTTATATATAAAATTCCTTAGCACCTGAAAAATTAGAAACCAATAACAAGGAATCATACTACCACCTACCAAGACATACCATGCTGCAAGACTACCATTGACTATTGTATTGGCCATTAAACAACAAACAATGCAGCAAAATCACAGAACAATCATGTCAAAATCATATCTGATGACTTAGCTGATGGGAAGAACCTTCCTTGTACTAAGATTTTAACTTTCAGATCAAATCTTTCCTCTCAGAGGCAAGTCAATAACTAGAACAAATTGGTCCTTAGTAAAGGGCATAAACATAGCTGAGATAGAGAGACCATAAATGTTGATAAGAAGAACATACAAGTACAACAGAAGAACCAACCACTCAAAGAGGTATGGCACAGTAAAGATCAACCCCCAAAAATCAACCAGCACACCAAGTATCCCTCAAAACAGGCAAAGACCGTCAATGCATAAAAAAACACAGCCATAACAAGCAGCAGTATGGACTCACACACACGAAGGTGGGAGAACCAAAATTGATGTAGAAACCCTCATAAAGGACAGTGCTACTTCTAAGTAAGGATGGGTTCGGTGTTGCAAGTAGACCCAAGCTCAAGAAGATACAACCTTCAAACCCTTGATGTCATAAACAAGTGTTCCTGAAAACTCTAGATCAGCCGTGCCAAAACAGAGCTCAAAGTGCCATAAAGCACGAAAAAAGCGAATGGTAACAGTGAAAATCGAATGTTAACTGAAAAATCAAAACATTTTGTTATTGTAGTCATATTTATTTACTATATTTAACATTCACCTCATGAGGCATAGATTGTGACCTTCCACGATCACCCTGGACCATGGAATCAACATGTGGCTTTCCACTGCTGCCACCCTGACAAAATAAATCAATTAATAAAAGTTGAGTCAATAATTGTAACATAAAAAATGAGATAAGCATAACAGTGTAATAAGCATGTTATCACATGGAAATATTCATAATAAGCACAAAAAAAACGAATGTCAACGGTGGAAATCGAATGTTAACAGAAAAAATCGAAACATTTAGTTATTGTAGTCATGTTTAGTTACTATATTTAGCATTTACTTGATGAGGCATAGCATGTGACCTTCCACGGTTACCCTGGACTGTGGAAGCCACATCTATTCGATTTAAGTTGTAATTGGTCAACAACTCTTCACCTGGAAGTATTGTTTTTGTTGCACATACAAATATACGATGTTCTTCGCATCCCTCAAATTCGCAATTCGGTTGCTTAGTTGTTGTCATTGGCCGGGTACTATTTATAAAACCAACAACGTTTCCAGACGCTTTTGGTCTCCCATCAATATACATAGTCGCCCCTTTGTTTTTATTGTTTTCTGCTAGTTGTATATAATTTGCGGCAACTCCATATCTCAGCATACTTTGAGTATATTGGACCAAGATCAACCTGTTATTGTATCTTTATAATGGTCCGACATACTCCATCAATTCAATTACAGTGATATAGCCGACCTTTATGCCATCCATGGAAAATATCCCCAATCCATGTAAGGACGAAGGAGCAATGTGATACATCCCTTCATTGATGAAGAAATTTGTGTCCACTTGAGGTAGCATATTAGGTACCCATCGTTGCACTAGATGTCTATACCTCAAGGGAAACTAAATGTCACCTATGCTCTCAGCATCATAATTACATAACCCTCCGTTGGCAATAAAATATTGCATGCGTCTACGAAATATTTTTCTTACCTTTTCATATCTAGTTGATATAGAACCCGTAGATCTAGTAACACACGTGCCACTTTCAACCTCTCTGAGTATATCTTCATCATCACTCAAGGAAGATAGATCTGACAGATACCTATTTGGTGGTACCTACACTCGATAAAACAAGAATATAAGTTACCAAGCAGATATAATTTAGCGTGCAAATATATTTACTTGTAATGTTTTAATATCAAAAGTTATTTCTTCCCAAAAACTTTATCAAAAGCTATTTTTATCTCAAAGGTGTAATTTCTTTTAGAGTTATTTATATTTGAATTACTTTTAAGTATAAGACACGATTTGATTTGATATGGAATTTGTTCACAACACGGATATAGAAGTGTGTTTCTTGGGCCACTTGACTAGTTAATGCATGCAAAGAGGTGTGGGGTCCCCCCTCATATAGATCATGTTGGGGATTCAATTTGGAACGAGTGATGGTCATATTGCTTCATTCATGGATTTCCCACCGAAACTCGGCGATGTGAGTCTAACACTCACTCTTCCACAGGGGTTTGATATGCAAGTTTCCTCATGCAAGGTACTCCTTCTCTAACTATGTGCTACATGTGCGCAATGGTACTCTATTGTATGACAATGTGGTCACAAAGGTCCAACTCTCCTCCTCAACATAGGTCCTTGGTTCCATCACCAACCTCCATGGAGTATCCTCCTCAACCCAAGCATCATCAAATCAAGTGTCCAACCTGTAAGGCGTGTAGGTCCCAAGCTCTAAGGGTTAAGTGCCCAATGCTCCTCCTCCTAGGTAAGTACCTCCCTTGGTCAAGAAATCGACTCCCCCATTGTGTGCACCCAATGAGTTTATCAATATGTCGATTAGGTAACAATCTCCTAAGGGTACCATGTCAACACACTAACCAAGGCCAAGCATCCACCCAAACCGAGACATTGATATGACCATGAAGTATCACAAGGGGCTAGGAGACCTATTGCTCATCTACCGAGGTGAGAACACTTTTGGAGTAATCCCAAAAGCTAACACACAGTTTTCCCTAAAATGAATAATTATATCTAAAAACTAGGTGGCCATGTGTATTACTCACTCATTATCCTTGCCAAAATTTTTAGGTGCATGCAGTTAATACACATGAAATTTATAACATCATGTCCATAAAAGAAAAATGAGTATGGAGTAACATAATTCGCTACAAAACTTCTTTTTTCTTCAAAGTGAAATTCTCAATGTAGATATGAGTTTTGATTGCTTGAAGTTGATTGAACAAATTTTTTTACAAATTTAATTGTCAACAAGAAAATGTACTACCCATTTTCGTGTTTGCACCCTTATACCAACGGAGACAACCACATGAAAGTGCTGTCTTCCAATAACATATTGGTTGATTGGTTGGGGGGTCAGTATGATTTCTTGGTATACAATGTTAAACAGTTAGAAACCCCTATAATATGGCACCTTAGAATAGCTTAGAACGCTTTAACTTACACCAAATTTGGCCATCTTTTTCCCATTTTTTCCAAATTTCATGCAATTTCATACATGGAGGGAAAGTGGGCCCATGCACAAAATTGTCCAAAATTGGGCTAGATTCGGTCAATTTTGCAAAAAACACACCATTTTTTTTTAAAAACTTCAAGCATGAAATGAGGTGGAATAACATTGGGTATGACTCCCACTCCCTACCATGCATGTTTGAAATTGTACAGGATCAAAGAG
Organism: Larix kaempferi; assembly: GCA_027924585.1. NCBI lineage: Eukaryota > Viridiplantae > Streptophyta > Pinopsida > Pinales > Pinaceae > Larix > Larix kaempferi. The sequence goes on along the minus strand of BSBM01000961.1, from coordinate 6,778,528 downwards.
GTGGGCTCGACACCTATTGGTTGTCTGGAGCAAACATAAACAAATTTGTGGCATCTGTTTCTGAGAATCGACTCGTGATTGAATTTCAAAGATTTGTAAGATATTTTATGAAGAAACAGAGTGATTCTGGTGTATATGTATATGTTGCGTTTGAATAGACGAATTGTTGTAAGGAACTTTTGATTTCTTTACTGGGTATGTGAATTTCTAACTAAATGCCTAAAATTTTATGCAAGTACTGTTGAACAATACAAATACACAAAGAATATGTATCTAAATCATTTACAGACTTCACGGGTATAGTCTGATTGGGGGTGAATTCATGTTTAAATCCTAATAGATGCTCGAATAAGCTGATTTCTATAAGAAATGGGTAGAGGATTCATGTGCAGAGCGCAGAGGTCCATTGGATTTCCCTAGGGCCTGCATCACTATGCTTCTAGGGTTAATGGGCTTACCGAATTCATTGGGCCCTTTGTTATCCTTTGGGCTGCCGTCGGATTGCCTCCCCTGGGAACGGCGATATCCTCTAGACTGGTATCCCCTGCTCCTCGACTTACCACTGCTCTGCTCATCAAATTACCAGTGCTTTGGATGCTGCTAATGAACTAGTGCGCGGGAGTGAACTTGTTCTTTGTTGTTTTGCTCTGGATGCTGCTAATGAGCTAGTGCGCGGGAGTCTTTTCCTTCTATTTTTTTTTGTATTTTTATTTGCATATTTTATATTTTGTGTTTTGTTTTGTTTTTTTATTTGCATATTAATTTTTTTGTTTATTTTTTTTATTTGCACATTTTTTATTTTGTTGTATTTTAAATTAATTTTAGTTAAAAAGCTCTATGTTTTTAATTTAATGTAATTTAATTTAATTTAACTAGGATTTTGTCATAATTTGTATTGGTTGCATTGCTTATAGTGAGATCCTATACATAAGTCCCTTCAAGGATGAATATGATGATGACGATGACGATGCCGATGATGATGACCAGGAAGATGATGGTGATGACGGCAACAGCGACGATGATCATCATCCTCATTATCATCATCATCATCCTTGTTGTCGTCATCACCATCGTCTTTGTCGTCTTCATCATCATCATCATCTTCATAATCATCATCATCGTCATCATCATCATCGTCATCATGATCTTCTTCACCATCATCATCGTCATCATGATCTTCATCATCATCATCATCATCTTCCTTATCATCATCATCATCATCATCATCTTCATCATCAACATCTTCGTTATCACCATCATCATCTTGATCATCATCATCATCAACATCTTCATCTTCATCATCATATTCATCATCGTCATCATGATCCAATTCATCATCATCTCCATTATCATGATCATCATCTTCATCATCATCATCGTCATCATTTTCATCATCATCATCATCATCTTCATCATCATCATCATCATCATCATATTTGTCATCATCATCATCATCATCATCATCTTCATCATGACAATTTTAGGGGGATCCCAGTAAATTATGAAGACATCTACATGATAGGGGGATCAACCAGTTGAGTGAAAAATTAAGGATTGCTCCTAACACCCATTCCAAGGTCGACTAATCTGACAATTCAATATGATCTGAGGAAGTAGTAAAAAAATTACAACTTTTTGGGCCCTGCGAAGCCTCCTGTTCTTAGATTTGTGCACATGAAGAATCAAGACTTATGGACCTAGTCCAGTGTCTTAAAAGAGGAAGATCCTAATTGAGCAGCTTGGTAGTTCTATAAAGTGCATTCTTTATAGGAGTGAATAATCACTCATAACCATTCTATTATAATGTTGGCCAAGCTCATAAGAATTTAGTGAAGACCAAGGTAAAGATCTTGTCATCACATCTTCATCATCATCATCATCATCATCATCATCATCATCTTCATCAACATCATCATCATCAGCATTAGCATCATCATCATCTTCATCTTCATCATCATCATCATCATCATCATCATCATCATCCTCATCCTCATCATCATCATGATAATCATGATCATCATTGTTGGTCACCCTATATGCTAATTAATTACAACTAACACACAGGATGCTCAATAGAAATTGTAAACTCAGGGAAGTCTTTTATCTCAATGGCAATAAGCACAATCTATGCATAAACATTTCAAGTAGTTGATTAACTAAATGGAGATAATGATCCTACCTATTTTCTCAGCCAAACTCATTCCATAAAGAAAAATAATCTAACTCATACATCTAGGAATTCAAAGTACAACTATCTTCCTATAGAAATCAACCTAGCAGTTACTGATCTAAGAATAGAAATGAACTAGATTACTTTTGCATGAAGTTAAATCCTATAATTATCAAACTACAGTATTCAATCTTTACCAAAATGATTCATCCAGCAACTACTGTAACTCAATCACCATCTGCCTAATCTAATGAATTCAATAAAGATACAATAGAAACCAGAATTAGAAATAAGCTTGAACTCTAAATTGATAAATATTGGAAATCTTAGAAAGCAGAAATGACTGAAAGGAATTGAAGCTAAGCTTGGCTGTCACAGCTAATTCTAACACACCATGCATCAATTAAACTAACCTACACAGTCGACTATCACACCACACAGTTGCAGCTATTGAGGATGCAAAGAATGAACTATCAGGAAAGAATGCAATTGTAAATTCTCTGTTGCAGCTACTAGTAATACGCCTAATGCAATTCCACACCATACAATAGGAAATAAATAAATTTAACTACCTACTTAAATCAGAAATCTCTGTCAGAAGGTGGGCCCTAGCCTTCTAACAGAGACGCCGTGAACTACCACAAATTAAGACACAGAAAGATGAATAACTCTGCTCTTCATTAAAGATGGTAATCCATAGTCTTAACTCTCTGTTATAGCTCGTACAAAATGATAATTAACTAACCCCCAGACATGGAAAGCCTTCCCATATTTATACATGGCCAGTACAGTTTGTGATCCACTAATTTCACGCAGCAATGGAGATCTCAGATCTTCATGCTGCGGAGTTACAACTTAAACTGTTACAGCCGTATTGAATGAGGCCGTTAGACATGGAGGGCATTGTTACTCTGGTAGTCAATGGATTCAATGGATTAACCAATTGGGAGGCGTCCTGTCTGTTGCAGCAATGCTTTGTTTCAGCAAAGTCCTATTATAGCTTCAAGTGGAAAGATGCGCTATCCCTTTTAATATGTGGGATTGAATCTTGAAGAGTAACAGCTGGCACCACATGTGATTCTTTCCCAAGGCATTGCGGATGATACACCTGTGCTTTGATCTTGAGTTAATGAAATCAACACAAGTTAGCATAAATCAAAGGCTAGAATTCATAACCATAACAATCTTAGGCATTAAATAAATGAAGCAATAATGAATTATACCTTGTCAGGATTGTTGATTGATCTGGAAGAAGGCATGTATATGGTTTATGAAAGTAGGGTATAACAGGGCAAAATGATGAAATAGGTGTGGTAAAAAAGGGGCATTTCCAGGGCCCAACATCTTCCCCCCAACTATCCATTTGCATGTCCTCATGCAACAACTTCCACTAGTCTGAATCTAAATCCAAACTGTACCTGTGAAGATTGATAAGATTGTAAGCAAGTTCCGTTGGTTCCCCATGATGCACAAATCCATGACAAGCAGCCCACTTCTCCCAGCACTACTTTTCTTCCTTTCCAGTCAAAACATAGCTGTTTCTATAAGAACTCACAGGAAACCATATGAGGGGAAATCTGAATCTTAGCCCGAGCCACCAGACTCCACACTTTTTCATGCACTGCACATACCCTGGCACCCTTGTTAAAGCCTCCTTAAAATTCTCAAAGCAATATGGGTCCCCTTCCTTCAAATCTGGAGAAGAATATAACCATCTGTACTCACTACCCTCTAGGGCATGCTGTTGATTGCTAGAAATTGTCTGGACACAGGTAGTGATGATTCTTTCTTGCAATTTTTCCAAGCGCTGAACAATATCAGGAAACTCGAGAGACTTTGCATGCCTGTCTTTGAGTCCTATTGGAAGCCGAGGTTCATTTCTAATCTAGATAGTGGCATTATCCTCATTCTTTGTGATAGTTTGGAAGGCATCTCACCATTTTACATGGTTGATGACAAAAGAAGTAAATGCTCTCAGCTGAACATCCCCCAAATGGGGCACAACATTGGAATGAGAGTCAGTATAGCAGGCTTTATCATGTAAATATAATTCACACAACAAATTTTGCTCCTCATCATCGCTTTCCAGGAAAGTTTCTAAAAACAGAGAGACTGTTGCTAGCTCAAATGGCCTTCCCTCCTTTAATGCCTTCATCTTGAATAAAGTTGTCTCTTCATAAAGAAAGATAGGGTAGGAAGGGGATGGATCCCTGCAACTCAGCAATTCCCGGGAAAGAATATACAATTGGTTCTTCTCTTGTTACATGGATTTGAATTTCTTCAACTCTGCCAACTCTTTTTGAACGTTTTTCCACTGGATTTTCTGGAAGAATAATTCCTCAGCCCATTTCTCTCTCAATTCCTTGACAGTATTTCTATGTTCATAGAGGGGGACCATCCCTTCTTTGCACTGAGCAATATAGTTCTTCCATTTATCTAGCTCAAGATTTAGTGAGAAAATATTTTTCTCCAGTCGTTGAATCCTTCTATCCTCCACATCTTTTTCATCATCAGAATCTAAATTAATGATGCCTTGAGATAGTAGCATTCTTACCTCATCACCGGATGTTTCAACTTTCCCATTGTGGATTAACAGTGTAGCAGCCTCATCGTCCATTGGTGTTGTAGCCTCTGCTTGTGTTGCGATCTCAACAACTAATTTTGAGGATGTTGGTTCTTGTGTGGCAGCATCCTGTCCCTTCAATTCTACCTCGGCAACATAAGTTTGAGTTGTAGTCTCAACAAATATTTTTAAGGACACTGGTTCTTGTGCGTCTCCCCCTTGTTCCTCAATGTCATCAATTATTGTCTGAGTTGCAACTTCCCTAAACAATTTCAGGGATGTTGGTTCTTGTGTAACAACACCCTGTTCGCTTATTTCTTCAAATTGCCGAGGTTGTTCTTGGGTTACCTCAATATCTTCTGAAAGATTAGACTAGTCTTGGAATAGCTCAGTATTTCCTGATGGTTGGGATTGCATTGCTTCATCTTCTCCTAAATCCAGATCAGGGATTATGTCAACTTCTTTCTCATTCCTCCTCATCAACTCCATTTCTGGTGCTCTTTCTCCTTCTTGCTTTGCCTGTGCAAGACTTTGTGCCTCCCTTCCCAGCACTATAACCTTGTGCCCTGCTGAAAATAATATGTCTCCACATTTTGGGCATACCATTTCTCCTTGTTCCTCATTTCCCAAAATAGGGGATGAATTTTCTAGTAGATTCGCAGCTTCTATTAACATATTCAAATTATTTTCTGCTTGTTTCCCAGTCACTTCCTTCCATTTCTCCAACTCATCCCGAAGCATTTGCACTTCCTCTTTTAACAGTTCATTTTCATAAAGGAGGTTTTCAACTTGAGGTTTGTTCATAGCAGGTTCTTGTGTGACAACAGGTGTTTTGGGGTTTAAAATAGGAATTTCTATGCCTGTCCCAATTACACAAGCTGTTTATGCTGTGGGTAATTCAATATTTGCCTCAATTGCACATGCTGTCTCTGTCGCTGCCATAGATCGAGTCCTTCTTCTCTTCACAAATTCCAATGGCTGGTCTTCACTGCCTGCTGCTGCTGCTGTAGCATCTCTAGTTCTTCTCTTCTTTGCTGGCGTAGCAGTCTGACCCTTATTCCCTGACCTTTTTCTTTTCTTCTGTGACACAGGGGTTTCCAAATTCTCAGAGAGAACAACGAATTCCTCCTCTTCAACAATAGTTCCCTTGATTTCTGGGGAGGATGCGATATCTAATACCTCCATATTTCCTTCCTTTGCTGCCTCTTCTTGATGCTCTCTTTCTTGCATTGCCCCTTCTGCAGTTGCAGCTTCTACTGTCGCAACTTCAGCAGCTGCTCCAGCTTCAGCCTCCTCCGCTGAAGCTACTAATGATGCCATTTCCACTGCTTTAGCCGCCATCCTAACTGCAATTTCAATTGGGTCTGTTTATTCCCCTATAGGATTTGCTGTTGTTGCAGCTTCTAATGTTACTGCCTCGTTTGCCATGGCTTCCATAATCATTTCCCCCGTAACAAGGTTCGCTGCTGTCGCAACTTCCCCCATATCTACTTCTTCTTCTCCTTCAATCTGATTTCCTGCTAACACTCCATCTTCCCCTGAACTAAATTTGAGGGACTCCGGTCCTCTTCTCCTTCTCCAATACCCCCCAATTCTAAGACATGTTCTCTAATTTCCCCAGCCCCAGCAAGAAATTGTGCCCAGGTCAAATTCTGGTGTGCAAGGGCTCTTAAAATTAACAATTTAATTAAACCATAGTTGGTGAGGGAAGAAACCGGGTGCTGGGTTGTTCGTGCATATCCAACCATGTTTTGTAGGGTCTTAAAAAGATAAAACGACATATTAACCAGGTTGCCATGGCGTAGATGAGATAATAAGGGGAATTCAGAGAAATAGACAGTTTGGTACCTACCTTCACAGGAGATATATTTCTTCAGAAAAATTGCCACTTGATCCCAGGGATGAGGTAACGATTCCGGTGAAATTCCACGGCCTTTTGGACGAACATTCTCCCCAACTACAAGAAATTCCCTTATTGCAGTAGCATTCGGCACTTTCCGTCCAAACAATTTCTTCCCAACCTGGGGTAAGCCAGTATCCTCGTATATAATTGCCTCTGTAACCTCAATGCGTAACCCCTTGACTTCAGAATGAGTATCAGTCAAGTTAAAAACAAACTGTAATGCCGTTTCGATGTGGAAACCGCTTAAATGTTGAAAATACTCGGTCCACCCAGCTGCTGCAAAAATGGGGAAAACTTCTGCGTTGGCACACAGAGCTTCCGTATTCTCAGGTTCATGCCTAACCGGGTTACCCATATCAACCTCCCTTTGTAATTCAGATAACGAATACAACTATTATCAGTTCAGACGTGGAAGTCGCAGCTTATGGACGTTCATGGAATAACTGAAATTTGAAATTGGGTATTTTAGGAAAAATGGCACAGTTTTCAATCTGCGGTGAGATGATACAGTTATGGAAAAATGGCATAATTGGGGCATTTTAGTACGAATCGAGTAAGGTGATGGCCAGGTTGTTAATACCGACACATTATTTAACGGTTAAGTGTGTACAACATGCTGATGGGGACAAAAGACAAGGTGTGCTCATCATTGCCACATTTAATTTGATGCTTAATCATGTAAAAGGTTAGAATTCGTACCTTCGTGTTATGAGCTAAGCCTTAAATCGCCACCATAACCTGGCTTCGTCATTAATTCCATTAAGAGATAATACATGAGCATGTGCTGAGATGAGTTGGACACCACCAAACAGGCTGATAAGTACATCCATGCTGTCGGATATGTGAGACGACCCAATACATTTCTTTGTTCTTGGCAGACTGCGATTGGAACTGGGGAGTCATCATTTAAATTAGAGCCTGGTCAAATCATTAGCGGCGAGACTGTTCTAGGAGGCAGAAAATCTAGCGGAGTTGCAATTGATGAATAAGAGGAACTAGGAATGAAGACTTGGGCAGAGTTCGGTGAAATGTGGCGGAGTCACAGTTGCGAAAATTGGCAGAATAGGCAAGAATAGCGAAGTCAGAGCTGCTCGAAAAAAGTCGAATGAATGAAAATATCAGAGTTGCAGCTGCGAAAATTGGCAGAATAGGCAAAAGTAGCGGAGTCGCAGCTGCTGGAGAAAGGCAAAATGAATGGAAATAGTGGAGTTACAGCTGCAAAACTTGTCGGAATGGGCAAAGTAGCGGATTCGCAGCTGCTGGAGAAAGGAAAAATGAATGGAAACAACGGAGTTACAGTTGCGAAAATTGGAAAAATAAGCAAGGTAAGGAGTTGCAGCTGCGCAAAATGGAGTAGCAGGCAAATATTTCAGTTGGCTGTTGAAGGCCAACGAATCATCCATATTCTTCAAAGAGATTTATTAGATCAGGAAAACAATGTAAGGTGTCTGCAATCGTTTGGCCCAGTCACGACTGCCGCTCCTCAAATTAATTCCTGCACACAGTTCTTCAAAACAAACCCGATCAAGTGTAAAGGAAAGAATAAATAAAATACAAAAAGAAAACAAATTATTTATGTACAAATTATGTGTTGAAATTGCAGTTCTTAAAAATTCACAGGGGATGAGAAAAATCCCTGCCCCGACGTTCACTGATAATCTAAATCAGCTGCAACATGTGAAACGAAAACATTCTTTGAGATCGGTTTGTGATACAATTGCAACCAATGACCATTTACAAATAATGGTGTCATGTTTTCATCAATGGTGATCAACCAGACTGTTCCATTGTCAAATACTCGATCTCTCTGATAAGGTCCCAACCAACGAGTGCGTAGATTGCCCTTGAAATCCCTCTTAAACCGCGAATCATATAATAGAGCCTAGTCTCCTTATTGGAAGAATTTCTTCTTTATAAATCTATCATGCCATTTCAAACGCTGCTGTTGGATCAAAGCTGTATGATGCATTGCGGCTGTGCGCTTCTCATCCAATTCATTGAGTTGATTCAGTCGGTTCCTCTGTGCTTCTGATAAATCAAGGTTTGCTTCTACAACTATCTTCAAAGTTCTGATTTCAAATTCAATTGGGAAAACAACATTATTACCATACACCAATTCATATGGGTAAAAACCAATGGTGTTACGCCATGCAGTGTAATAGGCCCACAGTGCCTCTGGAAGTCTCTTAGCCTAGTCTTTACGATGGCTTTTCATTGTCTTTGTCAAAATAGCCTCGATGACCTTGTTTGTACTTTCCACTTGGCCATTGGCCATTGGATGATATGGTGAGGTTATTTTGAGCTGAATGTGAAACTTCTGCAACAGGGCTTCCAATTTGTGAGACACGAACTGTGGTCCGCCATCTGTAATGATTTCCTTAGGTATTCCAAACTGAGTAAAAATTTTTTCATATAGGAAATCAATTACAGCTTGATCATTAGCTTTGACCAAGGCTACAACTTCCACCCATTTGGTCATGTAATCTATGCAAACCAAGATGTGAACTTTTTGTTTTGAGGGAGGGTTGATAGGCCCTACGAAGTCCAAGGCCCATCTGTCAAATGGTTCAACCACGAGCTGTGGCTGAAGAGGCATTTCATCTAATCTATTGGGCTAGCCCATCCTTTGGAAACTATCACATGCCTGAACATACTTATTCGCATCCCTAAACAATGTAGGCCAGAAATAAGCCATTCTTAAAACCTTATGACCTGTCCTTTTGTTAGAAAAATGTCCCCCATAGGGCTCATCATGGCAAGCTTTTAGGATACTGAAGATTTCATCTTCTCTTACACATCTTCTGATTTTTAAGTCAAGCCCTATGTAGAAAATATGTCCATCGATCCAGCAATACCTAGCACTCTGTTGTATGATCTTTCTTTTCTCTCTCTTTGACAGATGTGCTGGAAGCTTACTTGCAGCCAAAAAGTTATCAATATCCACATACCATGGAGAATGAGCTGATACTGCAAACAAATGCTCATCAGGGAAGGAATCTTCAACTGGTAAATTGTCATCACTGTTAGTAATTCGAGATAAAAAGTCTGCAACAACGTTTTCCTTCCTTGGTCTATAAATAATTGTGATGTCAAATTCCTGTAACAGTAGCAGCCATCTAGTAACTCTAGCATTCGTGATTGGTTTATTCATTAAATATTTGATGGAAGAATGATCAGTGTGCACAAAAGTGGAGTATCCAGTAATGTAGTGTCTAAATTTGTTGATGGCATAAACAATGGCAAGGAATTCTTTCTCTGTGACAGTATAGTTCAGTTCAGCAGGGGATAAGTTCTTACTAATGTAATAAATTGCATATGGGGCATTACCTTCCCACTGTCCTAAAACTGCTCCAATGGCAGTGTCTAAAGCATCTGAAGAGATATGAAAAGGCAGAGCCCAGTTGGGTCCTCGTAAGATGGGTGTTATAGACAACCTCTTCTTAAGTTCAGTAAATGTTGTTTGGCATGCATCATTCCAAACAAACTGTGCATCCTTCATCAACAAAGTGAACAAAGGAGAGGCTAGTTTGGAAATTTTTTCTATGAATCTTCTATAATAGCCAGCATGCCCTAAGAATCTACGTACATCTTTTTGTGTTCCAGGAGTTGGTATATTTTCAATTACCTTAATTTTGGATGGGTCTACCTCGATACCATCAGAAGAGATGAAGTGCCCTAGAACTATCCCCTCGCTCATCATCATATGGCACTTTTCAGTGCTTAAAGAGAGCTGGCTTTGTTCACAGCGTTTCAAGACCTTTTCTAAATTTTTCAATGCTTCTTCATAACTACTACCGTATGGAGTGAAGTTATCCATAAAAATTTCCATGCAGCCATTTACCATTTCTAAAAAGATTCCAATCACTGCTCTTTGAAATGTGGCTGGTGCATTGCACAACCCAAAAGGAAGTACCCTATATGCAAAGGTGCCCCAGGCACAGGTGAAAGTGGTTTTGTCTTGGTCTTCTGGAGCAATCTGGATTTGGTTATAGCCACTAAAGCCATCCAAAAAGGAAAAATACTTCTTCCCAGACAAGGTATCAAGGACCTAATCGATAAAAGGTAAGGGAAAGTGGTCCTTCTGCGTTGCTTTGTTCAATTCTCTGTAATCCATGCAGACCCTCCATTTCAATTCTTCTTTGGCACAATCACGAGTGGAGAAACCCACTCACTGTCTGAAAGTGGGTATATAAACCCTGCTTCTAGAATTTTTTGGATCCCCTCTTTCACTACATCCCTTAGGTTTAGGTTCATCCTTCTTTGTGGTTGACACACTGGCCTAGAGTCGCTCTTAATATAAATGTGATGGGTACATAGATTAGAAGGAATACCCTTCATGTCTGTGTACTCCCAAGCGGAAGCTACTTTATGTTGTTTCAGTAGAGTGATTAGATGTCCCAGCTCACTGGGCGTAAGGTTTGGATTGATGTTCAATGTTTTCCCTGGCTCAATTTCTACTGGGACACTTTTAGAATTTTTGAGAATTGGAATTATACTGGCATCACTGACTAGAGTATCTTCCATAAGATTTTCTTGTTCTTTCTCATCTAGTGTACTGTCAAGAATATGGTAAACATGCTTATTGACGGACGTGGGCTCACTGTTGAAACTGTTAATGGTATCATCCTCTATTTCATCTTTAAAATTTAAGGCTCTCCCTATCGTTAATAATGGTTGAACGCCTTCCTCCTCCTCCAAATCCACCCAAAGTGGAGTTTCAGCTTCTGTGCTTGGTTGAGCTGGAGGGTATAAGGTTAGGATTTTGATCTCAGTCTCGTATGAGATAGTCATGGATCCTCACCAATAGCTGATACAGGCATCTGCTGTGGCCAACCACGGTCTCCCCAGAATCATCGGGTGTCCCCCCAACTGAGACTTTGGCTGTAACACCAAGAAGTCTATAGGGTATTCCCATGAGTCCATAGATATTACTAGGCATCCAGGATCCCCTCAGGCTTGATTGTTGATCTGTTAGCAAGTTCTAAAATGGTAGGGGTTGGTCGAATATTAGCGAGTCCAAGTTTCTTCACAGTTTCTATGGTCATAACATTAATAGCCATTCCTAAGTCTACCAATACGTTGGGGATTTGTGTGTTTCCTATGTGAACTGTAACAGTAGGATTTCCAAGGTCATCATATTTTGCCACAGGAGTCTTCCCCATTATCAATTCGGAAAGTTTTCCCAACACATGAACAGTGGGAGGATCCCTAGGCTTTCTTCTTGGTTTCTTGACACATAAATCTCTAACCATCTTGGCATAAATGGGCACGTCATGGAGGGCTTGTAATAGTGGGATTTTGACATACAAATTCTTCAATTCTCCGAAGAGATTGAATTGGGGTTGTTCCATTGTCTTCTCCAGGGCCAATCGTTCAGGATATGGCGGTTCTCTTATCAATTGTGTAGGATGTGCTTCCTCGTGTGTTACTTCCTGAGTTTCAGCTACTGTCTCAGTAGGAATGTTAGCATCCTCAATGATGGGGATTGTTGAATTAACCATATTCTCAAAGTGCTAATTCACCCCAGTTTCAGTCACTAGGGATGGAACATCCTCAGTGATGATGGGTTCCACTACCCTCCCTGATCGTAATTGTATATCATTACAAGGAATTTGGGAGATGGAATACGCAGGCATGTTGGCAGTCTCAAACTGATGAACTGCTTTATTATTTGGGTTTGGGTTAGGTTGTGCAGGTAGTTGTGGTTGAATGCATTCATAGGTTCGACATTGTTTTGGAATTGCAGCTATGGCTACTGATATTTTTGGTGAGGATACTGTTGAGGAGGGTACTGTTGATATTGAGTCTGGTGATGGGGAAAGTTATTTCCTTGGTAAGAATTTCTCCAATTGGAATTCTAGGGAGCTTGATGGTTCGAATGTTGTGACCATGGTGTCCAAGAGTTAGGATTTTGCATTGGGTTCTGAGATGGATGCCACTGGTTATTAGAATAATGTGAAGGGAATTCTGTATTCATATTATTCATATTGTTCATACCATTCATATTATTCAAGAAAATTGATGGATCTGGATTCATACCTTGATTGCGAGGCTGCCAAGGTTTCTTCTGTGCAATAAAGTAAGCCCGTTCCACATCCGAAGTGGATGACTGCAGGAATACTTTGACTTTGGGTAATGAAGGACATTCCTTGGTGTCATGCTCCAATTCACATATCCTACATATCTCCGCCTTGTCCAGCGGGCATTCTTTCAGTGGGTGTTTTTTCCTACATTTAGGACAGAATACACTGAGTGTAAGATCTTCTACTGCTTGCCTTTGTTTTGCTCTCAAAACATCTAACTTTGAGGAAATGGAACTCATCATATCAGTTTTAAAATTCTCCAGTAAGTTTCCTATTTCTGCTCGAGTGGCTCCTCCACTAGCTAACATCTGTGTCCTAGTGAAGACATCCTGATCTCGATCTTTGTCTCGTTTGTTAGTTCTAGAGGATCCCCTTGAGTACCTGTGGCATAATTCAATGATCTTCTCAAAGGGTTCCTTTGAGATGTCCCCTTTTCCCAACAAATTCAACATATCAAGGCAATCTTCTCTAATTCCTCATAGCAAGATAATCTTGAGTACATATTTTCCAATCTCAGTGTGGCCAGACCTTTGTAAATTGTACAACAATCTTTCCACAAAGTATTCCAAGCTTTCCTCTTCCTTCTGAACCATTTTAAACAATTCTTCCTTTCTATCCCTGTTTCTACAATATTCTTGATATTTAGAAAGAAAGCTTTGTTTCATTTGGTCCCAAGTAGGAATGGTCTCACGACCTAGACTCATGAACTAGCGCAGAGCATTCCCTTTCAAGGTGGCTGGGAATAGTTTCAGCTTCTGAGCACTGGAGGTATAGTCATAACTGCGACAAAGGATATCAAACTCAAAAAGAAATTCATCAGGATCTTCAGAGGGTTTACCATGGAAATTCGGGAGAACTGATGGTGAGATATTTTTCATAGGAGCTTCTCCAGGTGTCTGGAGGATAGGGAATTCTAATGTGACCACAGTGTCACCAGGATGATTATCTTCCACTTCCTCTTCCCGGTTCTCCCGATCATTCTCCCCTTCATGTTCTATGTTAGCCATGTTGTTCCAAAATTCAATGGACTTCTTTATTCGTTCTTCCTCTGCTTTTTCTTCTTCTTCCTTCCTCCTTTCTTCTTCTCGCCTTCTCTCTTTCTCTGCTTCTCGGCGAGTCTCCAACCACACTTCCTTCGTAAATCTGGTCCCGTTGATATGATAAATATCCTCTCTATCTGGTGCACCCACAACGCTTCCCTTGTCTTCAAGAGGTTTCTTTTCTGCGCTGGGAGTAGATGGTCCCGTTGCGTTCTCCACTGTTGATGCTGAATTCTCAAGATTGGGAGGAACAAAATTTACTCTTCCTGTAGACGTCCGTGGTGGTCTAGTAGAAGAATCTGCTTTAGAAATTATATCGTCAATAAATGTTTGTCTTCCCAAACCTGTGTTACGACCTCGACCTCTTCCACCTGCAGTGTTAGTGTTCAAAGGGGGTTTCCGATTTGTTTTTCTTGTATTCATGCATGTTGTAAATGATTAAACTAAAATGAAATCAATAAACCAACTACTAACTATGTCTATCAATTACCATCCTCGACAGTGGCGCCAAAATGTTGGTCACCCTATATGCTAATTAATTACAACTAACACACAAGATGCAAAATATAAATTGTCAACCCAGGGAAGTCTTTTATCTCAATGGACATAAGCACAATATATGCATAAACATTTCAAGTAGTTGATTAACTAAATGGAGATAATGATCCTACCTATCTGCTCATCCAAACTCATTCCATAAAGAAAACTAATCTAATTCATACATCTAGGAATTCAAAGTACAACTATCTTCCTACAGAAATCAACCTAGCAGTTACTAATCTAAGAATAGAAATGAACTAGATTACTTTTTCAAGAAGTTAAATCCTATAATTATCAAACTACAGCATTCAATCTTTACCAAAATGATTCATCCAGCAACTACTGTAACTCGATCACCATCTGCCTAATCTAATGAATTCAATAAAGATACAACAACAACCAGAATTAGAAATAAGCTTGAACTCTAAATTGATAAATATTGGAAATCCTAGAAAGCAGAAATGACTGAAAGGAATTGAAGCTGAGCTTGGCTGTAACAGCTAATTCTAACACACCATGCATCAATTAAACTAACCTACACAACCGACTGTCACACCACACAGTTGCAGCTATTGAGGATGCAAAGAATGAACTATCAGGAAAGAATGCAATTGTAAATTCTTTGTTGCAGCTACTAGTAATATTCCTAATGCGATTCCACACCATACAACAGGAAATACATAAATTTAAATACCTACTTAACTCGACAATCTTTGTGAGAAGGCGGGCCCTGGCCTTCTAACAGAGACGCTGTGAACTACCACAAATTAATACATAGAAAGATGAATAACTCTGCTCTTCATTAAAGATGGTAATCCACAGTCTCAACTCTCTGTTACAACCCGTACAAAATGATAATTAACCAACCCCCAGACATGGAAAGCCTTCCCATATTTATAGTTGATAGGTCGTATCTAAGATGCTAATTTTACTTTCTAGAGATATATCTCCACAAGAGTCCTTTTGTAATTGAATTTCAATCTTACTTAATAATCTTTGTTGAAATAATGAGACAATGACACCCACAAGGATACTTAGGTATCTAATAGCTTTCCCTTGTTGGGTGATTTTTTATTCTGTCATCTCCCTCTTCCTAATCAACATCTTCATCATCGTCATCATCATCATCTTCATCATTGCCATCATCATCATCTTCATCATGATCATCATCTTCATCATTGCCATCATCATCATCTTCATCATGATCATCATCTTCAATAGTGTTACTGTGCATTTGAATGAGAGATAAGCTGAGATTCTATCAGGTCGAGCTGTGTGCAAGCGTTAACCTGACATCTATGTGAATGAATCTCTATTTCCGTGCTTGTGTGAACTCCCATGTACAGTTAAGAACACCCAAAACATTCACAAACCGACTATCGTTAAGTAACAAAGGTAATTTCTTGTTGTGTTTAGTTTCACATTAGATTCGGATGAAGGTCGAGCTGGGTTGATCGATTCTCTGATCAATCAACAAAAATCGTAGAGTTGCAGTCGTCTCAATCAATAGAGTTTGAATGGCTTAGATCAAAGCGAACGGGGAGATCGACGATAGGGAAAGGATTTGCAAAGTGAACGTGCACGGGAGTTAACATTTCTGCAAGTCGACGTGAAGCGTTCCGCATCGATCATAGATCAACGGGCGAGATCAAATCCGCAAGGGATCGACAGTTGATACAGTGTTCCACAGAAGGAAGAAGCTCGGGAGATAACAATGAGCGTTTGCGGA